>OY744603.1:62500-280000 GCA_963556255.1 Allolobophora icterica
TCTTCTCTTGATGACCTGCGCTCTTGTTACAATTCCACACTTTCAAACCTCCTTGACATTCATGCACCACTCATCACCAAATCCAGTTCACACTCCAGCAACCATTGGTTTACTTCCTACCTCCAGGCTTTTAAAACTTTCCGTAGGCGCCTTGAACACATCTACCAGCACACTTTTGACCCCACAGCTAGAACAAAAGCCCTCAATACCCTAAAATCAGCCACCAACAGATACCATAAACTTACTCATCGCTGCTGCTAAAAAGAAATATTATTCCTGACTCATCCATTCCAGCGCCTCAAACCCTAGACATCTCTGGAAAGCTGTTAACACTCTCCTTCATCGCAAATCTCCCTCCCCACTGCTCTATTCCATCCTCCTCTGTTGCTGATACATTCTGTTAATTTTTTCAGACAAAATTTCATCCATTCGCTTTACATTACAATCTCTTCTAGACTCACTTACCCCCCCCTTGCCTCCTTCAGCACTGATTCACTTCCTTCTCTCAACCCTACTCCTCCTACCTCTCAGTCATCGCTCCCAATTCTCTCCTGCCTCTGAAGCAGAAGTGTCAATCCTCCTTAACTCTCTCCCTAACAAGCAATGCGAACTTGATCCTGTCCCCACCTCTCTTCTAAAAGACTGTGCCTCTGTCCTGGTTCCTTTAATCACCAAAATTATCAATCTCTGACTCTCTACCGGCAATTTTCCTATGGCCTTTAAGCATTCTGTTGTCACTCCCCTTCTCAAGAAAGCAAACCTTGACAAGGAAAACCTATCCAACTACCGTCCCATCTCCAATCTTTCCTTTCTATCTAAATTAACAGAACGAAATGTCCTTTCTCGGTTAAATGACTACTTCTCTTCGAATTCACTTCTTAACCCCCACCGATCTGGCTTCACTAAACACCACTCCACAGAAACTTTACTTTCCTCTCTATACAATAAACTGGTCTCTGCCGTCAGCCATCAGCAAGTCTCTTGCCTCTGTCTTCTCGACAGCTCCGCCGCATTTGACACCATTGATCACAGCCTCCTTCTTCAACGACTATCTTCTTGGTTTGGCGTCTCTGGCACTGCTCTACTCTGGTTCCAGTCCTACTTGTCTTCCAGATCCTTCTCTGTTAAAGCCTCCAGCCACTGCACCCCTCCTTCCTTGCTGTGGTGTCCCTCAAGGCTCCGTCCTGGGTCCTCTACTTTTCATCCTTTATACCACTCCTTTAAGTCATCTCATACAATCCTCCTCTGTCGACCACCACCTCTATACAGATGACACCCAAATGTTCATATCCTTCTCTCCAGGCTCTTTTTCCACCGCCATCACACAACTACTCAACGTGGTTAACCTTATATCACAGTGGATGTCATCCAATCTCCTCTGCCTTAACCCTTCCAAAACTGAATTCATCATCCTAGGCCTTCCTAATCAAATCAAGAAAATTCCTGATCCTTCCATAAACCTTTCGACTAACTCATCGTCTCTCACCCTAACCCCTGTTCGCAATCTTGGTGTTATTTTGATCCACACCTATCCTTCTCTAACTACATCTCCAACCTCTCGCGCTCCTGCTTCATGCACATTCGTGACCTCCGACGCATACGGCACATGCTCGACCTTAAAACTGCCTCCACCAGTGCTACCTCCGTTGTTCATTCGAAGCTTGATTACTGCAATTCTCTTTTTCTCAACCTTGAATCCACTCAAATCAAGCGTCTACAGCTTATCCAAAACTCACTAGTGTAGCCAGAGCACTCACTAGAACGGCTAGACATCATCATTTCACTCCCATCCTCAAATCACGCCATTGGCTAAAAATCCCAGAGCGAATCCACTACAAAGTCCTATCACTAACCTACAACTCCGTACAATATTCCCAGCCCAAGTACCTTCATGATCTCTTCACCATTCAGACAACCCGCTCCACCCGATCATCGTCATATCTCAGTCTTTCTCGACCCCCAGTCACTACTCACCTCAAGTTCTCCAACCGAGCCATATCCATCACAGCACCACGCCTCTGGAATGATCTTCCCTCTGAATTTCGCAGTTTCTTAGTGCATCCGTCATCATTGCAACCCGTCCTTCATCCTCATCTTCATGTTCCTCTATCTATCACCCCTCCCCCGGGCTTTCCACTCAAACTGAAGTCTCACCTTTTCAAATACTCCTACCCTGACTCATCTGATAATCCGCCTTCCAATTATTCTCGCCGTAAACGACACCCGCCTTGACAGCTGCTCCGCCTCTCCTGATCTGGTACCCTGGAAATCGGACTTGGACCTCTTTTGGACTACTCTCTGGAAACCCCCTTTGATTTGGTTTGGCCTCCTGGAAATCGGTCTTGGACCTCTTTTGGACCACTCTCTGGAAACTTCTTGATCTGGTACCCTGGAAATCGGAGTTGGACCTCTTTTAGACTACTTTCTGGAACCCACTTTGATTTGGTTTGGCCTCCTGGAAATCGGACCTCTTTTGGACTACTCTCTGGAAACCCCCTTTGATTTGGTTTAGCCTCCTGGAAATCGGACTTGGACCTCTTTTGGAATACTCTTTGGAAGCCCCCTCTGATCTGACGTAGCGCTCGTGAATAGGCTGGTGTCCTGCGCTTGGCCTTCGAGTGGCGCTTTAGAAGTTTGGAGATTACGATTACGATTGGTACGTTTATATTTAGACGAAAATAGGTCATTCGGGCGCGTACCAAAAGTGGTGCCCTGAAGGCGTACTAGTCTGTGAATAATAATCTTCGTTTAATATTTTCAAACTGACAATTACGCAGTATGATTACATATCAGTGTGAACGGATGATCACAGGTTATTACAGGAGTCGAATTTTAACTATATAGGGCAGCCTTGCAAGGCGCCCAGCACGTCCGTGAAGGGCTTCACAAAACTTCACAAAATTATGGGCTTAAATATAAGAAATATGAATCCAACATGAAAATATTTTTCGTGGGCTTCATAATGTATGTCCTACATTATGACCTCGCTGTTGGTCTTCATCTTTCGATGAACGATTACGCAGTGGTTATATCTATGGGCAGTGCTTTTTTCAGCCGGAACGGCGTTCCGGCACCTTTTTCAGGTACTAAAAAATAATTTATTTATTTTAATAATAAAAACAATAATTTAGATATTTTAATTTAACTTCAGTGGTTTTAACTGTTTTCAGTGTTTGCTGAGACCCCACCCAACCCCCAATCCCGTTTTTCTCGGGATTTTAACCCGCCCATAATTATTCCGTTCCGGGACCTATTGTTCCGTTCCGGAACCTTTTCTTCCAGAAAAAAGCACTGTCTATGGGTATAACTAAGGCGTTTGACTCAATCCGGCATACGGCAATAACCGAAAATCTATTTGGACTAGAGATGCCGGATTGTATATGCAACTGGATGTTAAACTATCTAACAGGAAGAAGTCATGCTACGCAGTTTGGTGGTCAAATGTCAACCGTCAAGAAAATAAATGCAAGTGTGGTCCAAGGGTCCGTGTTTGTTCCAGTCGGCTTCATAATGGGCACACCAGAGCTTCACTCGGTTAATAATCAAAACCGTCTCCTTAAATATGCCGACGATACATATTTACTTTTTGGATCTCGATCCATCGGGTGGAACTGGACCACATCATCCAGTGGGCTGCAGGGCTGTAGTCGAGGGTATACGCGGGTATACAGCGTATACTTACCTCTAGAGAAATTTGACAGCGTATACTCAGCGCTCGAGACGAGGGTATACGCGGGTATACAGCGTATACTTACCTCTGAGGATGAAATTTTGAGAAAAAGAGAGGTTTTTCAAGGTTTTAGGGCAAATGACTAAAAAAAAAAAAAAAAAAAAAAAAAGGTCCAACTTTTTCAGAGACGAAATCGTAAAAAGTCTGAAAATTTTCTGAGAATTGGTGAAAAGTCTGAAATTTTTCCTAAAAAAAGGTCTTCAAATTTTTTTTGACGCCGCTGGTCACCGGTAGCGTATACTCACCTCAAATTTTACCACTACAGCCCTGGTGGGCTGTAAACAAGAACCTAAAAATAAACCATTCAAAAACCAGGGAAATTGTCGTCATCGACCCTCGGGGTGCCTCTCTTGCTTCTAAGCCTTCAGTGACTGGAGTTAAAAGAGCTATAACAATTAAGATCTTGGGTGTAAATATAGGAGAGAAACTATCAGTCGCTGCGTATGTAGATGAAATTCTAAGATCTTGTTCATCTTCACTATATGCACTAAGAACGCTTCGGGATCATGGGATGCAGAAAAGAGCCTTACATGCGGTCTCTCGTGCCACCACTGTAGCCAAATTAATGTATGCGTCACCGGCATGGTGGGGCCTTTTGAGTTCTGCTGAGCATGGTCGACTGGAGCGGTTCCTTGGTCGGATGGTGCGGACTAGGTTTCTTCCCGCTGATGCCCTTTCGCTGGACAGTATGGCTGACGCAGCAGACGAAACTCTGTTTAGGGCTATTATATCTAACAAGCAGCATGTTTTGCGACCACTATGCACTGAAATGGAGGACACGCGGTACACTCTGAGACCTAGATTGCATCCGTTTGCTCTTCCTATCAAAGATAATAGGAACTTTCTGGCTCGGATGACGCATAAAAGCAGTTACTGGTAGTAATCATCTTGACTTGCATGATGTTTTAAAAACGTGTTAATGGCATATAATCAGTACCCAAATGAACTGTACCCAGGGCTGTTGTCGAGGGTATACGCGGGTATACAGCGTATACTCACCTCCAGAGACCGTATACTTACCTCACAAAATATTTATATTTTTTATATTGAAATACTGTAGCGTATACTCACAAAATACTGTAGCGTATACTCACCTCTATTTTTTTCGGAAAACTAACCGGTAGCGTATACTCACCTCTAATTTAACCACTACAGCCCTGACTGTACCTCACTGCGTTCTGTCAGTGGGAATTTCCCAGTGCTTCCCAAACTGTTGTCCGCGGACTGGTACCGGTCCGCAAGCCCTCAGTTGCGGTCCGTAAAGCGAGTCAAGAAACTGGACAAAAAAGACGATGGACGTTTTTTCGATTGGGACTCGCTTCGAACTATCTTCAAAAAACACTATACTCGCAATCAAAACCATATTTTTCATATAAATAAAAAGGTTTGTTCTGGGAGTAAATGTATTTCAGCTATTGTAAACGAAAACTACCTGTTCTGGGCGTAAATGTATTTCAGCTATTGTAAACGAAAACTGCCAATAAATAGTTATTGTGGAATTGCTGACAGGTCAAATAGACGGTGTTCGCCTTTACTAGAAATATTGATCGTTACATTTGCGGTTTTTGACCGGCAATTAGAAACCGGATGTGACGTATCTCTTTCGTCTTTAATAACGTGGTCACTGCCTCCGCCAATAGAAAAAATGCTTTTAGAATCGATATTGTAAGAATAATAAATTAAAATTTGAAAATTATAACAATTAAAAATACCACATCACACCCCGAAGACAAGGACGGCATTCTCCGAGCTTAAACAAACTTCTGTAAATTTAGTTTCTTAGAGCCTGAGGGATTTTTCGTAGGGGAGACTGGGATAGAAAGTAACACGGGATAAATGTAACAAACAGCGTAGTGCCGTTACTGGAGAGCACGGAAACAGCTTATACTGATGTAAAAGTAGATCAACTCGAAATTCAGCGTAAGCAAAATTTCTGCGCAGAATTTAACAAAATTTGTAAAAATAAAACAAAATTTTTGTGCATAAAAGCGAGTTTCCGAATTTTTCTTATTTTTCTTGTTGCACACTGTATTCGCGTTTTATATTTTTACTGAATGCCCTGATTAGAAGTTTTCATTCAAGCAACGTCTATGTGAGCGATATTACCGTAAGTTGATGCTTACCAACCAAAGAAAATAAAACTAGAGCCATATAGGCCTACCAGTGATATTTTCGTTAACGAAAACTAAAATTAGAAGTAAAAATAAATGATTTCGTTAACGAAAACTAGAAGTAAAAGTAGGAATTATTTCAGCAGAAAGAACGAAATTAGGAATTGAATTAAGAATTATTTGCCGAACTAAAATTATGAACGAAATTAGGAATTATTTTCAGAAGTAAAATCAAGGCGAGTACCGGTAAAATTGCACGCGCTCCAAACAAAATCCACTCGAAAACTTCGGTTGAGATGAAGACGCTGCGCATACCGTTTCTATTATCGTTGTCTAATAATTGTCCCCACTTAATTGCGTACCAACGACCTAATTTCGTTTCATACCCCATTTTATTTCGGGTTTGATCGTTAAATTGTAAAATTACGAGTTTATCGAGAATGTTGACCGGAAGGAAGCGAGATGGTTTTTATCATTTCGACGAAACTGTAAGTTCTTATAGTATGTGCAGGCAGATCTACATGCCAAGTACTAAACGGGGAAAATGATGGAATTTGTGGAACAGCACTAGGCCTAGCTGGAGAAATAGGCTACAAGCAATATAAATCTTGGAAGATAATTCTTCGTTTCGTATTAATGATAACTACACGACTCATTATTCAAATTACCATGGAGCATTGTTAGACTAACGCTTCACCCCTTGTTTTACTTCAAACAGTTTTTTCTTTCTCGAGACAGGGTGGTGTGCTTCTCTCTGCAAGCGTCGCATAGGTACTTTTACAGCACGGAAATTAATAATTATTTGGAAAACTAAAATAAGAAGTAAAATTATTTGAGAACTAAAATAGGAATGAGAAGTAAAATTATTTGTGAAGTAAAATTAGAATTAGAAGTTAAATTCAAGAGCTCAGAACTGAATTAGAACTGAATTAGGAATTATTTTTAGAAGTAAAATATCACTGAGGCCTACTAACGGGGTTGGTTGTACCAAACCAAATGGAGTTAGTTGTAACATGTTACAACCTGCCTAAATGTCAATAAAGTACAATCTAGGGGTCACTCTCTGTCATTATCAAGGTTGCCTGGAATAAGTGAGCTATAGACATTTTCGCCAGAAAGAGTTCCTCCTCATCCACGAGAATCAGAAAGAAAGGCAAGCAGAACAGAGGTTAGGAGGAGACATGCAGCTGCACATAAAAAGCTGCAATTAGAAAAAGAACGTAGTGGCAGTAAAAAAACAAATGTCAAGTGCAGTCAGTGCCAAAGAAAAGTCGAGTGCAGAAAATGTTAAATTTAACATGAAGAAAATGACACCCGAAGAAGCAAGTACATGTATGGCTATAATGGAAACTACTCTCCAAGAAACTTTACAAAGCAATACAGAGAGCTGCGGAAGACCTTACCACAGCAAATGACAATTGCATTGTGTGTGGGGAGTTTGGCAAGGACGAAGAATGGTGGTTCATGTGCACTTTCTATTCACTAGGTCTTTCGCACTGGGAGCGCCTCTGATTAGCGAACACTGTGAGAGGCGCTTTATTAATGTTTAGATACAATACAATACAATACTGTAGGAGTGTAGGTTATGTGGCTATTGGGCATATAAAGCATATAGGCCTACTGATGTAGATCGTCCAGAGTCATATGTTAGTGATCATTGCAAGTAGCATATCTAATCAAGACGCTCATCTATACAGCATAGAAACTAGGCTACAGTGGGCCTAGGCCTAGGCCTAACTCAATACTGAACATTACAACAATAAACAACAATGCGGCAATGTTTTTTCCTGTTTACATAAGAACATGGTAAATTACAACAGCTGTTATTTTGACAATTTCTGTGTTTGTTTTAAAAAACTAGGGGCCTACCTAATTTATCCAACACTGCGCAGTGACCTAACATGGTGGATTACTTTTAAGGTGTAATTACACAAATGTTCCTGTTACAATTTAGCAAAAAAGCAAACTTTTCATCCCCAATATAGTTACAACATACCCTTGCTCATGTTACAAGTTGCCCCGTTACCAGGGTAACTTGTAACACCAGGCTATGCTCAGTATTTTGATGGTATCGGCTATATTTGATATACATAGCATTTAATACTTTCCATTATATAGCTAATATGTTAGGCCATAGTTTGATGCAAAAAGATTACAATTGTCATTGTTATAAATGCCCAAAACATGAGAAATTCGATTTTAATAATGGTCATCCCCAAACAATTACAAATACTTCGGGCGTTAACAAAATTAAAAATAATAAATATATTAATAAACAGACTTGCATCAGTTGCATGTATATTTATCAATTTTTTAGTCACCAATTTAAAAAAATTCAACTTTTTCATTCATTTCAGATCAGTACAAAGTATTCAGTTGATATTTAGTACTGAATTATATACCCGCGCTACAATTAAAAAACAATTTAAACTTTTCTGACACAATTTATGGATAAAAATAGTTATTAAATTGGGCACCGGCCCTGCTGCAATAGGAAAATTTCTTTCGGACCGTCACACTGAGAGGTTCTTAAGGGGCGCTGTAGGCCTATAAATGTTTCGTTACATTACATTACAAATTCCTGCCGGTCCGTCACACTGAAAAGTTTGGCAAGCGCTTGTCTACTCTTCTAATTCAGTGCTTTATTTTCATTACACCGACGTGGGATACGGAAATTTCGCCCCCGGAAGAATCGCCCCCGGAAGATTCGCCCCCGACATTTCGCCCCCGGGAAGATTCGCCCCCGGAAGCTGGATTAGCGATTAAAATGTAACTACGACTAGGAGCGGGATCTATGATGAAAATGTAACTAAGACTAGAAGCTGGATTAGCGATGAAAATGTAACTAAGCCTAGAAGCTGGATTAGCGATGAAAATCTTCCGGGGGCGAAACTTCCGGGGGGCGAAATGTCGCGGGCGAATTTTTTTCGGGGGCGAATCTTCCGGGGGCGAAAAGTCCTAGAACCCACTGACGTCATTCAGAAACTTCAGATGTTAACGTAAACATAAGCTTAGATATCTATTCTTTGTGCTTATTTGATGCTAGTTGCTTGTTTGGGACAACTATTGTTGTCTTTCCTTAGAAAAAGGTCTGATTCCGGAAGGATTTCAAAATCACGGAAATACTTGCTACTTCAACTCAGTTCTTCAGTGTTTACTTCAAACGGTTCTTCTTCCCTTTGAACTGACTTTGAACCTATACGGTCTGGAAAATGTCTCCACAGAGAAGAATGAAACGTCTTGTTTGAGCAAAGCATTTATGGAATTGGCCTCCAAATACCATGAATCTGAACAAAGAAAAAGAGCTCTCAAGACCTTGTACTCCACGTTTACGAGAGCAACCCAGAGATTCAATGATCAAAGACAACATGACAGCCACGATCTACTGATTCATTTTCTTGACAAGTTACGAGTAGAAGAACGAAACGCCTTGAAGTTACCTTCCGTTGGTCCAGATACCCAGAAAATGCTGACAGCCGTTGATAAAATATTCGGAGGCCAATTCATTACAGTCTACACATGTCACGCCTGCGAGGAACCTTATGCAATTCGTGAGCCTTTCCTAGACATTTCGATTCCACTTTGTATGTTGATACCAGATGAACAGAAACCGGAAGAAAACAAAATCAAACCCATAACATCATCCGGGTTTGAGACAATAGCTGCACCTAAGGACATGTCTGGTTGTCATGATACAAGCCACGAACAGATTGCATCAGGAACTTCTTATGCAGACTCAGAACAGAGACCACTGGTTGATGACGGAAACTACGTGGAAAGTCATTTTGGCTCTGAAACAAACCTATCTTCATCGTCAGCTATTGATGACAGCAGGAAATCTTCTATAAGAAAAGAAGTAATTAAGAACATGTTACAGCCAATCGCCGTTGAAACATCAGCGGAATCTGAAGCTAAGAATTTTTTCTTTAGCATTTTTAAAACATCGAATCCAAATGTCAGCCAGTGCCTGAAATATTTCACTAGAGCTGAAGTGATTGATAACGAGTACCTTTGCAGAAACTGCCAGAAACCAGAAAGTGATGAGCTTACGATGACATCGGCCACAAAGCGTACTCTGATCTCCAGTCCACCAACGATTCTCGTTCTTCACCTGAAAAGATTTGAACAGAAGTCAACAGGATTCGTAAAACGCGATGAAATGATTTCGTATGATAAACTGTTGGATGTGGGTCCTTTCTGCAGCTTCAGTGCTCAGAGAATCGACCCAGAAGAGGAAAACGTCTGGTATTCTCTCTACGCTGTGGTGGTTCACCGTGGTTGGTTCCTTTCCCAAGGTCACTACATCGCTTACGTCAAACAAAGGGACTCCAGTGCGCAGCTAGACGACCAGCTGAGAGAAAAGTTCCTACAGAAGAACTTTGGTGAACGCGAGAAAGTTCCGAATAACGATGACTTAGCAACAATGGAGAAGAGGAAGGCAATCAAGAAGAGGGAGAAAGCAAATTGTCCGCAGCAAATTCCTGGCCAATGGTATTGCATCAGCGACGACTCTGTGCAGTCTTGTTCTGAAAAGGAAGCTATGGAGCAAAAAGCCTTTCTGCTGTTTTACGAAAGAATTCCAGGCACTGATCCAAAGAACACATACGTCTAAATGACCTCATTGTTGGTGTCTGCACGACTGACAGACATTTTAATTATATCCTTGTAATGGATGCCTCTGTCCCACACAAACGCACTTATATTATTGTATATTAGTTAAGTCACAATATTACAATGGACAACAGGCTTGTGATGATTAGATTAGAACAATTAGCCAATGCATATTTAATTAAGTGACCAGCTTTTATGACCAGCTATATATAGCATAAAGGTTAAGCAGATTTGGGGCTAATGTTGCGAGAAAGAGGCTGATGAAACGATGCTGTCGACATCTGATTGGGCAGTTCAGTTCTAACAGCCATCGGTTCCTATCGGCTGTTACGCATGCGCAGTGGGCATCTTCAAAGAGAAGGACGATCAGTTGTGATGTTTAACGTTGGACGCGATGGTCGCTGTCCTGCGATAGCGTTATCGTCAAACTCGGTGGAACTGTGGTTATAAAGCGTAGAACCACGCAAGCGATCTGACAATTGTGTCGTGACGATCCGCACGAAGAAGTGTTGTTGAACTTTTAAGACGTTCAAGTGGAGATTCGATCGAGTAACACTTCCGAAGATGGAACTGTTGATGAGCGTGATGCTTCTTGTTAAGCTCGAGTCAAAATAAGACGTCGATAATCGAAGTTTGTCGGTGATAACGAACTGTTCTGGGACCTTGTTGGTTCGATCGGAAAGTCTTTCGAACGTTTGTGTCGCAGCTCGATTTAAGCTGGACACGTAAACTAGACGATTTAAGAGTTTTGGTGCAAGTTCGTCGAGAATGGGAACTTATGCAAGGAGAAGAACACGCAACATTCTTCCGTCAGAAATCGTAATAATGATCTACGCAAGTGTCATCGAACATTGGTAACTGGGGGCAAAGCCAATAGAACGATTCATCTACTACGATCCAAAGAGAGGGAGGTTAATTTTAGGCTCTAACACTTAGATTAGGTTAATAAGAAGCTGGTCTAGGTAGATAATAGAATAGACATATTAGACATTGAATTTAGTAAACAGTTTGACATTGATGTTATTGAGGTGTTTACATGATAATATAATTCATTGATATTCATTGAACAGTCATGTCATTAATATTCAACATAGCATAACGTCATTAATGCACAAGTGTATCAGTTGTAAAAACAAAGTAACGTGGAGTAAGATCAACTCCTAATACTCTTGCATTTATAAGGGAAAAATCCTGGGTACCGTTACATATCCTTCTAAAAATTAGCTATTGAATCTTTAAATAATTATTTGCTAGAGTTGAACAGACCTGCTGAAATGCGCTGACACCTCAAGATCTCTTCAGATTGGACACGCGTGGTCAAATTTTTAACTCAGCCGATAGACACATATAGAGCCTACAGACATCGCCGAATACTTTCATATAGCTTATACGTCGCCATCATTGTATTGTATTGTATTGTATTGTATCTAAACATTTATAAAGCGCCTCTCACAATATTCGCTAATCAGAGGCGCTCCCAGTGCGAAGGACCCAGTGAATAGAAAGTGGTTTTAAGACAGCGGAACGAGGCACTTGGGTCACCAGCTAATAAAGAGGCACGTCTCACTGGAGGGAGTTGATTCCATAGAGAAGGACCAATGCAAGAAAAGGCAGAGCAGATGGTCTAGGCTCAACGGACATCAGTTCCATACTGCTTGTAAAATTTATGTCACTCACGATTTGCTAGGCAAAAAACTTCGGGATGCTAATGTTGTGCATAATAATTGTGCATATTAATTATATCTACACTGTGTCCCGATGAAAAGTAGACCCCAAGAGAAAGTGTCATAACTCGGTCTAAACTTTTAGCATTTGCCTAAATTTTAAAAGCCACAAGACCAGCCATATTACCACCAAACCGTAACGCCGTTTGGAAATGTTGGTGAGTTTGTCAAGTTTATGAACGTTTGAGATGCAGTACTGAAAAGGGGAAATTTCCAACATACAAGAGCCATAAGGAAGTGAAGTTCAGCTACAGCTGGTGTTCAAAATGTCCTTTTTGTTCACGGACACACGACCGTAGACGTGGATGCCACTGTTTGATGGCCCGGTCGATGATCAAGTGGTCAAACAGTTGCCATTCTTCAATCAGACGTGAAATCCAAATCTGGAGTGTACTGGAGGAACGCGTTTATCGTTCCCGCATTCTTGACGTCGATCACCTGATTGAAGAGTGCCAGCACGTCGTCTGATTGAAGAGTGGTAGATGTTTGACCACGTGATCATCGACTGGGCCATCAAACAGTGGCATCCACGTCTACGGTCGTGTGTCTGTGAACAAGGAGGACATTTTGAACACCAGCTGTAGCTGAACTTCACTTCCTTATGGCTCTTGTATGTTGGAAATTTCCCCTTTTCAGTACTGCATCTCAAACGTTCATAAACTTGACGAACTCATCAAAATTTCCAAACGGCGTTACGGTTTGGTGGTAAAATGGCTACTGTTGTTGTTTTTAAAATTTCACACAAATGCTAAAAGTTTTGACAGAGTTATGACACTTTTTCTTGGGGTCTACTTTTCATCGGGACACAGTGTAGATGAACCATGCTTTCTCTTATCTACAAATCAGTTATATCTCTGCATGTCGGCTAAAACTTAGTTGAACCTTTTTAGGATTAAGTTATGAAGCACAAAGCTCATTTAAAGTTTGTAATTCCAGGAGAATTTAAGATTTTTGGTGTCGACTGCCTGTATAAAAAATAAACGAACCATTGACTTTTCTGTTCACGTTTAGACTAAATGTTTTGTCCATTCACAACCCTTTCTAACAGAATCTGTAGATTAGAATATATTTGCAATGTTATTAAGACTTGTTATTTTAATTAAGGGTCAAAGACATAATACTAAATGCAAGGTTATATTTTGTAAGTTTTTGTTCTAAGTGCGCATTTATAGCGTCTTAACAAGCAAAAGGACTCCTCAAGAAGTGCCCTTACCTCTGACAATACAGGATCACGATCGAAGAGAATTATAGTCGTCAACCGCTGGCAAACCAGAAAAGAGAAAGGATAAGAAGCTCTTGTTGCAGGTTGTAAGGTGTATATACCTTAATTTAAAAGTAAGTAAGTAGGTATATCCTTTATTTGACCAGTTGACATAACGCACTCTGGTTTACATACATGCCAGACAATATAAAGCATCCTGATCAAAAAGTCTTTCTCATTTGTCCATCAGCCTTAGGTAATGTCTAGGGACAGTAGAAAATCACGGTTAAAAAATGCCAAAAACACGGCATACTTTTAAAAAATCGCGAAAAACACGGCAAAAACACGGCATCAAAATTTCACAGTTTTCTTGTAACACATTATATGTTTATCTTTCATATTCATTGTTCATTGACAAACTGACAATTGTCAACCATTTGTCAGTCATTGATTCCTTGCTGTAACAGTTTAGCTGCGAGCATTGAATACCATCATAACATGAAGCGCTAAATTGTCATCTGTCAAATTTTGACGCTGAGGTGCATTCACCAGTGTGCATTGACTAACGCTCCGTTCTGCATCAACAGAATTGCCACAACCAAAAAAATTGCAACAAACACGGCATTTTTTACGAAAACACGGCAAATGTCAAAAATCACGGAAAACACGGCAAATGCCGAAAAACACGGCTTCCGTGTTTGCCGTGTTTTCGTGATTTTCTACTGTCCCTAGTAATGTCCGATTGTTAGTTCTTGATCGCAAGGTATATCCAGCGTTCTTTATGGGTGGTAATAATCCATGCAAAGCATGTCCCGGGTTACTCAAAACATAAGAAAAAAGGCAAGAGTCAGCTTTGTTACATAAGTAGGCTAATCAAAAGTCCAGTTATCACTGGGGAGATATGATATCCCAGTCGAATCAGCTTGTTCATTACCGATTGAAGTCTATTTCTATCATGTTGCCCAGCAAATACCCACCATGCCGGAGCAGCATACAACAGTCGGGCAACAGTTGTGGCTCGTAATCTACCTTAATGAAAACATCTAATCTGGCTTCATGAAAAACTCCCCACAAAAGAGGACAGAACCGATAGATGAGTGACAGCTGCACCTAATCTAGAGCAGTCGATGAGAAAGAACAGAAACGTCAGGCAAGAAGCTCAAGGTGACTCCAAGACCAAAAACTCCAAATCTGATGGTCCTGGAGCTAGATCTATTGGTCCAGATGGCTCCTCAGCCTTTCTCTTTCCCTGTACGGAAACGCCTGAAGTCCATTTTATTTGTTAATGATAGCACTGACTTGGGTCGGAAGCGCCTCTGAATCGTTCAGTGGCCGCTTTTATAAAATAATGTTCGATCACTATTAGGCCTACAATTGTTATTCCAAGACAAAGAGCTCAAAGTCCTGAAGCAAAATCCAGATGGCTCCAAAATCAAGAACTCAGTTTTCGACGGTCCAAGAGCAAGACCGCGGTCCTTCGTTCTGGAATCGGTTGCCTAGCAACCTGATGCTTCAGTTTCTTTTACTTTGCTTCTATTTCGTTGGGTATTGGAGAAGATTTGGTTGGGTTTGCGTTGTTCGTTCTGGGACGGAGAAAAACTATGATCAGTTTCTCTTGAAGAGGCGCTACATAATATGCGTGCCATTATGCAATACAATACAACTGAATTTGATATTGCCCTCCTCCAGAGTTCAGAAGTATGTATACACGAGAAAGCGACAGAACATCGATGGCGCAGAGCAATTGTGCGTGAAGAACTCGCTCAAAGTCCCTTCACAGTTACCGCCTGAGTGGAGGTTCGAACCCGTACTCTCTCTGCGTTGCAGGTCAAGCACTCTAACCAATCTGCCACCGTGCACCATAACTAGCGTATTATAAGTTACTACGATGAGTTCAGATGCTGACTGTGAAATGTACATAGATCTTCTATGTTCTATTCATGGTTATACGTCTTATAACCATTGACGATATCTGTGACCCAGATATGCGCAAACGCTATTAACCTCTATTCAGATATTGCAGCCAAATCAGCCAAGTAGGCTATTAGCATATGCATGAGCTGAGCTATTAATAGCGGTCACGTGTTCGGCGTGTTGATAGGCCTGGGTTAGGCCAATGGATCGAAGGATGAAGTTAAAGTGAAAATGCAACAAAATAAAAAAAACGAAAACGGAAAAGATTGCGATTTGGGATCTGAACAGAGAAGAACGATCGCATTCATTGTCAATGAATTCTCCTTCTAATCGGATGACGACGTCTGCAGGTAAGAAACCTCTCCAGTTGTCTGCGCAGCTATTCCTCTGCCTCCCTCTCGAGCTCCCTCGTTTCCTGGTAACCGTACTTGTATCTTCATTTGACAACTCTGTGGACAGATAACAATTGTTCTCTGGTACGACGCAGCGCTAGTGAAAAAGCTGGTGCCCTGCGCTTAGCTTCAAAGAAATAAATTGGGAGTTTACGATAACAATATAAGATCACGTAGTCTATCGGCTGCGTTCTTGTAATTGCAATTTTAATTAGTAACTTCTACAGCGCCGGTGTCTAATGCACAAGACATCAATCGATGGCACACCAAAACCAATCCGTAATCAGGTCAATATCCAGGTGAAGATGAGTCCGTAAGGCATACAGGCAGCTTATGGTGGATAAGCAATTTGAAAGGGGTAAGTTTTAAGTTGAGAACAAAATGCAACAAGCGACTGAGCAGATCGCACAGACTCAGGGAGAGAGTTCCAAAAACTAGGTCCAGCAAACGAAAAAGGTCGTTCACCAAGAACAATTCTTGATTTAGATATGATTAGAGAAAGATAAACAGATGACCTCGTTGAAAAATGATAAGTCTTGGGAATAACAGCTGATTTTAAGTATTGTGGCTGGCCAGAGTTCATAGTTTTATAAACTATGAGCCCAAATTTGAAACTAATTCTTTGCTGAACAGGAAACCAATGCAAAGATTTAAGCACAGGTGTTATAATATAACTTATATTATTCGATGTATTAGTTATGACTCTAGCCAATAAGTTCTGCACTCTCTGCAGCTCCAGCATGTTGACTTACTGATACCAGTAAAAAGCTAGTTACAGTAATATAGCTGACTGGAAACCAATGCTTGTGCCCGAGATATACTTGCAGACATGGGCACAAAACGGACTTACGGACTGATCTTCTGGATATTGACCTGATTACGGCTTGGTTTTGGTGTTCCATCGGTTGATACCTAAGTGCATTATACACCAGCGCTATAGAAGTTACTAATTACATTTACATAACGCGTAATTTTGCGTATTGTCACGATTGAACATATATGATGACTTACATCAATTACATGGCCAGTGACAGATGTATGGTAGAATTGAAACAATGCCTAAGTTATAGCAGCGTCTGCCAGTAAGTTGTGTGTGTGTGTGTTGTTGTTGTTTGTGTGTGTTTGTGTGTATGTTTTCTAGTATGTCGTATGCATGTGTGTGGGTTTTTGTGTGTGTGTATGCGTGTGTTTGTGTGCGTGTGTATGTGCGTATATATAATTATATATGTGTGAGTTTTTCTGTGTGCTTGTGTGTATGTTTGTTAGTGTGTGTGCGTGTGTGATTTTTGTGTGTGTTTGTGTAAATATTTACGTGTGTGTGTGTGTTTGTGTTTGTTTGTGTAGATCTTTTGTTTCTCTCCTCTGATGAATTTCCCATTGTCTTGCATTTCGACAGAACAACGCACTCCATGACCTCTTCTCACCTAAAAACAGAAAATGTAAACGAATATGTCACATCAAAGCCAGCCACAGCTTAACCGCTGGCTCAATGTTGTGTGTGATAACCTGGCTAATAGCTGCTTATGAACGTGGCTAATAAACTCTTATTCATAAGCCCGCTATTGTTATCTTTTGTGTTGCGAGATGTTTGTTACCAGATAATACACATCAAATTGCGTGTCTCGATTTAGTCCGACGAGACTCCGACATAGGTTTTAAGCAAAGTGAGAATTTGTGAAAGATTTCTTTATGGCTGATATTTAATCAGATTTCAGGGAGTGTACAGAAATGAGGATCAAGCTAAGCTCATGGTAACTCTTGCTGCAAAGTAGAACTTAAGTTTGGAAGCAGTGCTGGACTATATCCATGCAAGTGGCATTCTAAGCAAATACTTGGTGGGCTATTCCAGAGGGAACTTGGATCGCAGCGGACATAGACCTAAGATGCAGATCATACCCCTAAAGCCGCCGCTGTTAGCCGCCAAGCCGAAAAAATTTCTGCAAGCCGATAAGCCGCCGGATATTTTGCGTCTTAGCCGAAAAACCAACGAGAGTCATTTCACGGCTAGCCGCGGGAAAAGTTTGGCTAGAACATGCACACAGTTGTGATTATAAAGTTTCCACGGCTTGCTAATTTGTACTTGGTGTTCAATGAGCGGTAATTGTAATTGTAATTGTAACCGAAAACTTACATAGCGCCACTCAAATCAGAGGCGCTTTCAACCCGCATCAATGCAAGCACCGGCAAAAAGGAAAGTTTTCAGGCGTCTACGAAACTGGAGAGGAGAGAGGGCAAGAAGCTCTTGGCGGAGAAACAAGGGGAGACAGTTCCAAGCAGAGGGGCCAACATAGGCGAAACTCCTGGATTGTGCTGTGGAAGAGCGCATACGAGGGACAACCATATGGCCGCAAGCCGAAGATCGCAAGGAAGCCCTCGCAGGCAAGGAAGAAACTGGGTTGCAAAGATTGATTAGGTAAGACGGAGCAGAGGCAGTGAGGCAGTTGCGCATGAGGGCGAGGGTTTTAAACTGAATTCGCTGTTGAGCAGGAAGCCAATGGAGGGAATCACGGATAAAGGCAGAAATGTGGGCAAACTTAGGAATGTCACCTATAAGCCGAGCAGCAGCATTAAGGATAGTCTGGAGTTTGTGCATATTTGAGGAGGAAAGGCCAATGTACACAGCATTACCAAAGTCAACTCGAGTGCAGATCAGAGCGTGGACCAGTGTAGTGACAGCATGAAATGAAAGAGACTTGCGGATGGATCGGAGCTGGCGTAGATGATAAAAGCAAGATCGGGACACAAGGTTAACTTGATCAGTGAAGGAGAGGGTAGGATCAAGGACAATCCCCAAGTCACGAACAGAGCAGGAGAATTGAATGAGGGGAAACCTAAGATGTAGAGATTCAAAATCAATCTTGCTGAGTTGGAGGCGACCACCGAGCCAGATAAACTGAGTCTTATCAGGGTTCAGCCGCAAGCGATTAGAGGAAAGCCAAGTATCCAGAGCAGAAGCTGCTGCTAAGATACGCTCGACCATTTGGACAGCAGAAGAGGCTGGACCATGTATTAGAGACTGGGTGTCATCAGCATACTGATGAGACGATACCCCATACTGCTGGAAAATCCCCCCAAGGTCCGAAGTATATAAGATGAAGAGCAGAGGAGCAAGAACAGAGCCTTGCGGGTGACCATAGGAAGTAGTGACCCAAGGAGTACGATGTGTGCCAAACACCACAGAGATGGACCTGTCAGACAGAAAGGAGCGGAACCACAAGAGGGCACTATCAGAGATCCCAAAGGATACAGAGAGCCGATTTAAGAGAATAGAGTGGTCTACGGTGTCAAAGGCTGCGCTGATGTCATAGAGAGCTAACAGGGTGACATGACCACGGTCAAGGGCTTGGAAGACATCTGCTAGGAGCCGGACTAGCAGTCTGTTTCAGTTAAGTAGGATTTCCTAAACCCAGATTGAAATGGAGGCATGAGGGAATTAGAGTCAAGGTAGTGAACCAGTTGAAAGGCAATACACCGTTCCAGGAGCTTAGAAAGGAAGGAGAGGTTGGAGATGGGCCTAAAATTAGCTGGAGAATTAGGATCCAGACCTTGACGCTTGATGGAGGGAAAGACGACAGCCCGCTTGTGTGAGACCGGAACAGAACCCTGGACCAGAGAGGAATTACAAAGCAATTGCAAAAATGGAGCAAAGTTATCAATGAAATCCTTAAGTAAAAACGGAGGCAATATGTCCAATTCACAAGACTTAGAGGGTGAATCTAGAACTAGTTGACGGATGGTAGTTAGCTGAAGAGGGTCCCAGGCCGAGAGCGAAGACGTCGTAGGCAGAAACGATGGAGGTGGAGCATTAGCAGTTGCTTGGCGTGTTGAGTCAATCTTAGTCTGAAGGAAGTTAAGAAAATCGGCAGCCGTGAACGACGATTGCGTCGGAAGTCGAGGAGTAGATGAACGACCGAGGGCCCATAGACGGCGCGGATTCCCTTCTCATGCTCAATCAAAGACTCCCAGTAACATGGCCGTCTCATCGTCTATTGTAAGGGCCCTGTCCAGGCTGTCCTATGTTGCATTTATTTCGAGGTATACAGTACTTCCGGTTTAATATTCAAAATTAAATATTTCTAATTATCTTTCATGTGGGTTAGTGCAGAGTGCACACTCTTACTAGGCCTACTCTGCTTCAAAAGCGGCTGCAGTCTATTACCAGAATGTTTCTGTGTATCTGTTTCCTTTTCTCTCGCTATGCCTATGCGGTTAGGCCTACACCTATTAATGTATGTATGGTAGCCCTATTAATTTGTGCTTCTAACTTCCAATCAGTATTACATACTCGTAAATCGTAACTGAATGTGAACTCGATGCAATGTGGGTATGTGAACTGAAAACATGAAATGTCCGATTGTTTCTTAACATAATTATTTTGAATTTATTTCAAAAATTATTTTCAGACTGAGTGAAAAATGCCAGCCTTTCGATTTAAAAGTAGTCTCTAGTGTATATTGTGTTACTGTGTTAATGATTGATGCACTTATAGTGGGAAAAGGTAGTTTACGCGTTTAAAGAGCTTAAATTACCTTTTTCGGCTAGCCGTAAAAATTTACGGCTAGCTTAAAAAGGTAGTTTACGCTCTTTTACGGCTAGCCGAAAAACCAGCCGTAAATTTTCTCAAGCCAGCCGTTAACCAGAAAAATTAGGGCTTAGGGGTTAGGGTGTCCCAAACAAATGTTTTTATAGAAAATCTTAAGTCTCACCAGTCAAAAAGTTTCTTTGTGAGATGATAATGCTTGTGTACAATTTTCAATTTTTTTAGATACTGTTTAGGGGTCCCCCAAGGGGTCCAAAATTTTGATTTTAGGGTAATTCCGCCTCAAATCAACAAATTCTTTGCAAGTTTCCCACTCGATCATCTCAGATTTTGATGAAATTTGCACAGAATGTGTACTGATGTATTACAATATGCTCTGCAAAATTTCACAGTAATATTCTTAGTATTTAATTTTTGAAGGAATTTTAATTACATCTAGGATGATCCCGTTTTCGCGATTTCGAAATCGTGTCTTAATTTGGTGCCATATTCAGAAGGTCATAAGTCCACTATTATTGCAGATAAATGAATCAAATTTGCAGGACACCCAGTTTATGTGGTGCTAATCAAGGGAAGCTGGAAGAACTTGATGCCTGATGGATACTTTTTTTCTAGCTGAAGATTGAAAATGAGAAAAATTGACACTCTCTGGCGCCAGTACTTTACTGCTCCACAATGACCAAATGGGTTGATTATAAATTTGCCGGCACTTACGATAATTTGTGCATTTATTTGCAAACTTTGTCACAAAATTAAGTACCAGAACTTTGCTTCTCTAAGCAAGTGTGCACACAACCACAGTGAACTGGATGAAAGTTTAAGAAGTCTGCTGGTGATCTGGGCAAATTATCTTCCCTGAGTGAAACAAGAACCATAATTATGTTCCCATCAGAAACAAGTTCTCTTGAACAAATATGAATTTTTGCAGAAAAATTGCTTCAACCTATTTGAACTGATCTGCTCAAAAAGGAGGTCAAAAAATATTTTGACCTTTCTGGTGTTTCTTAAAAATGTGGGGGGACAAATATATTGTGTGCCCACTGCCCCCCACTGTTAAAGGTGGGGCTCTTGTACCCTTCGATCCCCCGGGATCGCTGCCCATGTATCTGCATGGCCCTGTAGATGGTCCAAGACATGTAGAAAAGGCATCAGAAAGCATCACCTCAAAGACATGATGCCTAACCTGCTCACTTTCTTTTGGCAAAATGAATTTTATCTGTTACTAACCCATGTGGGTTTTATAGGTGAGACACATTCAAGCTGCCTTCTTCTCTATAAATGATTAAAAATTATCAGTTAGGCCAAATGTTGATGACATAAAAAAATTGGAGAAAATCCAAATGTTAAAATTACTACTGGTCAGCAAATATATTAAAAATAAATTGGTCATACAATATATACATTATCCTTGTATCAAATAATTTTATTGCTTCCACCAAAACAAAACAAAAACATGTTATATAACAAACTATAAGTACCCCCGGTAGTCGGATTGTAGTTCTGTCTCAGATAGAGCAATTTTAAGGTGGCCCTAAAGGGAGGTAACTCCCGCTAGGAGGTAACTCCCGCTAGGCAGGGACATATATTGTTGTTCGACATTATTCTTTCAGTGATATTTCAATACATATAACGAGGTGAGAAACCAGGTGCAGCCACTAATTGCATATGTTTGCACACTTTGTGGACTATTACTGCATGTGGTTCACAATTTCTCTGCTAATCAACCCATTTGGTCACTGTGGAGCATTAAAGTACTGGTGCCAGAGAGGGTCATTTTTTCATTTTCAATCTTCAACTAGAAAAAAAAGTATCCATCAGGCATCAAGTTCTTCTAGCTTCCCTTGATTAGCACCACATAAACTGGGTGTCCTGCAAATTTGATTCATTTATCTGCAATAATAGAGGACTTATGACCTTCTGAATATGGCACCAAATTAAGACACGATTTCCAACTCGCGAAAACGGGGTCATCCTAGATGTACTTAAAATTCCTTCAAAAATTAAATACTAAGAATATTACTGTGAAATTTTGCAGAGCATATTGTAATATATCAGTACACATTCTGTGCAAATTTCATCAAAATCTGAGATGGTCGAGTGGGAAACTTGCAAAGAATTTGTTGATTTGAGGCGGAATTACCCTAAATTGAAAATTTTTGACCCCTTGGGGGACCCCTAAACAGTATCTAAAAAAATTGAAAATTTTACACAAACATTATCATCTCACAAAGAAACTTTTTGACTGGTGAGACCTAAGATTTTCCCCCAAAAATTTTTTGGGGACACCCTATTAGGGGTATATTGCAGATGATGCTTCTTGTTGTTGGTTTTAGGCAAAACAGAACCGATTCCGATGCCGCCTATCTGCGTTGCGTCAGGAGCTGTGAGCCCTGAGGATACTAAGAGCCAGGTGATGGGAATTCGCAATATAGGAAACACCTGTTACTTCAATGCACTGATGCAGTCTCTTCTGAGGACGGACCTTCTTCTCGAAGAACTCGAGCATTCGCATCAACCCCAACCACATCCACACCAACCGAATGATCATCCTGACCGTCAACATGATCAGCAGCAGCAGCAACAGGAAGAGGATGGAAGTTCCCAAGCGCCACTGACTGATGTCTTCCTTCGTTTTACCAAGGAATACTACGGAGAGCGATCAGATAAAGTCATCGGTGAGTTGCTCGACGCTTTCCAGCGCCAGTCGACGAGGTTCAGGGGCGGAAGACAAAACGACAGCCTCGATTGTCTCATCCACTTCCTCAACGACCTGCGAGACGAAGAGAGAAGATGCTTCCCTTCTTCTGCTTCGGATCCCAGGAAATGTCTGACGGCCGTCGACAAAGTCTTCGGAGGACATCTGGTGACCGACTACTTCTGTCTGTCATGCGGTGATCAGCATCGCTCCTGTGAACCTCTGCTCACTATTTCTCTACCTGTCGTAGGTTCAAAGGAGGAGCGCCATCCGGAAAAAAATTGCCCATACAGTCAAGAGATCAAAGACAACACCAGCCCACTTGCTCCTCCGATGACAACATTTCGACGTAAATTCCACCGCATAAAGACTTCTGTGAAAAGCTGCTTCAGACATTTCACGAGATTCGAGAAGATTGAAGATGAATACCTGTGTCAGAAATGCCAGACAGATGGAGGAAGATCCAGCGGAGAACCTAAGCTGACGTCAGCCATTAAATGCACTCAGATCTACAATCCTCCAGCTGTCCTCGTTCTCCATATGAAGAGATTCGAACAGGTCTTAGGAAGATTTCGCAAACGCAGCGACAACATCCGATACAAGGAACTCCTCGATCTCGGACCCTTTTGCATTTCCAGCTGCAAGCGAATCAATTCACGGGATCAGAACGTCTGGTACTCACTGTTCGCGGTCATAGTTCACAAGGGTTCACTGACGCGAGGTCACTATGTCGCCTATGTCAAGGACGGAAGGAGTGGCGTTCAAGATACGAATACTTTCCTGCAGACAACTTATTTGGATCGAGACGCTGAGACGACGAAGAAGCAGACCGTCCAGGAAGAAGAACCTTTGACGAGTGGAGAGCAAAGAATCCCGAAAACAGCGCCTGGCAAATGGTTCTACGTAAGCGACCAGAATGTTCGTCGTCTCAAAAATTCAAAGGAAGTGCTGAATAAAGAAGCCTATCTTCTCTTTTACGAGAGAATTGGAACGCCTCTTCAGACGACAGAAGAAATGACAGTGCGATAGAAGTCTTTCTAAACCGTGGCTGAAAAGACTCCTTGGGAAACAGAAGATGAACTTCTTTTTGATACAGCTCGAGTTTTAAAGAGGCTCAGAAGATTTCGGTTTTGTTTTAGCTGTAATTGTAACTGTCATAAATGATTTATATAGCTCCTTTTCAGAAGAGATTCACCAGAGGTGCTTCTGATCTGCAGACAGAAAGCCAGGATGATATGTTGCATTCATTCTACCTCCTACTCCTCCTCCCCCTCCTCCTACTCCTCCGCCTCTCCTCCACCTCATCCTCCTCCTCCTCGTCCTCCTCCTCGTCCTCCTCCTCCTGAGACTAGTGTGTACTGAGGATGCAGTGCTTTCGTTGGAACTATTTTCAATCAGTCTACAGTTTCTTCGCTAAAGGTCCCTCTGTCAGTTTCTCTCAATGCACTTAATGCCTCCTCTGACTTTTCCTCGTCTACGTTTCTAAGTTATTAGAAATAAATTATTGGCGAAACTTTTCACACCAATAGATAATTTTATTCAATTTTGTCATTAAAATGCGTTTAATTTATGTGCAAAAATAAATCAGTTGAAACATAATGAACTTCGCTGCTACATGTATGTGTGTGCCAGGAAACAAATCGCTTCGTAATAGAAATAAAAGTAATGTCAGCATAGATTATTATATTGATTGAAAGAAGTCGAGTCAAAAGAAACGTATGTACACAGCAGGTGGTTGCACTGCTGACATTTCAAATTTGCAATTTGCTTAGTCAAATTCTTGCTTAAACTGAAGCTAGTAAAACTAAGCTTTTTCTTGTGAACAAATAATTATTTTGGTTTCATAAATTCTGTGTTTGTCTTGCAGTATTCCGACTCTAGTCGGGGGGCCCCTGTAAGCGGGGGCCCCTGCTAAAGTATTTTGAGCATACTGGTTAATCCGGCCCTGAATCTACAGACTTCTATAGCGCTGTTATCATAACACTACTAGTACTATACCTCTAGCTAAGTCTCTGAACGTTTTTTCAGATTGACTTCCCTGCACCTTGGACGAACGGTGGCCTCAGAATATCAGTGAAGTAGCGTTCGTTCCCCGCACTGATTGACTCTCGCTGTGGCGTTTTCCTTCAGAGGGGAAAGCGTTCCCAGCGGAACCTAGTTAACCCCAGGAAGTACACAACTCAAGTATACACATCGTCCACATGGCATTTCTTTTATTTGGAGTTTAACACTGAGTCCATGTTGTTTGTTCGTCGTGTTTTATCGATCCTTTTGTTCTGACGGATGATTCGTCTCCTTTTGATTGGAAATTCCATAAAGGTTCGGACTTCAACTGGGACCGAGTCGACGAATGGAGTTATCTTTAGAATCAGCGGTGGACGTCGTGTGTTCCCGAAGGTATTTGGTCCACAAGAAGTTATCGAAGCCCCACAGATATTCGACCGGCACACCTATTCAGAGGAGGATGGACAGATTCTCACCTGGACACTTTCAGTTTTATCGAAAATTATTCGATTCAGTGAAGGAATCAGAGGCCAGATCTTTGGAGTGGCGTCGTCCTTCAATCCAATATGGGCCGGTGTCACGAAATAAAGTCTCCCCCCGAAACAGAGTCTCCCTCTGGCTGAAATAATGTCTCCTCCCGGAGACTGTATCGGAACAAAGTCTCCCCTCTTGAAATAGAATCTCCCCTTCTACGAAACAGAGTCTCCCCCATTCTAAAATCGCCCCCTCCTTTAGGTTGTTGTTCTATATAATTTTAAATAGGATTTAATATGTGCATTTTCTTAAATAAATTAATTTTATGTTTACTAGTTGAATTGGACATGAAATAAATATAACATGAAAAAATTTATGAAATATATGTTTTATAATGGTATCATGTAGCATGTAATAACACTTAGGATGTCGGGCGCGCTTATGTAATTTAAAAAAAACAGTGGAGCGATTAGATACATTGTTATATAATTAAGGGAATGGCTCTGATTAGAAGTGGACATTTGCTGGTGCTAGTTAGTGCTTGTTTCTTAAACGATTCTGTGATCAGTAAGCCCTTCCCATTTACTAACTGATGTTTTATTGTTTTTGCCAGCAAGCGTTAACTTGCTTCACGCTGATTCTTGGAGGGTTTGACCTGCCACTGATATTGTGTTGGATATTGGTCGTTTAATATTATCAGCGTCAGATGTATCAGGCCAGCTAATTAGCTATACAAGGAGTCAGACACAATACATGGGAATAACTAAAACTGTAGTTACGAGCTAGCCTTGGCTTCTATGCGAGTTTTGATGCGGATTAGACCTACCCTTCAACTGGTGTGAGCTGATGAGTTGCGCTTGATTTTCTGTGATTCTTTTGATGCGGATTAGGCCTACCATTCATCCATTCATCTGGCATAGGCCTATTATTTGTGAATAATAATTAGCTGGTGTCAGGTTATTACCTAGAATACTAAAGTCATAACCAGTGATTGTAAATGAAGTATACTCTCTTGAAGTCTCTTCCTAATATGAGCTGTGCCCTTGCTTTTCTGGCATTCATCAATGAAGATTAGGCATAGGCCTACCGTTCAGCGGACAAGATAATTAAGATAATTTTTTTATTTTGGTAACAAACGTTTCTCAAATAACACAAAACATACAATATAGGAGACCCAAAAGGGGTCTATAAACCCTGCTACCAGGGTCACGGGTAGTAATACAGAAAGTCCATCAGCCATCACTCAAAATGCCAGGATAACTCAATGCTTAACTAAATCCTGTGAGCATAACAGTAGTAATACAATGGTGTAATTTTTCTTAACTAGGCCTAATACTTAACTACCGCCAAGATAACATTACCCGAGTTTAATCATATGTACATATATAAAAATTCCGAGGATTAAACTTCCGGGTTGTCAAGTATAGGTGCTCAAGCAAGAACTTCCGGGGTGTCAAGTGTATGTGTTCACGCAAGAACTACCACAGCTCATTCATGGACAATCATTTGCATACATACTTTCGTACCCATATTCCCACATTCACACTTTCACCCATGTTCGTCAACTTACTTACACTCAGTGCTCGAAATGGAAAATTTTACGAAACGGAACGCTAGTCAAAGATATGGGAGCATTCACACAATAAAAACGTTAATTTCATAGTATTTGCCACTGGACGAAAGGGAACGATAATACGGATGCATTTGACGAACCGGAACGGCGTTCCGGTGCGTTCCGGTCCATTTCGAGCACTGCTTACACTCATGGAATCACTCTTCCTGCATGCACACATGCACGCCCACAAACATACATACTCTCTCACATACACCCACACCCACACACACATACGTGCATGCATACTGACAAACATTCAATTCAATATTCAATAATTCAATAAATCTTTATTGGTACTCATGACAAATTGTAACAAGTCATTCACATCAGCTAATTGAACAGCAGTAGGGCCTATAGCAAAATTTTTCTGACAGACAAGCTGCAAAGTACAATAATTTGCTAGAGTTAAGTACATATTGTAACTGTAAGTGTGCTCAAATGTATATCATGGGGAGCTTATGCACATATTCTTGTCTTCAATACCAAAGGGTAACCCAAAGGGTAACCCAAAGGGATGGAAGTCCCGCTAAACCATGGATGCCCTGGTAGTTAGATTACTAATTGGAATGATGGCAGCTAAGGTGATCCACTATCTAATTCAATATCTGTTATAAGTGCATTTGCTTGATTTGAGTACTTAAGTCTTAACTCTACTTAACTATAAAATTATGAAAATATAACTGAAAATGAAATAAACCAAAAAGGAAGAAGCCTACTAAGGCAGGCTTCTATGAGTCCTATCTGGGTCTCTAATCAATCGCTTAACATGACATAAAAAATTTGAAGCAAGGAGTATAAGAAGAAGTATACAAGACTCCTAAATCTTACCCCCTTGTGACCTCATACCTTGACCAAGTATAAACAGGTTAGTTCAGAGAGTTGCCGCAGGATAGTTACTCATTAATTAGATATTTTTTAGGCTCTTTTTACAAGTAAACTTACTTTTTCATTTCGGACTTCCGATGGCAATGAATTCCAAATCAGCGAACTAGTTGATTTAATGCTGAATTTCCTCAAGTTTGTTCGCGTTTTAATAGGTCGGTAGAGTGCTGCAGCTCTAGTGTGGTGTTTGTGTACTGATGAATTTAAAGTAAAACAGCCTTCAAAGGAACCTGGCAGGAGATTATGACTATAAGAATAAATAAGCTCAGCAATTTGGAAGTTCTTAATCTGCTTAAGATTCAGAAGCATAAGGTTTTTAAATAAGGGTTTTGAATGGGCATTTCGACCTGCCCCCTCAATCATTCGAATTGCTCTTTTCTGTAGTAAAGATAACTTGAGAAGATGAGATTCATAAGTTGAGACCCTTACTATGGGCCTCAACTTATGAATCTCGTCTTCTCAAGTTACAATAACTAAGATAGGGAAGGATCATTGTGTTATAAAGACTCAGTCTGATATTTTTAGGAAGCATTTTTGCTACTCTCGAAATTATTCCAATGTTTTTTGCAATTTTTAAGGAAACATAGTTAATATGGGTTTTCCAAGTAAGATGTTAATCAATGAAGATACCCAGAAGTTTAGTCGAGTCTACTTTGGCTATAGAAACATTATTAGTGGACAAATTATAGAAACATTATTAATGGACAAATTCCCGATTATTGGTCTAATTTTTCTATGGGATTTGAAAATTGTGTAACTAGTTTTCTCTACATTGAGTGTCAATTTATTTGCAATAAACCAGTCATTAACTTTGATAAGCTTTTTAACATATATGCACACATACATTCACACACACCCACACACACACACCCACACACACATATGCACACACACACCCACACACATATGCACCCACACTACAGAAAACACATGCAATCATGCATCCGCACACCATTACATACAAACATACCCATACATATTACACCAGGTACAGCCTGCGAACTATATTTGTGATTATTGTAAATAATTTAGATAATTATAGCACTTTGTAAGGAAGTCAAATAAATAACCACCTTGCCATCCTTAATTGACTGCGAGCATAAGGAATCACACACTTGGATATAGTTGTCAAGCACCAAATTCACATTCGAGCACATACTCTAAAGGCATAGTGTTGTGCAAATCCACTGGTTTTAATACACAATACAACTGTGAAGTAGATCACACCAGTGCCTCCGAAAAAATCACCACACAATGCATCCACACTGTGGATTATACTCCACAGACACATCGTGCACAAAATGCGTCCACAGCATAGATTACACAACAAATCTATAGCATTAGGTTACATAATGACTTAATTACCACTATCAATGCAACTAATGTATAGTTTACACAATAGTTCCAAAGAATACCCTATATAACTCATCAGTAGAGTAGGTCGCACCAATGCAACTATGGAATAAATTACAGAAATAGAATAGAATACCTAAAGCATTTGTGGCACACACCCCATTATTACCCATAAGACACCATCAATGCCACCAATGAACCATTACTTAGTGGTTCCAATGAACAGATTACCAAACAACAACAGAGTAAGTTGCACCAACGCAACAAGAAATAAATTACAAGAATAGTATAGTTTGCGTAGAGCTCTAACGATCAGTCCCCATCAATGCATTCACAGAATAGTCCACACCAAAGCATCAGTGAAATAGGCTCCACCATTGCATATAAGGGACAAGTGACACATTGCTTCTATAGAATAGATCATGCCATAAGTTTTCAGTATAGATTCTTCAATGTATCAGGGAATAGGTTGTGTCGTAAATCTATAAAACAGATTGCACCAGCAACAGACGAATAGATTACCTCTTTTGTAGAAAGATTATATCAATTAATCTACAAAATATGTTGAGCCAATACATCGGTAAAATGTATTACGCAGTGCATTAATGTGCATTAAAATAGAAATTACCCAATGGAATCATAAACTAGATTACATAATGCAACTAAGAGGTGTAATACATCAGTCAGAACAGTAACCACTGCTACTTGTTTTTCTAAACAGTCTTGTTAAGAACTGTTACATGGATAAAGTGTAATATATTTCTTTGTTAAATTTACTCCTATTTTCCATTGCTTCCAATTAACTTCGACAGTTGAAAGGTATTTATATGTCCGGGAATATGTCTGGGGGAATATGTCCAGTTGGGAATATGTCCATGGAATATGTCCAGTTGGAAATATGTCGGTGGGATATGTCCGGGGTAATGGCCTCTGGAAAGTATAAAAAACTATCACCCATTTAAAGTCAATTTATTTGACGCTTTAGCATAGGTGCTTACTTGCATACTCTACGATGGGTGATAGTTTTTTATACTTTCCAGAGGCCATTACCCCGGACATATCCCCCCGACATATTCCCTGGACATATTCCCCACTGGACATATTCCCCACTGGACATATTCCCCCAGACATATTCCCAGACATATCCCCCGGACATATTCCCCGGGACATATTCCCCCGGACATATTCCCAGAACATATTCCCCGATTTTGAGTAAGTCATATTCCCCAGACAAATTCCCCTCTGTGCATTTAGCAATTGTGCCACTTCAAAACGGATGCTTTGAAGTATACAATCAATAAGTCTTCACTAACACTTTAAATCAACTTGTACGAAATAGACAATCATCTATTTAAATATGATGTCATTAGTCTAGATTAAATTTACAGAGAGTTTATTAGCTTAAACCCATTAGTGCCTGATTCTTAAAAATCTTCTCAAAGAGTAAAAACATTGTAAATGCTGAGTTTGGACAATAGCATGCACAATTTCTGCAGAAGTTTAGCTTCTGATGTTTTAGGAGCAAGTTTTTTCAGCGTTCCATTTTGGGGATGTTAGGGTGCATCAACTCTCTCTTCTCTCTTTGTGCCGTCGGCTCTAGGAGCCCTAGCGATCGTCATGCCACACAGTCTCCGTTGCCGTCTTGCTACTTCTCCCAGTAGCCCTTGAGTCGCGCTTTGGCCTGGGAGTCCCACCTCAGCGCTCCGGCCTGGGAGTCCCTCCATCCGCGACCATCGGCGTGGTTTGGTGTGTGGCATGACGATTTTCTTGGCATGATTAACAGGGGTGGTTTGCCATTGCCTTCCCCTGGTTTTGCCTGCCGTGCCCGTTCGTTCCCCCTCCTAGGAAGAGTACTTCCTAGGAAGGGTACTAACGGTCCGCACCACGAGAAGGTGGGCACGGAGGACTTTGGTTCACCAGCCCAGGTCGGATCCGAGTCTACGCTCATCCGAGTCGTCGGTCAGGTCGCCTCCCTGCTTTACTCTGTACCAGAGTGACTGGTGAACCTTTGCGGTGACATGTCAACTATGACATGTTAATATGTACATGTTATTTCACTTATGACTGTTATTACAGCTAAGTTTAAAAACACACACAGTATATATACTCAGAATCAAACTTGTAAAAAATTGTCAAAATACACAACATAGTTGTGAGGAGGTAGCTTGTAAACTAAATTGACAACCACTGAACCACTCAATCCTAACTGACTCCAGCATTTTGGTATGGGTCTAATTGAATACAGTAGCCTAGTGGTGTATTCAACGACCATGCTTTGTAAACATATCTAACAGTTTAGAAAAAGAAAGGCAAATTATTTTACAACTGATGTTAGGCACTAACAATAATCATATAATAATTATAATAATCATAATTATAAATTATAATTATTATAATTATAATCATTATTATATGATTATAATAATAATTAATTATAATAATATCATATAATTATTATATGATTATTTATAAAGCGCCTCTCACAGCATAGACTATTCAGCATGTCAGCCCCGAGGGAAAAGAAAGGTCTTTAGGCAGCGGAGAGAAGAGGGCGAGATCCCAAGCAATATCTTGCTACGGAGAGAGGGGGCCAGGTCATTACCAAGGGAAGGGCCAAGGATGGCAAAAGCACGATGCTGAGACATCGAAGTCCTTGCGCGAGGGACAACTGATTTTACAACTGATTATTTATTATATTAATTATTTAAAAACTATATTTAATTATTATTCATTTAAATTATATAAAAACTACAGACAAAGAAAGGTGTGTGGTTTTTAGCATTGTTTAGCACTACATCACATAGCGAATCTGTACTCTCATTATCAGTGTATAATTTATGTTTATAATACTTGATTTATTATTAAATTCTGCATAAATTTAAGAGTTTGTGAATTTATATAATATTAACTCTAACTTACAGTGACAATGCTATTGTACAGACTTAAACACCATTTTGATGCATTCACGATGCAGAATTATGTTTCTTGAACTTCACCCACTCTCTCATGCCTACCAGATGCCTACCGTCCCCAAAAATGGGATAGTGACTGACAAACTGCATATGTCATATTTATGAAAATAAACCAGATGTAACAACTTATGCAATATCATATACCAACCTTTGTGAAACCACAAACAGTTCTGTTGTAATAAACGCAAATTAAATAATTTAATATTAGATCAGAAAAGTCCGCAATGTTTACATTAGCTAAAATAGGTCATCGGTAAGGTAACAGCAGTTTTCAGCCGAAAAACTATTTTTGTGCGCATTTCCAGTCCAAAACAGATTGAGCAACATCTTGACATGATAATTATTAGGGGCCTACATTTAATTGTTCTCCTAACGTATAATTAATTTAATGTGAATTTTTGATGTATTGTCCCATTTGGGGGACGCTAGGCACTAACGGGTTTTAAACCACTCCGATAGACTTTCTAATTCATTACCGGGGTATTTACCTTATTATAATTTTATAGCGTTTCAAGATATTTATCAGATAGAAATACATTGGTATCGTCGGCAAAGATTACAAAATGAAGAATTGACGAGGAGTTCGAGATTATTGTTTATGTATATCTCGCGTTGAAATAAAGTCTCCCCCGGGGAGAGTTTATTTCAACGGAGGATGAAATATTCTCTCCCCCGGAGACTGTTTCAGAATATAGTCTCCGGGGGGCGAATTTATTCTGAAATAGATCCGCCGGGGGAGAATCTGTTTCGAAATAGAGTCTCCGGGGACCGGGGGGAGACTTTTAGGGGGGAGACTCTGTCACGGGACACCGGCTGACCGTTTTGCACAGACCTGTTGGTTAGGGAGATATTTGGACGCTGCGTATTCTACCATCTACCATCTGTTCTGTTCTGTTCCTAGCCATCCTCGATTCGAGAGTCGGCCGCATCATGCACGATGTTCCTCCAACGCTTCCTGTCCTCCGTCAACCTTAGCATTTTCTCCAGTGTCAACCCAGTCCATTCCTTTATGTTATCCAGCCAGTTCGTTCTCGGTCTTCCCCTTTTTCGATCGCCTGGAATCGTGCCCTGTATGATCCATCTACCAAAGATCTTAGAGTCGACTCTAAGATCTTTGCATCTACCATGGACTACAGTATATATACAAAGCGCTTTGTGTAGTCCAAAAGGTTCTATAATAATGGTGTAATAACCAACTAACATGGTGGGCGTGGTGGCTCAGTGGTAAGTTCGGCCAGGGGCGTAACTTTAGCCTAAAAAGTGGGGGTACCAATACATTGGTCTAAAAAGTGGGGGGTACCAATAATTTCTTCTCCACTTTCGTTTTTCGCATGATAACCATTTTGAACATAATTATTCTCTGCCACAGGCATTAATTTTGGCTCTCGATTTACCTGTGTATCTAAGCACTTTCATACTTTTGGCGGAGATTGCGTTCTCTGGGAAGACACAATAATAAAATATTGATTGGCATTGTTTAAAAAGTGGGGGGTACAGTACCCCCCAGTCCAAAAAGTGGGGGGTACGGGTACCCCTCGTACCCCCCACAAATTACGCCTATGAGTTCGGCGCCTTGTGACCGGAGGGTTGCAGGTTCGAATCCCACTCTAGCCACTGCGTACGGACCTTGGGCAAGTCCTTCACTCGACAATTGCTCGTGGCGCCTCGGCGTGAAAATTCCGGCACAGTATCAAATGCTGTAGTCGGGAGCGCCTCTGAGTAGTAGTTGACTTCGAGAGGCGCTATAGAAATATCCGGAATAAATAAATAAATAAACAAGGTTACAATGTTATCTAAAACACTGGGAGATTAAACGGTTTAAACCATAGAAAAACCACGCAATAGCAGCAGCCTGATCTTACTTTTGATTTCTACAAAAACAAAAGCTAAAATCAATCGTCAAAGTTTCACTGTTTTAAATATATCTTAATTGAAAGTGATTTTTCTAACAATTCGTGAGGTTAAGAAAATGAGTTAAACTCTTTGATAATCATTTCACCCCAGTCGTTTAAATAACCGAACTCTCCGGAAACCACAAAATTTAATTTGGTCTTCTGCAAATTTTTGGATCAATGGAAATTTTCTATCCGTCCGTCCGTTCTCTGTTGAAATAGCCATAGTTAAATCATTTAAAACAACATCGTGATGTTGCTTCTCGCATTGTGTCGTGATTTGCATTAGATCAGTAAGTAAGGTAGTCGACTAATTATGTTGCACAGTTGTGTTCGGCTATGGAGAACGCGCCGGTGAATGGATCGAATGACATCGATTACGTCAATCGATCGTTGTTTTCCTCATTTTCTCTGTTACGTTTGGTCCAAATTGAAGGCACGATTATTTAGCAATCTCTCTTTCCAACTGATGACTTTATACCACCGTTTATCGCCGAACAGCAAATGGTGAATCGTAATCGTAATCTCAAAACTTCTAAAGCGCCACTCCAAGGCCAAGCGCAGGGCACCAGTATATTCACGGGCGAAATGTTTCCTTGTCGCTAAGCAACTCAGTCTCAATGTAGTTCGTCTGTTGGGAGTTTCCAGTCGTTAGAAACTTATTGTGTCGAACTATACTGGAAATTCCAACAGATGAAATTCCCACGTAATCTAGGCGTTCACTCGGCTTAAGTGATTTCCAAGAAACAACCACAGCGTTAGTTACTGCCGTCTGACTATCAACCTCTTCAGTGCAATTATTGACTTTCTCTCCAATTGGGACAGAGAGATCGGAGCTATCTTTAGACAACCACTGCAGAGACAACGAAAATGGATTTTCAACAGATTGTCTGCCCTCTCAGCGGTTGACGATGTTTAGCGGCGGATAGTTATTCTAGACAGCTTAACAGTCAGGCCAGTAATAGCTATTGCAACACAGGCCTACGCTTAGCAGATCACGTATGCACTGGCGGGATTGTGGTAGTCTTCGTGCGGTTTCTTCAAGCGTTGTTATGTTAACGTATAACAACATAATATAAGATAAGCACAATATAACATAAGATAACGTAGCATAGGAGAGGATATAAGTGGTTCAGAAGACGTGCAACCTGTGTTGAACCTGTATTATAATAACCTCTGCCAGGGGCGGATCCAGAAGGTCTGTCGGGGGGGGGCGCAAAAAATTATACATACACATACCAACCATCTTCTGGGAAAGGAATCAGTTTGCCAACCGACCACCAAAAAACGTATTGGGAATACATCTCCCAAAAAAGTGGAAGACTTTTTTGAGAATTCATCTCCCAAAAAAGTTTATGACTTTTTTAGTCATTAACCTCTTTAATGTCTTCAGGTCTACATCTGCAGGGGCCACGTCCTCTGTACATTTGACTCATCCACGCCTACGGGGGGGGGGGGGGCACGCCTGTGTACACATCATAAAAACATCATAAAACGCCTGTGTAAATAAACAAAAATTTCAAATGGGGGGCCATGGCCGGATTGGCCCCCTCCCATGGATCCGCCCTGACCTCTGCAAAGTGAATAGCAAGATCTCTTTATCTTTCAAGCATTTCAGTTGATCCGCTTTCTTCAGCTCCACTTGCGAAGAGACTCCCCTTCCTTTGCACTTCCTTCCAATAGAATCACACAGACCTTAGCCGTGGGGACCGAAATACTTTAATCTCGGAGTCCCCGCCTTAGCACAAGGCAGCATAATCGATAACACCTGTGTCGACATGTAAGTTATTCGTCAACTGGTTGAATCTGCATCGCAGGCTGTCAGTCTATGTTGATTGACAGCATCATTTGTTGCGCCCCCGGTTAATTGGGTCAGCTGCTAATAGCAGCGCAATACGCGCTTCCCCATCTGTGGCCGAGATACGGAGGCTGTCAGTCAGTTGGACGAATGGGTTGATGTGACAGAATTATAAGTGGCATCTCGTCTCATCATCAGATGTTCGTTTGTGCGCCAAGTCTTCGCCGTCGATAGCAAGTCGTATGGTTCTACGGCTAGATCTCGTGATCTTGCCTCAAACAGGGTCTGTGTATACAGCTCCTGCGAATGACTGAATCTCGTTGAAGACATAAAGATCATAATTATTCACTCTCTACTTTTCGTAGACATCCGCTTCAAGGACAATTTGCACTTGACTTTTTACCAGATTTTTAAAAACAAAAACGTAGACAAAAGTTCCGTAGACGATCAATGTAGTTTGTTTGTGTCTTGTGAGCAACATCTGAGTCTTAGGCTGTGGCCTCCATACGCCCTCTTCAGACAGAAATTGTTTAAGAAACCGAAAGGAACATTAGGGCAGGCTCTCCTAAGTGCAAGAGGTAGATACGTGCAATGGTTTGGTGATATTAGGCCTATTGTCTTAATGGACATTTCAGAGCTTTTAAGAAGAAACTAAGAAGGTTGGACTATTAAGTGTTAAGTGCTATGGACTATTAAGCATTTCCGGTTAACTTGCAGTGGGTATTTACAGTAAGGTAACCTGCAAGGAATGCTTAATAGTCCATATTGGATATATTAATGGCTCAGCTTCTTCTAAAAAGCTGTGATGTGTCCATTACGATTGCAGAGATTGAATATCTTCTGAACCACTTTAGTGTAGGCCTATGCGTGTGCATAATCTGTTATGTTATGCCATGCTGTGTTTATGTTACGTTTTGTCATGCTATGTGTTATGTCATGTCATGTTAAACCTTAACATAGAACTCTTGGTCAAACGAAAGCAGTCGATTCCTCCTTAATAATGAATACTATTCGCTGTCTACAGTGTCTCTTAATTTGCACCGGATAGGCCTATGTATGCAGACTATGTCCAGTCCACTGAACACCTCTGATCAACCGAGAAATCTTACAACACATCGTCTCTCATCTAATGTTGATATTCAAATCCGCGTAGAGTACTAACAACATCGACCTATAAAATCACTCATTGTACGAGTATAATTATGACGATGCTTAAGAATGTCTTATTGTCTCAAAGGACGCAGGGACCAGAGAAAGAGCTGCTAATGCAGTCGATGATATTCAATTCAACCCACAGGCAATTCTCTTCCTCTGCAGTTTCATCTTCTATGCACCTGAGGCTCTCATGCAGATCGATAAGAGTTCGAATTTGCGCGAATCCTCTCAGCAGACGACAGACGCACAGATAGACACACACAGATAACAGACAATATACAGACAGATATACAGACAGACAACAGACAGATAGACAGACATGGGCGTCCGGAGGGGGGCGCAAGGGGGCGCATATGCGCCCCCTGGATTTTGCAAATATTTTATATAAATAGAATCTTTTGATTATTATGATTATTACAACAGTCCCAACACGATTTTCAATGCGAAAAACTTAATTATTTAGGTAAATTCCTAATTGATCATTATTTATTGTAAAAATTTTTCTAAGCAAATTTTTTCTCTGCAAAAACGTCATTTTGCCCCCTCCCAATTAAAAGATTTTGCCCCCTAAAATTTGTTTGCGCCCCCCTAAACAAATTCCTGCGGACGCCCATGTAGACAGACAGATAAAGCAAGCGATATTCTTCAACCTCCATCTTCTGCTTCTAATTGATATTGTTGAAGAGCAAGAACATTCAGAAGTCGTCGTCAGTCGAGACGAAGCAAATTAAGCGACGACGCAGAGATCACAACCCATGACAACGCCTTTCTATGACTTCGCGACGATATTATAGGCCCTACGCATATATTATATATATAAATACATAAGTATATGTACATGTATGTACATATATACATATATTATGTAGCCAAGTTGATCGTATGAGAATTACAAAGTGCGTGTTAAGCATTGCTTTGCAATCTATCTATAGGCCTAAGATTTAATCAGTGCCATGGCTTAGGCATAAGCTAAAGAGCAACAGCTTAGGGTCTCATAATCCGCAAGGGCCTGAAAATTCAGATTTTGAGGGTTTCCTAAATTTTATGTATATTTATATATTATGTAGAACCTTTTAAAACCGCTTGTGTAGAAAATTCCATGTCGTCGGAGTAAATGCATTCATTTGAAAATAAATTGATTTTTTTACTTTAAATGCCTTGCTATTATATAATTAAAAAGCATATATATATTTTCAAGTTTTGTGAGACCTTATGGTGTATTTTTTTATTTTTTTTAAAGGGCCTCCAAGCTTAGGCCCTCGCCAAGTCGAAACCCGGCTCTGCTCATATATACCATTTCCGTCTATGGATACTTTCAGAACCGTTCTTCCATGGCGTTCCCTTCCTTCAATGCACCTGATGCTCAGGAGTGGCTATTCGTTCAACAACAGCAGTTAAACAAAAGAAGAGTTAATTGAATTTAAAAGTATACCTTGCATTAAACGATATCCATTAAGTCTCTTCCTTTAGCTCTGTGTCTCTCAGTATTTCTCTGTCTTTAGACATTGTTCTCTGTAGCTCTCTGTGTCTCTGTTTCTCTGTGTCAGTATCTCTCCGATTGGTGATCCGCCATATATGGTTGTCATGGCAACCAGCAATTCTTCAGACATCCTTCGTGCGTGGAAATACTGCGTTGAATGGTACAAATTGATACCAATATAGACGTATTGGAAATTGACGGAACTCTGTTGGGAGTAAGACATGTTTCCTCCAAAGGTGTTTCCTTAGGTAATAAACAGTGAGTGATGGAATCGTCATCTTTCTCTCAGCTGCTGCGGATGCTGCAGATGCGGCGGATGCTCTTAAGGAGATGATCAGAGAGACGCCCAATTCAACCGGAGTATATAAATGGAGGAGAGATGGAATGAAGTCGATCGTTCATTCCGACGGAAGATCAGTTGCATCATCGTCTTGTGTCGACAGTTTCCTTGGCTGCTGCTGCAGCTGGTATTGCTAACTCATCATCATCATCATCATCATCATCATCATCATCATCATCATCGTCATCATCATCATCATCATCATCATCATCATCATCATCATCATCTGTTTTAGCTTCGGTGTTAGAAATCCACTACAGGTAGGCCTAATAAAATCATGTAATCAGTGTAATATAGTTTCGTTATCAACGGAACAAACAATAGAAGCAAAAGACTTTCCATTGGTAACAGCCACGCTTGTACATAGACGCAAACTAACACGTAACACACACAACATGATATTATACACAGAGAATACAGCTTGGGTTGGGTTAGCGAAGGCTTCCTCTGCGTGAAGCTGTAGTCTTCTGGTGTTTAGATCCAATCGACAACTGAAGATTTTGACTCTTTCTCTGGCTCACACAAAATTACAGATTCTCACATTCCTGGTCTTAACATTTCATTTGTCTATATTCATATAGCACCAATTGCAACTCGCAACATACCCAAGGTGCGTTGAAGCCTTTCTCTTGGTCTTTATAAACAATGCACTGACCATATCAGACGAAAATGCAGTCTGCACACACTATCCGCTCCTCCTTCTCCTTCTCCTTCTCCTCCTCCTCCTCCTCTTCTTTCTTCTTCTTCTTCTTTCTCCATTCTGTCACACCTCACCAGATGCACAGAATATGATGGCGCAAATAAAACCCTGTGCCTTGAGGATCCTCTCGGATGAGATCATTGCAAAAAAGATCCCGCACAAAAGAAGCTCCCAGCCTACAAAAGAGACAACCGTGCAGGAAACGACCCCGCAGATCGCAAAACCCCCGCATATAAAAGATCCCGCCGCCTCATATGAGAAAAGGCGTTCATATACAGGGGCTGTTGCGATATTTGGTCTTCTGCACTGAATTTAAAATCTGATCATGTTGATTTATCAGACAATGTCAGTCGAACTCTTCAAAACAAATGAGTCAACGCTGCCCTGGAATGAATCCTCCTCTTCCTCCTCCTCTTACTCCTCCTCCTCCTCCTCCTCCTCTGAATCCTCCTCCTCCACCTCCTCTTCCTCTGAGCCTCCTTCGAGTAGTAGTATCGTCGTCAATCGAGGCAACAGCATGATGCAGATCTTCATGGGTTTCGTCATAGCGATAGGAGTGATTGGAGCCAGGGCCGTTTTTAACACAGGTGCAAACGGTGCGGCGCACCGGGGGCCCCTGAGCCAAGCGTGTACAGCAGTTTTGTTGCTATTTGCTAAATATCGTATGCAAGTCTCAGTCTGTCTTCAAATTTCTGTAAAATTTTAAGTGTAAGGAAACACTAGTGATTATATTGATTTAATTCACTTACACTGTTTGCTACATGGTACTGTCATGGGCGTCTTTGTTTAGGCGTAATCTTGAAAATTTAACGTATAGAGTTCTGTCTTGGTAATATGGAAATTCATATTGTCAACCCCGATATGGGAAGATTCATTCACTCGTGTCGACTAATTGGTATCGTATTCCTTTTACCAGCGGCTGTTGTGTTGTTTTTAGCCGATCGCTGCGAGATTATTATACAGGTCGGGCTGATGAACCGCGGAGTCAGAACGTTATTTATAATATGTATATTTATACACATCCATAAATATATATATATATATATATATATACATATATATACATATATTATTAACATATGTAATTGACACTGGCTGGAGCGACAGTCTCTAAGTAATGAGCTTCTTCCCTTAGACGCCAACTAACACACGTTCTGCCAGACTTTTTAAATATAGGCCTACCCCGCTAGCTTCGGAGCCAGTTCCAAGCCTGGATGAAGGAGGAATGCGAATCTATTGATCTTTGTTGTCACACGGGTCATTAAACTGAAACTTCTACTACTACGCTTTGTGAGTCAGTCGGGTCTGTATTAATAATTACAGGAACGGAGAAGACGAACACTTCTGAGTAGAACAATTTCGTTGGAACTGTGAGGGTCGACTGCGTTGAGGCCTAACCCTAACACTAACCCTAACACTAACCCTAACCCTAACCCTGAATTTGCTGGATTTCACCAAACTGCGTGACTGCATGTGAGAGATGAACACGGACTTTGCTGATATTTAGGCCTAGCTGATATTTTGGTCTGTGACATTTGCTCATTTGCTGCAGGCTGCAGCGTTCAAGAATTAATTACATATTTAAGATTTGTCAGATTTTATTGACAAATTGATTTTACACACTGTTGAAGTGTCCATGTGTAGGCCTACACTAACTGAAACAGTCACAGTGGCCGTCACTTAGGCCCTAATAGTGTCATAGTGTGTATAAGAATTATAACTAATTGATAAATAGGATATAAAAGCCTATTAACTCAGTGAACAGGTCATGCAGATAGCAACATTAGCCTAACTACTAGAAAAGCCTTAGATATAATTTTTGATGATATTTATACGCCGTAGGCTACATGGTATTGGCAAACCAACGGCCGCTCGACCAACACGGGCCCCTTTTGTAACTTTTTGCACCGACATTCGAGGAACCTTAAAAACGGCCCTGATTGGAGCCGTGCTCAACGGTCTCATCCTTCGCGTCCTTCTCATGCCACAGATGCGCAAAAGCAAGATCAACCTCCTCATCATCAACCAGATCCTCATCGACTCTGCATCCTCCGTTTTCCTCATCGTCACCTACATCTTCAAGTTCTTAACGCAGTCCTTCTACTTTGAAGGTGAATCGGGCTTCGCTCTGTGCGTCATCTTCAACAGCGATCTGCTCATCTTCATCCTCCAGGCTGGGTCCGTCGCCAACCTCGTCCTGATCGCCATTGAAAGATACCTCAAGATCGTCCACCACATTTTCCACTCCATGTACATCAAGCGCTGGATGTTCTACGTCGGAATCGCCTTCACCTGGATCGATGGAATCCTGCTGGACAGCCAGACTCCGTCCACTTCACGGGTCATCGACGGTCAGTGCTTCTTCTACTTCTGGCCGTCCTGGCAATTCCAGCAGTCCTACATCCTCTTCCTTAACCTCTACCAGTTCGCACTTCCCCTTTCCTTCTTCGTCTTTTGCTACGGACGTATCCTTTACTTCGTTCGAAAGAAGTCACGTGTGTTGATGAACGACCTAGGCCCCGCCTCCAACCATCAGCCAGCCAATCAGATCCAGACGATGATGCAGCAGAGGGAGATGAACGTAATAGCCACAATGATTGTCATCTCAGTTGTCTTCGCAGTTTCCTGGTTCCCCAACCAGATCTGGATCTTCTTCTATATAACCAAACACAAATACAATGACAGCGACGCCTTCTACTCGGTCACGGTTTTCCTCATCTTTCTCAACGTCTGTCTCAATCCGTTCATCTACGCCGTCAAGCACAGGGATGTCAATCAAAACCTTAAGGCGTGGCTATGGCGAAAAGCGTCAACCGATCAAGTTCAAGTCATAAATGTACAAAATCAGACATAACCGAAAAGCCTGCCTCCATAAAAAATCCTCCAATCGACAGTTTACTTACGAGTGAAGACAACCAATCAGCAGCTTTAGGAATAGTTTCAAAAAAGAAATCAGCAAATCAGGAGCTGCGCAAGGACAAATCAGCCAATCGGCTTACTGCACGTAGAAAGGAGCGTTTTGGAGAGCATCGACAACCACACAAAAATAGAAACCGTTGTTGTCTGTGTTGTTAGTCGTCTGTGAAACTTTTAGTTGAAACTCGTTTCCATTTTAAAATAATGTCATCTTTTGGCTAATGTGAATTTCCGGAGTCAGTTTTTCTCCGAACTGCAAGTTTGCAAGGGATGACGCCCCATTTGATTCGCCCTTAGACCAATTAGACATTTCGTGAGCTTAATTAGCCTAATTGTCAATTAGTAGACGAGACTTTCGTAACTGATCATATATCATGTTTAGTTTAATAAAAAGCCGTTTACAGAAAATGACTTTGACGTTTATCCAACTACCGAAAACCGATCCAAACCTCCCGAATATTGCAGCAGGAGCAATATCATCAAGAGTAGCATCAAGAGTAGCATCAAGAGTAGCATCAAGAGTAGCATCAAGAGTAGCATCAAAAGTAGCATCAAAAAGGACTGAAGAACAGACAATGAATCAGTTGGATGGCTGCCGTCGCAGTTGTCTTAACTAAATTCCAGAATGTTTTCTCAAATGAACGACAATGTTCGATGGCTTCTTAAAATCGAAGCATTTGGCTCTTTCGTGACAAATTAATGTTAAGGCAATTATAGCGCGATGGGTTCTAACTGCGAAATCAACTGATTGCACAGAATCTTGGTAGCAAAAGCACTAAAACAAATGCTAACATAATTATATATAGCCAGCGACTACATCGAATGCAGAGTCTCTACGGAACGAGAGGAGGAGGGGGCAGGTGGTGGGTGATGAAGGTGGATCAGACGATCCTCCATGTGAAGCTTCTCCTTCACCTGGTCTTGCGACGGTGCATGGTAGAACGGTCGACTATCGTCGTTGTCATTAGAGGTATTGGACGTGCCAGTGTTGATTGGCTGATCCCTTGTACTTATAGGAGATGAGTGAGGCTCCGTCGTCTGTTTTGTCTCCTTTGATGTCCAGGCATTCGCCCAGACCGTTCACGATCTTCTTTCCATCGACTGGCGCCCAGTGACCTCTCGGGTCTTCCGAATACGGCTTCGTCTGCAGCTTATCACCCAGCTCTATAGTACCAAATAGACAGACAGACAGATACACGATCCCTCTGACGTAAAGCAGTTCAGCCAACAAACTGAGACAGACGGACAGACGAAGCAGTACCGAGGCAGGAATATGAACACATGGAAAGGGAGAGACAGCGACATTTACAAAGACAGTCACATCTCTTGTCTTAATCGTTCAGCCCCTTAACCAAAAATGAACCTTAACCCCAACCAAATACACCAAGAGTCGCTGGCAGATACAGTTTTCACATCAATGTCGCATCGTATAGATCGTGATCCGCTGATGCTCCCTCCATCCTCCGTCCTCCATCCCTTGCTCCCTCCCGCCCTCCTTCGCTCCCCCTTTTTCTATACACTGGTCATTAAATCGACAGATGAGACATAGAATATGAGGCTGAGCGTATCAGCCCTTGCATTCAAAGTGACGCTGCTATAGAAGCCAATAGATTACAACTGTATGGATTGTTAATTGAGTAACAATTGTAACTAAGTAAAAGCTGTTTGTTCTTTGAGTTTGTAAGAAAGAAGTGATGTTGATAGAGTGAAGAAGGTGAGAGAGTGTAGGGGCGTCTACCTGAGTTTTGGAAGACGAAGTTGTTGAGTGCGGATCGTATGAATCCCTTTCCGTCGAGGTACCAGAGTTGGCTCCTCTTCGGTTGGGTATCCCTCGACCACACCACGATCTTCGTGTCTGGTTGATCACTGCCCGCCTGAATGTCAACTACCTTCTGATTAAGATCACTCACGATGAAGAAATCACGTCTGTCGACAGAAAACAGATCGAAAGAACAATCCGTGGATTATCTAATTAAGTGGATTAACTAATCAATTATATCCTATACGTTTCGTCAACTTACAACGATCGCAAAAACAACAAAATACTTTCAATCGCCGCTTTGAAGAGAACTCAAGACTAGAAACAGTGATCCTATGATGACTTCTATGGCGCCGTTAATTGGTCGTCAGCATATTGTACGGTCAAGAGAACATTCGAAGACTTGTAGATATGGCTGTACGACTAAATGCTGGTTCAATATATATGAACACAGTTTAGTATATTTTATGACCACTTCGTTGTTCGTTGCCCCTTCCCCAACACTCCTAAACTGATTGACGGAACCCCAGCCAGACGAATACGAACTGAATATGGATAACAGACATCGTATACAGTCACCACGGTCCAATCTTGCGAGCTCTACGTCACCCTCACTGTTTGTCTGCCTATGTCTGTCATTTTGTCTCTCTTCGTCTATGTCGTGATTCACGTGTAAACCGACTTTTCGGCTTTTCTTGTTTTCTTTCGTTCGGTTTTCGGTATTTCTCTCTTAATGAAGCCGATTACTTTGGTTGTTAGTTTAAGTGTTTCTGAATATCGTGATATCGGTTCGGTATCGGTTGACCCGGTGGAGCACAACAATAGATACCTGGGTCCGATGTTGGACTGAGAGATTCCGGCGTAACCTCCGACGAATTCGAAGTCCCAGAGCTGATTATCTCCTCCGTTGAACTCATAGGATCCGATCTGAGCGCCGGCTTTCTTGCTCTTCCCTGGAAAAATCACCAAACATTAACAACCTGCGTCCCAGACGCCATGACCGGGTGCTGCCAAATGCAGACAATCGAATGAGGAAAACATTTATAGTCAGAATGTTATTCACATAATCCTGATGTGTGTATGTTGATGCTTGTTCACCAGAGTGCTGTTTGGCAGCTGGTTATATTAAAGAATACGCTTATTTACTTTAGCACAAGAGCCACAGTTTTAACAACACTAATTCAGCAGATGGCGTTGGAAGAGGTCGCTGATAAGAGTGATCTTTATACTAATAGGTATCTAATCTATCCACGTAAATATAGTAACTTCGAGCACCTCATATGTAGGCCTATATCTCTTGTGCATAATCGTAGTTGATGCCTTCCTAAATCCAGTTGCAATGTCTGTCATGTCGCCGATTAACAGCATCTCGAAATGTTCCTGCATCAACGCCAGTAAAGACTGCTGGTGGTGTTTGTGGTGGTGGTGGTGGTGGTGGTGTCTGGTAGTGGTTGTGTTGGTGGTGGCTGGTGGTGCTTGTAGTGGTGGATGTGGTGGTGGCTGGTGGTGTTTGTAGTGGTGGATGTGGTGGTGGCTGGTGGTGTTTGTAGTGGTGTGTGTGGTGGTGGTTGGTGGTGGTTGTGGTGAAGAGTAGTTTCATACCAAAGATGTCGAGGACTGTCTTTGGTTTAGCTTTGTTTCTGATCTGGTGTTCATGTCTCTCCCATTGCTGGTGAACGTCTCCTGCTTGGTAAGGCTTCGCTACCAACTGCTCAGCTGCATAACAACAACCACACAGACACATCCAGACTACACGAGACACGCACGAGTAGACTACCAACAGAGAGATATACACAGACTGACAGACAGACAGACAGAGACAGATATTATGCAGAAGGAACAGGTCGAATTCTTGTCTTTTTGTTCTACGTCCGATGTCTCTCTGTTCGATTTCTTGGTTATATACAGAAACGACAGAAAAATAGAGGAAGAGAAAAGAGAAGGGGGAATCGAGAGAGATGACTGGAAAGAAGATGGTCAAGACGAACAGAAGAAGGAACTTTAGAAGATTGAGGAAACTATGGAATAGAATCGTATGGAAAGGGTGACGGATCCATTGGTGCACGACCGGAAAAGCGTCGGGTGCCATTTGGCTGAACGGAGAAAGAAAGAATTAATGGGAAGATCCATCATCAAAGTCCTTAACTTTACTTACAACGTTTCCATGAGGAAGTGGACATTTGCAGAAGGAAGGCAATAAGCCAGACAGGGAGAGGACGAGGAACGAAGGAGAGTAGGATGGTAGAAGAAAATGATATATTTAATTAGAGTGGAAGGCGGTGACTTGTCGAGTCAGAGGTTAAATGCCATCACTGCCATCAGGCGCCAACGACAACTGACCTCCGAGATATCTCCGTCAAAAACGCTCTTATGCCGAGACATTCGGTTATGCAATTTGCCTCCGATAAACGAGGACTAAGAGAGAGAGAGAGAAAAACCAACACAAGGCAAATGGATTCAGTCGTCTCAGACTCTGTCTGGGTACATCGTTCTACCAAATAGTAACAAAGTTAGCCAAACAGGACATTAAAAACTCTGTGCTATCTGGTAAGACGATTGACCCAATTGTACCATCAGCCACTTGTAGTTCGCCATTCGCAAACTGTAGAGCAAACGGGTTAGGGCAACATTTGCCAGCTATTGGCCGATGAGAGAAATGCTGTTAACTCCACCTGCTAAGTCTACCAGCGATTTTTACGCATTTAGGAACACTCGAAGCAGTTTTAACAACAGTTGAGTTTAATACCGTTTAGGAACAAATCTTAGCATTTTGACCAAAAGATTTTCGTCAACTCTGAGCCATTTCGATCAACGGATTCTGACGTTCCCATAAAACTCAGAACGAACCAATATGGTATTCTTCTGAGATGACATAACGAGGGAACCATGTTGCTGTGGTGCTGCCGATGATATTAAACTCTGACAATGTCTACGAATTCTGATGACGAAAGTCTCATGTGGATTTATGATCTGAAAGTGTTCTACAATCGGAAGAAGAAGAAGGGAAAAGTCATAAGTCATATGAATGTTGCAAATGGGAAATGATTCACCCCACCCCTCACGTGTAAATCGATATTCATCGATTATATTTTCGATTTTCTAGTGGCTTTGTGTTCCAACTTAATAAATGCAAAAGCAGTTAAACAATGTTCACCCCTCTGTTAGCATGTGATTCTCATCTGTGGATATGCATGATTACGATGTGCTATTGATTGCAGGCGATTGTTTAAGATCGTCAGCCATCGTCAACTGGCCATCGAAATGTGTCTTTACGAAATGTTTTATTTTTGAAGGGCAATTCTTATTCATCTATAGGTACAGCACCAGATGCAATCAACTGCCACCGATGTTTCAAATCTTCCATTAAATATCTTTGAATGGATTTCGAACGAAACTCTTGGCTCTGTGTCGAGGGGGTCTGGGTAAAAGCAAGACCGGCAGATAAGACACGTGGACATATTATATAGGCAGAGGGGAAGAAGAGAAGGAGGACGAGGAGGCTGAGGAGGAAAAGTAGTTGAGTTTGTGAAAGGTGGAAGAGGACCTGGGTTAGCAGGAGGACAGAAAGAAGACACTGATTCCAGAGAGACGGACGCCCAGACTGCACATGACGCAATGTTGGACAACAAACAGATAGACTAGTGTGCTTCAATGTGAATTTATGTTGCGCTATAACTAAATGACAGAGAGCACAGAACCAAAAAGCAGGTGAGCATTTTAAAAGACACACAGACAAACAGGTGCAGTAGCCCTTCAGAAAATACTTTTATCTCGATGCCTCGTCGATAATGATAGCGGCGCTACAGAAGCACTGCCAACGGTGGATTAGGTCCGTCCTTCCTTCCGTCTGGACCCATAATACGACGTCGAGGCAGAAGTGGTTGACCTCGGATGTTACAGATTGGATGAGATTAACCTTCGACGTCGAGGCAGAAGTGGTTGAGCTTCGATCGGATGGTTCCAGTGACTGGATCATCGTACCACAGTTGGTTGTCTTTTCCGTGCGCCTTCCACGGAATGACCTTCGCTCCAGGCGCAGTGTTCGACTTCTCAATGTCCAACACCAATCCACTCAGGCGACTCTTTATCAGGTAGAACTAACAACACAACAACAGTCACGGATTATATATATATATATATATATATATATATATATATATATATATATATATATATATATACTAGCTGGTTTACCCGGCGTTGCCCGGGGTTATAAGTTTCAATCCCTGCACCCCCACCACCCACCATCCACCACTTCCCCCACCACTGTCCAAATGCATTCCGGTCAAAGATTTGTGACAGACAGACAGACAGACAGAGTTTCTTCTTTATATATATATATATATATATATATATATATATATATATATATATATATATATATATATATATATATATATATATACATACATACACACACACAGGATATGACATGCTTTAAAAAAGGCCAACTCAACTTCTGGTATGATAAGAAGGACAATAGTTACCAGAGACAAGGATACAAATCGCTAGTTAGGCCGCAGTTGGAAAACTATATCCAGGTATACGGAATCCATACCTGAAGCAGGACATTGATAAACTGGAGAAAGTGCAAAGAAGAGCTACAAAAATGATTTGGAGCTACAAGGATTTAAGTCATGAAGAAAGGTTGAGAAGGTGTGGACTAACAACACTGGAGAAAAGGAGGAGCAGAGGAGATCTAATCGAAGCTTATAAGATAATCACTGGAAAGGAAGCACTGCAGTGGGAGAGGTTCTTTGAATTAGCACCAAACAAGGCAACTCGGGGACACAGGTATAAATTATTTAAGAAGCCGAGGAAACAGTAGGGCAGAAATTCTTTAGTGCAAGAGTTGTAGACCTGTGGAATGGTTTGGACGATAGTACTGTCTCATTGGGCACTATTAACAGCTTTTAAGAAGAACCTAGGACAGTTGGGCTATTAAGCGTTCGAGGTTAATTTGCAGTGGTTCTAACACAGACTACACGTCGTCTGAACCACTTAAAAACCTTGTTATGTTATGTTATGTTATATTATGTTATGTTATGTTATGTTATATTATGTTATGTTATGTTATGTTATGTTATGCCTGTACTCACAACATTCTTCTTTGAAAGGAGAAATTATGTATTTCTTTGTCGAACGAATTTCATTCTTTCAGTCGACACCTACAAGCGCCATGACGCCACATGAAAATGATACGTCATGGCGTTAGTAGGTGTCGAATGAAAGAGGACCAGGAGAATATCGGACAGACAAATAGTCAAACAGACACACACACAGACAGACACACACACACACACACACACAGAGGAACACAACACCAAGAGAATATGCCCTACCGGACGGACAAGCAGTCAGACAGACATATGGGAGTAATGGAGCTGATGATGCGATGTTAGAAGATGACATAATTATATCTGCAGCAGAAAGTAGTCAGAAGTAAGGGAGAGGGGTCGAAAGAAAAGAATAATCCTAAACTCACCCCAGCCATCTTCTAAAGACGATCAGAAACACTGGAAATAAACAATAAAACGAGTTTTCCATCAAACATATCAGACTAAGATTGCATAAAATCCACAGCAGAACTAAGCTCCGGTTGGGTCTCCAGTGAGGATCAATCCAGGGCCATTGAATTGGTCAAAGTGTTCTTTGACCAATCGCTTTGAACTTCGGCTGATTGGGTCTGCAACAGTTCTCGTCTCCTGAACGACTTCAACTGATAATACACACCGTTTCCAACATTCTTTCACAATCTGTTCTTCTCATAATGCTTCGCGATATTCAATTGCTCGTCATATATCTCTCTCTTTGTCTCTCTCCGCCTTCCTTCCTTCCTTTCTTCCTTCCTTCCCACGCATCGCCTTCCTCGTATTTAAAATAACCTTTTCTGCACTGCTTGACCTCTACACTTCCAGCATTTTGTGTTACGTCCGAGAGCTACAACATTGAATGTTACAACAGATCCTCGTGAAACCGTGACTACATTTGAATGAGTCACTTCAGCAGATGAAAGGAAAATGCGCATCAAGATTTCACTGGCTTCGCTGCGGCTGCGCCGAGTAAATGATGAATATTCATAGACAAATCAGTATGCAAAGCAACTTATGAATATGCAGCGCACGGACGATATACAGAGCATTGGATACACATTACACACACGTAACACACAATATATCAGCGCAGAAAAGCAACCTAAGGCAACTTCAGTCTTTCTAAAACTCAGTTTCTCAGAGAAACCCCGTCATAAGAAAAACCATTGATGGCAGATAAGTTTCGGGCGTTATAGAAAACAGATCTTTAATGTCAAAGAAATGGTCTCGAATCTGGATCTATCGGGTCCGGAAGAGAACTCGTCTGCAGGCGATGCCACACGGCATCATCATCATCACCTCCCCATCCTCATCTGCTCCTGCTGCAGCAACTCTACACCTGCCATCCTACACCAGTCTACATCAATATATACCTGCTGCCAACTGGAATCGATTCCTACTAGAACACCTGACGGTCAGTTTAGTAGTCAGTCAGTGAGTGGACAAACTGTTCACCTCTCATAATTATACGAACTGACCTTTTCGATCGAAGACTGGACGCCGAGTAGAAGAGTCTGAGTTGAATTCCGGAGCCACTCCTCCTCTTTGCAGCTGAATAACCAGACCAGACACAAGCCACGCACTCTGGCTGACGAACGGTTGGACTCTTAAGTAGGACGCAGGCAATCACACCAGACCTATAGACGCCCCGCCCCCTCTCTCTCTCCTTCTCTTTCTCCTCTCTCTTTCTCTTTCTCCTTCTCTCTCTCTCTCTCCTGCTCTGCTGATATATATCAACAACCGCCGCCGTCTCTAGCAGCAACGATGGTTAGACACACACACAATCTACGCTGGCCAGCATCCCCTCCTCTTTCCCCTTCTTCTTCTTCTCCTCCTCCTCCTCCTCCTACTCCTCCTCCTCCTCCTCCTCCTCCGTCTCTATACACCAGTGCACTTGCTCCACTATTCAACCAAACCTCGATATATCGCATGTATATGTATGCAGGTATGTATATATTTGTGTGTATATATATATATATATATCCATAATGAGGTTTGTAATATTATGGAAGCAGCTGCTGCATATTGGTCTGCTGTGTGGTAGCTGTGTGAGTTGTGTATAAGTACAATGAAACACGTGCATCGATTCTTCCCTCCCTCTTCAGTCTGTCTGTTTCTTAGTCCGTCTGTCTGTCTGTATGTGTGTGCCTGCCTGTCTGTGCCTTTGGCTGTGTCCTGAACAGCTGTGCCTAAGGCGTTCCGACTGGCTGCGTACCGTATAAGCTTCAGACCGTGAGCGTTTACTACCGTAATTTCGAGTTGTAAGGCGCGAGTCAGAATGCCGTTCAGAGCAGAAGGTAATTAGATCGAGTTTTCCCGAAAGTAACCCTTCGCCCAGTTGAGTGAATTATCCTTCAATGCTGAAGAATAACGAAGCTAACGAATCCGCCGTCTTTTGATTAATCATAATCCAGGAATTGCTACAGAGCCCAAAAAAGCGAAATCGCAGGAAAGCAGATTATTCACAGGCACTCAGTCAAAACAAAATCAATAGGCAGGTGAGGTCGAAATCAGTTCCAGGTCAAGGTCCAAAGAGTCAGTCATGCAGGCAGTCACACGGTTAAGATGGATGGCGTTCAGAATTGAAGCGGCGGGAGATGTAAGGGGAAGATGGGTCACGTGAGTGATAACCCAGGGATGTTTCAAGTACTGAAGTTTCAATTACAAATACGAGTCGAAGTTCTTTGGTCGCAAGTAAAAGTACCCAGTACAACATCTCTGGAAAGACCTGTGCAAAGATAGCATGAAGTGAGGTTTTTGAATGGATCAGATAGTTGTCGTAAATTTATCTTCCTCTCACATCTTCCAATTGATACTGAAAAGAAATTCCAAAAACTTCTCTACCCCAGATCTTGCTCTTCTTCTCTCCCCTATCGCTTTACTGTCTGCATACCCGCTACAGTCGATATACACTACGAGCAAATCCATATCAAGAGTCTGATACACATCTATAGTCTTTGGGGAGGGAGGGGAAGGGCGCCACTTTTCGTACGTCTTTTCGTACGTCTCTCTCTCTCGCTCGCTCTCTCTCTCTTTCTCTCTGTATCTGTCTGTCTGTCTGTCTCTGTCTGTCTGTCTCTGTCTCACTATCTCTGTCTGTCTGTCTGTCACTTTTTTTCTCTCTCTTCCCTCTCTCTCTCTCTCTCTCTCTCTCTCTCTCTCTCTCTCTCTCTCTCTCTCTCTCTCTCTCTCTCTCTCTCTCTCTCTCTCTCTCTCTCTCTCTCTCTCTCTCTTCCCTCTCTCTTTTTATGCACAAAAGTCTTTTCTTAGAGCGTCCTCTGCCTTCTCATCCATAAGATTATGTCAAGTTTGCACAATTATGTCAGATGTAAGTCCAATCAAGCCACAGATCACCTCGGCTTCTCTCTTCCATAGTATTATGCAGTCTTGTTCTCGAGTGCAGTCGAGTTCGTTTTTAAAAGTCTTGATCTTAGTCTTGGTCTTGAGATACAAAGTCTTGGTCTTGGTCTCGCAAGACCAAGACCAAGACTCGGCTGTCGATATGAATAGTCAATTGACATAACTTCGGAATTAAAAAATTTATCAAGCCTGCTCGAGTCATACGACAAATGTCTACGGACGGGTACAAGTCTTGTTGGTTAGGAAAACCCATTGGCAGCAGCAACAGTTATGCTGTATCTGGATGTCCTGCCGAGACTTTTTCTGAAGTCTGATGAACCGTGGGAGGATTTCAAAAAGACTCTTCTTCTTCTTTGGTTCTCTGCCCTTAGGCAGGTTCGTATGTCCAACGGCACCATTCCTCTCGATGTTGAGCTTCTACTTTCATCTGTCTGTAGCCGTCCCTCTTTATTGTCCAGCCTATAGGAACATCGTTATTGGCCTTCCTCGTGTCTTTTCCCCCTCCATTCTACCTTCGATGATATTTCTCAACAGAGAATCCCCTCTCATTATATGGCCAATCCATCTTCTTTGGCGCTCTCTGATTGTCCTCATCATGGATCTCTCCTCTCCCACCATTTGCAGTACTTCGTCATTTGTCTTGCGCTCTGTCCAGCTGATTCTCTCCATTCTACGCCATATCCACATTTCGAAGGCTTCTGTCCTTTTGATGTCCTCCCCTCTTATAGTCCACGTTTCAGATCCGTATAGGACTACACTCCATACTAGCGTCTTAACCATTCGCTGCTTCAGATTCCTAAAAAAGACTCACGATATGTATATTTACAACCAGTGCTTGAAAAGCTACTGTTTGTGCCAGCGACGTCAGACTTGTGGAACGTATTATTATGAAGCCCCACAAGGCACGTCTTGGTCAGAAAATTCTGAGGGAATTGGTTTTTATCAAATACAAAAGGCAAACTGGAGTAACATTTTGCCTGAAGGACTTTTGTAAATACAAATTCGGAATTCTCTGCAGTCTGCATTTAAAGTTTATTTGCTTAATAAAATAAAAGACTCACGTTTTCATTAATATAGCGAGTATTCAGACCTGACAATTTTGTAGTTAGGAATCGAAGTCTTGACCTGATTGTGAATTTTGGGTCTTGGTCTCGATCTTGGTCTTTAGTTTCAAAGTCTTGGTCTCGGTCTTGGTCTTGGGGTTCAAAGACTTGGCTTTGGTCTTGGTCTTGAGGTTTCAGGTATTGACAACAAAACTGGTATTATGCATGCGTTCATAATTATATTAAAATCCTTTGTATCTGTTGTAGCGACCTACGTAAAGGATTACGCTCCACTCAACTTTTTCCACATAGCGGGTTCTTTAAGTTTTTACTAGTCTTAATACAATCTGTTTACCCTCTCCCCTGCATATACTGCCTTCTCCCCTTCTCCATTTCCTGCCTCTGAAGGGGTTATGCTTCTATTAGGTAATTCCAAATATTAAGCCACAGATCATCTCCACTTCTCTCTTCCAAGGGATCATCGTTTTCATTTGATTCTGATAGAAGCGAAGATACGTTAAGACAACTGGATCCAAACATGGATCCTGATCATTTCTACTTGATCCTATGTCTGTCCTAGATCATGGGTCAGCTGCGTTTGCCGCTTACAACTTTAAAACCAAGTCAAAAACTATAATGTCATTGCGCAATTTTCAAAGAAGCGATGCCTAGGCCTATAATCGTCTTATAAATATTATACTTTTGCCATTTTTGCGCTTGTGTATTAATACGTGTGCGTGTGCGTGTGCGTGTGCGTGCGCGTGCGCGTGCGCGTGCGCGTGCGCGTGCGCGTGCGCGTGCGCGTGCGCGTGCGCGTGCGCGTGCGCGTGCGCGTGCGCGTGCGCGTGCGCGTGCGCGTGCGCGTGCGCGTGCGGTGCGGTGCGGTGCGGTGCGGTGCGGTGCGGTGCGGTGCGGTGCGGTGCGTGTGCGTGTGCGTGTGCGTGTGCGTGTGCGTGTGCGTGTGCGTGTGCGTGTGCGTGTGCGTGTGCGTGTGCGTGTGCGTGTGCGTGTGCGTGTGCGTGTGCGTGTGCGTGTGCGTGTGCGTGTGCGTGTGCGTGTGCGTGTGCGTGTGCGTGTGCGTGTGTGTGTGTGTGTGTGTGACCATTGGTCTCGTATCAAGAGCTTGCGACGTTATCTACGAGTAAAAGGTGAGGACGATTAGTGCTTTAATTCTCAAGATCCTTTGTGCTTATCAACCGATTCATCCACTTCATTGTTCACATCAAATCAACGAATCTCTGACGCTTAGGTCTCCATTCATCGTTTACCGATGGTTTGCACAAAATATCTTCAAAAGTCTACTCTTAAATAGATTATACAACTACTTCGGCCTATAGCCTATGCCTGCCTATATTTAGGTCAACTCTCAAGCGACGCATTGATTATAAAAATCAAGATAAGTAGAGGACAATATTTCTCATGAATATTTAATTGAAAGACATCGAGGCTCAATGAGCAAATGAAAAGCAAAACGACGACACTAGTAGCAGAAACATCGTCCAGAGGAGGAACCGCAGTGGACCCAGATTCGTCTTCAAGTCATTTTCTGTGTATGTGTCAGATTTTAGTCCCGTTTAACGAAAAGTTGTTGATCGCTTCTCCGATCATCAGCTAGACCCGAATTTTCTTTTCCGAATCCATTACGTCGAAATGAATCCTTTGCCTTAAGCTAATCAAATAATAACAAAAGAAGACTAATTATGTGCAATCCTCAAGTTTTAAGTTGATTCTGCTAATTGCATCTGTTGATTTCAAAGTACAATGAAAATAGAGACCCTTGATTAAGACAATAGGCTGTAACAGCCACAGATCTTTGCTCCTGTAAACGTCGTCAGCGGAGGTTGACCTGTGATGGACGTAGGAGCCAATGAGGATCGTCCTTAGACGAAGTCAATGCGCCAGTGTTGGTTGGCGGATCCCTGGTAGCCGTATGAGATGAGGGAGGCTCCGTCCTTATTCTTCTGTCCTTTGATATCGAGACATTCACCGACGCCATTCACGATCTTCTTCCCTTCTATGGTCCACTGACCTCTCGGGTCATCGGAGAAAGCCTTCATCTTCAGCTTATCAGCTGATCCTGCATTAGACAACACAACAGCAGGTGATGAGAACAATAGCAACAGGTGGACGGGTCTAAATGTTTCAAAAACAATACTATTCCGTCTTACATCTGTACTTAGCTGAAAACTAAATATCAACGCTATGAAATGTTTTGACGTTCAACTAGAAACACCTTCGATGTTCACGGACTTCCGTGGATTTACAACTCTCCTCATGCAGCTACCACCAGATTGACAACAGCTCATTTGGCAGATACTATATTAATGTAATATGTATGTACAATAGACCAGTTACCTGAGTTTTCGAAGACCATGTGGTTAAGAGCCGAACGAATGCAACCCTCGTGGCCGAGATACCAGAGCTGGTTCTTCTGCGCATCGCCGTGTCTCCCCCACACGATGACCTTTGTACCCGAATCAGAGTTCGCGCCTTTTATGTCGAGCACTTTGTCGTTCAGTTCGCTCACGATGTAGAATCTGCGCCTACCAGATGCACAACCAGAACATCATCATCATCATCATCATCATCATCATCATCATCATCATCATCATCATCATCATCATCATCATCATCATCATCATCATCAGTCGAAGGAAACCGTTAAAAGATAAATGGTGAAAATGGTTCACCGTTCACTCACAGTTGCTCTTCCCCCTTTTGCCCCATGTTAATCTCGGCAGTTCCTTTTGCTCACTCCATTGTAAACAGACTTGACATCTCCAACGACTTCCTCCGTCATCATGCTGTCCCCCTGGGATTCTCACTTGGCACCGAAAAGGACCAAACAACCTGTCCACTCTGACGGACAGGTTGTTTGTAGTGTCAAGATCTTTACTTACATCTTTACTTACATCCCGAAATCCCATCGGTCTCCACTTCAATCGGTGTTGAACGCAGCTGCTCGCTTGATTGCCCGTCTTACACGCTATTCTCATATCTCGACTTTTATGTCTGAGGAGTTGCACTGGCTTCCTCTCGCCGCGCGTATCCAGTTCAAAATTCTTTTCCTTACCTCTCGAGCGTTCCAGGGCAAAGTTTCTCGTTTCATTTGTGATCTTATCTGTTGACCTCTGTCGGTTGCCTCTGGCCGTCCTCTCCGTTCTTTAGACCGACATGACCTCTTGGTCCCTCGGACCCGGACTTCTATGGCTCAACACCGTGCCTACGCATCTGCTGGCCCGTCCCTTTGGAATGATCCTCCTCCTATGACTCGTTCTCAGATCCTAACTGGGGGCATTACTGCTACTTCTCGCTGTCTTAAGACTTATCTTTTCTCACGAAGCTACTCGCACTGGGAGCGCCTCTGATTAGGTTGTACTGCGAGAGGCGCTTTATAAATTCATAAATACAATGCAATACAATCTAAGAAAGAATTTCTGCTACCTCCGAGAGAACGATCTCTCAGACAGACAAACATAAAGAAACAGACAGACAAAGACAGAAAGAGACAGAAAGAGACAAAGAGAGACGGAGATCTAGGTCTAATAATAGACGTACTTGGGTCCGATGAATTCGAAGTCCCACAGTTGATTCGCTCCTCCGTTGAAGTCATACGATCCGACGTGAGCATCTGGGTCCCTGTTGTTCGCTACAATGACACACAAAGGATGATGTCATTCGTCCATCTCCTTAGACCCACCCCACTTAGTTGGGGTTACGTCTGCCACTTGACCACGTACATCATCTATAGGTCCGTTCATAACGGCCGACAGGAGGCGCTCATGCAGTTTGATCGACAAAAGCCAGACAAAGTCTTACACTAGTGATCACCAATCCGGGGCTCGCATGCGGCTCTCGAAAAGTTCTGTGGCTGCTCTCCAGAGCTTCCCTGAAATGACATTTTCTAGGTGACGAAATAAAATTGCGCCATAGAAATGGACTTTCCGTGTTGCTTGAGGTCAAAATTCTATGATATAATTGTTTTTTTGTGTCGGTCCATATAATTATAATGATTTTGTTGTGCGCCGTAATTCGACCTAATACCATGGCGGCTCCCAAAACTTGCTAAACTTCGCAATGCGGCTCCTCACCGAAAATAGGTTGGGTCCACTGTCTTACACAATACAATACAATACAATACAATACAACTGTACATGATCAAATGCCATCCTTCCAAAGGGGTTCAGAAGTGCACACGACCATACGACTGACCATCGATGGCGCGGAGCAAATTGGGATTGAAGGACTTACTCATGGTCCCTACACGATGACCGTCTAAGAAGAGGAAGATCGAACCCCTACTCTTAGCGTTACAGGCCAAACGCTCTATTCACTCGGCTACCATGCCTCACTTGGGAATTGGGACAGACGCGACGCCATCGCATTGCAGGACTACGTCAGTGCCTCTCTCTCTCTCTCTCTCTCTCTCTCTCTCTCTCTCTCTCTCTCTCTCTCTCTCTCTCTCCTGTATCTCTCTCCGTCTCTCTCCGTCTCTGTCTTTATCTCTCTGCGTCTCTTTCCCTCTCTGTCTCTCTGTGTTTTTTTTTCTCTTTCTCCAAGAGAACGAATGCAACTCATCTGGGAAGAATCAGGCGTCATTTTAATTGATCGTGTAAAAACGATGTTGCATAAATTCAGAGATGACCATCAGCCAAAGATCCGTTCAAGAACGAGAATACGAGACTCGGCTCTGATGATCGACAAACGATGACGACTAAAGCGAGGACGAGGACGACTAAGGCGACGACGACTAAAGCCACGACGACTAAAGCGACGACGACGACGACGATGATGATGATGATGATACCGACTAATTGTTTGTTTCTTACAGAAGACGTCGAGGACTCTGTTGCGATGGATTCTGCTTCTGATCTGATGCAGGTATCTTTCCCATTGCTGGTTCTGGTCTCCATGTTGAAGAGGCTTCACAACCAATCGATCCCCTGAACAACACAAACACACACACGCAGTCACGCACACGGTCACGCACACGGACCACATACGTTAGAAGACACTTAAATTGGTATAGCAGCAGAAAAGAGGTTAAGTTGAAGAGCGTCTGCCTCAACGAAGGGACGGTCCTCAGCTATAGGCCTAACTGACATCAGATGGATTTATTGTGAACTGAGCTTATCAGTTGGATCTCAAGTCTCCTCTCGAAATCAGAGAAGATTATGGTCTTCGTTTATGCAGAATACAGGTAAGTCGTCGTCAATAAGAGATTGCTGTCTACATCCAATACGAGGCGTGCAATGTGTGGGTTGGACTGACTGAACTCAATTAGCTAAACCTGGGCCACATATCTCATCATCATCATGCGCTCGACAGTTAGCAGGTAGACTAACGTCTGTCACAGACTGAGTCAGCTTCCTGGACACCTGATCGCAGCATGATTAGATTCACATTGGCAACAAGAAGAGGATGAGCAGGAGGAGGTCCAGGAGGAGGTGCAGGAGGAGCAGGAGGAGGAGCAGGAGGAAGAGCAGGGAAAAAGGGGAGGAGCAGGAGGAGGAGGAGACATTTTAAGCAGATACGCATACAGACATTGCATGGATCCTTTCAATGGAAGAGACAGACAGACAGACAGACAGATAGACAGAGATTTCTCTGAGGCCGAGATGCACTGACCCAGTTACACGGACTGTTTGGAAATGACTCGAATGCCAATCGCAGACCCCGCAGTCGTTTAGATGCCATCCCTCCCGCCCTCTATCTCTCCTCCCTCCCTCCCTCGCCTGTAGATGGAGCGCACACATAGGTCTACACCTCGCACACCTGTACAGGTAGACTTGGGTCAGACAGATACAGACGCAGATTGATAGACTGACAGACAGACTGACGAAACAAAACAAGACACAGCAACGACTGAACAATACAAATAAATATCATCGATTTAAACCACCTACTTGCCGTGACGGAGGTGGTGCTGTGTCATGACGAAAAGTGCCCTACATGTCATCGCGAAGATGCCAGGCACATCATGACGGAGCTACCCTATATGTCATATGACGGAGGTTCTATGTGTCATGACGGATGTGTCATACATGTCATGTGACGGATCTGCCCTTTATGCCAGCTTAGGATTGGAATGATGAGATGAACGAACCCCTTATGTCAGCTTAGGATTGGAATGATGAGATGAACGAACCCCTTATGTCAGCTTAGGATTGGAATTATGAGATGAACGAACCTTCGACGTCGAGGCAGAAGTGGTTGAGCTTCGATCGAATGGTTCCAGTGACTGGATCATCGTACCACAGTTGATTGTCGTTTCCGTTGTGATGCCACGGAATGACCCTGGTTCCTGGAGCGGTGCTCGCTCCATCGATATCCAACACCAGTCCACTCAGACGACTCTTTATCAGATAGAACTAACAACACAAGACAGCAACAGAGGCAACATGTCAGTGCTGAGCAACAGGCAACAGGTCTTTGCTACTGTCATTCTAGGCTCTAATTGTACATTTATATTGCGAAGCACAGGAGCAAGGCTATGATGTCTTAGTTGTTGAGCAACGCTAGTAGTTTATTCACGCGCAGAGTCAGAGTTGTTTCTATAGCGCTATTGCATTGAAGAATTTCTTCTTCTTCTGTGGAAATCAATGCTGCGTCTTCAACGCGGATTCGTTCAGGGTTTAATTCTTCCACTTCTCATTCAAAGGGACGAAGTGGACGATACGAGGAGTTTTATTTCTAAACCTCTTTCTGTTGACTTTCGTTCCTGAATCTGGAATATGTGCAGCCGATTGCGTTCACATCACAAATGTTTGTGTGTCTGTATTGTCTTGGCTTTATGTAGCGCATTAAAAAACCCATCAAAGTGATGCGAAAGTGACAAGATTAATGTCAAGGCACGAGTTCTTATGAGGGTTGCACGTGATACATTTCTGCGTAATGTTCATGTGAATTTGAGAGCAATACGTTCAATGTTCGAGGTCTGAACTCTGCCGCTGCCTCACACTCAGGTGGTGCCAGTCCGAAGCTTGGATAAAGAGAGGGCAACGCTAATCATCTTCGCTAAGGCACAGCGTCGTCGTTAAACATAGACTACAATCAGCTGCAGTCTCCTCCTCCTCCTCCTCCTCCTCAACCTCCTCCTCATCCTCAATGGCTTTCTCTATAGGCCTTATCTTATTCACTTTTCCTCTCTCGTTTCCCCTTCTCTTCCTCCCGATTCTAATCTTCTAGCTGTTTATCGTGTGCTGCTCTTGTCTATTCTTCTCACTTCCTCTTTGTTTTTCCTTCCTACTTCCTCGTTCATTTGACCCAATCACAATGGTCGAACCCTCCTCCTCCCTATACAGCTCCAAGTTCTGTCGATTATCACCTTTCTCATTTGCCTCTCATCTGCACTAAGAACACATCACCAACACAACGACTGACAGACAGACAGACAGATTGTCTGTAGACAGACAGACACACAGACAGGCAAAGAGACTGATAGGCAGACAGGGTCAGTGAGAAAGAGGGAAAGAAATAAAGAATTACACAACGCTATACACGGTAGCACCACGGAAAGTGAGTTTGCCACTTACTCCGGCCATATCTTCTTGATTGTCGGATGAGATGATACTGAAAGACAAAAATTTTTCATCAATCAGCAGAATGAAAAATATCACAGATGTTGGTTAAGTTTTAGTGCACAAGAATTCTATGGTTCTTAGAAATACTTTAGTCCACGAACTACTCCATAATCGATCTTGTGCTAACTGTCTTATGCGGCCAGGACTGTAGTCGAGGGCACTGGCGTAAACTTGTCCAAAATATTGGTGGGGCAAAATATTGGTGGGGCATGGGGTCTGGACCAGAGATACAAAAAAAGTTTTTTCAAGATGAAACGTTGTTTGTTGTTCTTTTTTCGGTTTTGTGGTTTTATGGCTTTTGTTGTTTTAGTTGTTTTTAAGTTTTTCTGATTTCGGATCATAAAAGTCATGAAAAATGGCATGAACAAGAGCTAAAAATCAGTAAATTCAGTTGCGATTTCCGAAAATTTAAAATCATTTAATCAATGCTATTAAAATAACTTCTACAAAAATAAGAAATTTATTTTTTAAACAAAAACAAATTTGGTGGTTTTCTTTTTGTTGTTGTTTAAAGCAAAATCCGAAAAAGTTTTTTTCACCTCTGGTCTGGACAGTCAGCAAAGGCTTCCGGTGTTACGTTAATGCGTATGAAATGGGTGTTTTGTTTACATGTAAATTTGTTTCACATTGAAGATAAAAATAAATCTTTGTTTCCATTGTGGATTTCTGATAGTATTTCAGTTAGGTGTCTCTGTTTTTCTGTTTCTGAAGAAATTTGTCTGTATTGAAACATAACATTTTAATATTTGAAGAAATTCTTCTCTCGATTTTTGGGGGGGCATTGCCCCGGCTCCTCAATTATTGGGGGGGCACGTGCCCCGGCTGACCCCCCAGAGTCTACGCCTATGGTCGAGGGTATACGCGGGTATATATACAACGTGTACTCACCTCACAAAATATTTGTACTCACCTCTTATTTGTTTCGGAAAAAATTCGTGGTGAGTGCACGCTATGGGTTACATAGCGTACACTCACCTCGAATTTTACCGGCACTACAGCCCTGCCTATGCCTATCACGGCTACACCGCGAGCACTGGACCAATGAGGCTTACGTCTAAATGACACCCGAGTCCTAACTTCTAGTGGCCCTGACGACTGGTCAGGCAGTCAGCGGACCAGACGAAGACGTCACCTGTGGGTAAGAAAGACTGACCTTCTGGATGGAAGAATGGACGCCGAGTATAGATCAGTTAGAGTTGATCGCTAGAGCCACTCCTCCTCTTCAAATGAACAACGAGACAGAAGGTGTAGACAGGCGAACGACTGGACTTAAATATGACCGACAGCCAATTATAATCAGCTACATCATCCTAATCAGTCTAACAATCTGAAGTTTACACATAGCGGATCATCTGATAAGCCACAAGCCTACACAGAACAACTAACAAGTCGTCGTCTATTCGTCACTGGTCTGTTTAAACTTGTTGCATGGTCAGCAATACAGACGGACGGACAGACATACGAACAGAGACAGACATACACACATAGGGATAGACAAATACACGTAGAGACGGACACACAGAAACAGACACATACACACCCACATTTGCACATATGTACAAACGTACAGAGTGTTCATCGTCAGATTATGTTGAATAGTCAGTTCTTTGGCCCAGTTGCGGGATACACAGACAGACAGACAGACAGACAGACAGACAGACAGACAGACATAAACATACAGACATACGTAAACACACAGGCAGACAGACAACAGGCATACACACAGACACATATAGACCCTCCTCCTTGTATCAACGATTACTGAGTAAGATGCCTATGCTAATCCGTTAGTCCAAACGGGGCTTTCTATAATGAGTCTGAATTCTATCCTCTGTCGATGGGAGGGAGGGAGGAAGGGTAGGGTGGCGCATATCACGTGGTTGGAATTTGTCAGTTTCTAGTTCCTTCTTCCTTTGATTAGCTGCACATACGATTCGACAATTCTCAACAACTCTTTGAGTATCTTTCCGATTATTTGCAATTTTTCAGACAAATTCCTCGACCGCCATTTTCATTCTGACCAATATCGTGGATGCATTCCGTGACCTCCGCCGACCTCCAGATCTGTCATCGAATTCAGAATTACAAGCAATAATTACAATCGGCTTGGAAACTATGGAATTGATGAAGGGCATCTATGGGAGCTCCAGTTATACTTTCGAATGGAGCGCGGTTAACTACCAACCTAGAGAGTGCCAGACGGTGGGCGCTCCCGTGTCTTGCGAACGTTTAGTCGGCCTGTAACCATTCTTCATTCTAAGCGTGGTGTTTGAACAGTAGTTTTGTGGGACACATTAACGGATTGGTTAGTTAGGATAATAGAGCTTGCCTTGCAACGCAAAGAATACGGGTTCGAGCCGCCTCCTCCTCCTCCTCCTCCTCCTCCTCCTCCTCCTCCTCCTCCTCCTCCTCCTCCTCTGAGACGATTACTGTGTAGGGACTTTTAGCAAGTCCTTCACTCACTAGGCCTATTATTATTTTTTTAAATATCAAATTAGAGCGGTACAGATTGGAGATTAGAGCGGTACAGATTGGAGATTTTATTTACCGGTACGAAAATAATATCTTACCTAGGCCTACCTCATTACAGAATTACCTTGTTGCCGGAACACAGATTCATTCCTACGGTACTAGGAATGCTGCCACACTCCGATCTACCAAAGCTCGTACTAATATACGAGCATATGGTATGAAGTCCTATGGGCCTAAACTCTGGAAAACAATACCTCTTGATATCCGTCGCTCCCCAAACAGCTACCTATTCAAAACCCGATTGAAGTCGTTCCTACTGAACACAACCTGAACTGCTGCGTTAACAACAAACATGTAGGATAACTTTACGGTGTCCAGTGGCACATGACCGCGTGTGTGCCATTCTCAATAATTGCAGGCATTCTCAATTCTCATTGAATGCTCCTTTTAACTTCATTCTTGTGCTCGTTGCCCTAGTTAAGTATCTTAGTTAAGATTAGTTAAGATTAGTTAAGATCTCAAATTTATTCTACTTTCGTCTTTTTCTTTTCTTGATTGCTCATCGATGGGTATGCCTTCTACTTGTTTAATTTGTGCCACTCGGTGCTAGCCCTTAATACTAGAAGATGATCTTGGCTATCCCGTATAAGGACAGTCTCATAGTCAATAGCACTTGATCAAGTAGGTGTCCCTCCATGGCGGGAATAGTCTGCCCTTTTGGGCCACCTTTTGCTTCCAGTAACGTGACCTACTAGGCCTATTTGTTCGTGTCATGAAGATAAACGTGGTGGCTCAGTGGTAGGTTCGGCGCCTTGTGGCCGGAGGGTTGCAGGTTCGAATCCCACTCTAGCCGCTGCGTACGGACCTCTCGCAATTGCTCGTGGCGCTTCGGCGTGAAAATTCCGGAACATTATCAAATGCTGTAGTCGCGAGCGCCTCTGAGTAGTAGTTGACTTCGAGAGGCGCTATAGAAATATTAGGAATAAATAAATAAAATAGAATAAAATAAATAAACATGTTATAGACGTTATATGGATTCAATAAAAGATTTTGATTGATTGATTGATTGATTGACTGATTGCTCAGCGTCATCGATTGATGCTTGGTCACTATGTTGTGACGTTTCATGAAATTCATAATAGTAATAAAATAATAATAATAATAATAATAATAATAATAATAATAATAATAATAATAATAATAATAATAATAATAATAATAATAATAATAATAATAATAATAATAAAATACGTTAACTGGTCAACTAGGCTGATGTCATGGTGTCAACGAGTGCTTGTCAGCGGAGAACAAATTGAGGCGCCACATAAGTTTTCCTATAAATCCAGAGGACAGAGACAGCACTTGTCCTTCTGAAGGTGGGTGTCTCCAGTGTGAGAATTGTAGGAGAAAGACCCGAAGGGGTAAGATTTTGATGAGTTTGATCCATGTAGAGTTGAATGTTTTATCCGTGTTTTGCAAACTAAGAAAATTCAAAAATGCAATAGAAAGCTCAAACTCCTCAAAGTGAAGACATCACCAAATTTTTTAGTAGGCCTATACAATTTACATGGTCACAAATCTCACAATAAACCAAAGCATTGCTTTATTAACCCACAAAGTGAACTGTGAAAGAAAATGCTAAAATATATGCACAATCACACTAGCACAACTTGGGGGTTGAAAACGAACCCCTGCATGGGTGTGCATGAAGTCTTAACTGGGGTCCTAAGAAAGATTAGGGTGTTGAACCCCCAACCCCGAAAGTTCTCACCCTGGGTGTCTCGATCAACCTCACGTGAGCTGTGACCTCACGGTGAACTTAAATGTGAGATCATTTACATTTGGTCGAAATGCGGATCTTACATGATTTGCATCTGGCCAAGCGCCACCGGTTTAGGTTCCTTAGCCTGACGAAACTCTTCGTGTGGCGCTTAGATTATTCGGAGATTTGCAGCTCACGTGCTATCAGGATATGAATGATGAACAGGATGTGAAATGAACGATTGATTACATGACAGTGCACGTGATCTGATAGAAGAACGCAGAATGTTGCATTCGCAGGATATGGATAATTGGATATGTCACAGGATATGGTGGCAATTTTTCGTTCATTTGTCTTCATTACACGCTATAGGGCCTACACAAATTTCAATTACCATTGGATTGTTTCTGTTTGAGGCCTATAGGCCTACTCTTCTAAATAGGCCTAAGCCTAGTTCTAGCTTAGCAGTCGTGTTTTTCTGACGAACGTTCAATGGTCATGAGCTAAAATTAGCTTCAGGATGGAGGAGCAAATGAAATAGAAGCGCAATAAAAATGACAGACCTAGGTCTCATGAAGACGTCGAATGTAGCACAGAAAAATATGGTTTTCACATGTCCTACAAGAGGGCTTCATATACATATATCTAAATCACGTTACGTTTTGTTGGGTTCCTATAAAGTCCCTCTTCTGAGACCCGTCTTCTCAACTTCGCCACTACCTGTGCATGGGTGTCCGGAAGTGGAGGCATTTGCCCCCTGAATTTTGAAAATATTTTTTAAAAATAAAATCTTTTGATTATTATGATTATTCCAACAGTCCCAACACGATTTGCAATGCTAAAAAACACTTAATTATTTAGGTAAGTCAGTTAGCAAAAACGTCATTTTGCTCCCCCTACAAAAATGTTGCCCCTCCCTGGAAATTCCCCCCTTAGAAATCACCCAGAAAACTTCATGCGGATGCCCATGTAGCCTACCTGTGGTAGTGCCAGTCCCAAGCCTGGATAAAGGAGGAGGACGACGCTAATCATCTAGGTTATGTCGCAGGATTAGGGTTAGGGATCATCCACAGTGTCAGGTCTGGGGGGAGGATCTTTTCTGCTCAAGTGCAAACACGCAAAGACCAGCAGCAAGATTCGCACAAACTAGGGTATGCGGGGCCCAAAGCAGGAAGCGATTAGCGGGGCCCCAAGCATAAAAGGCATTGCGGAGTTGATTTCCTGTCAATACGGTATTGGCAATACCCTATATATGAAAATAATGCAAAATGGAAATTACATTGCTTAATCCAGCGTTTCCCAAAGTGGGTTCCGCGGAACCCAAGGGTTCCGCGGGGTGAACACAAGGGTTCGGCGACAAGTTGTCATTTAAAAGAATTTTCATTGAGAAATTTTATTGGAATAAAACATTCCAAGCAGTTTTTAAAAACTACACAAAATGTTTTATAAAAGTTTTAAACTGCCGTCAGTCGTCTCTTTTGTATGTTGCCCCACTGAGCGATAATCTTGACTTTCAATGCCCTTTAGCCAAGGAATAAAAAGTCCTTACCCTTTAGCTATCCAGTAAAATAGAATGACAGATTATAGAGGTCACTGCAGGGATCTATATGTATGTAGGTCAGAGCTGTAGGTCTGAATAGGGAAGTAGCCATCTTTGTTATCGTTACCTCGACGAAATGAATCCGAAAATGATTTAACGCTAAAGTTTTAAAAAAGAACAGCCGAGTCTGATAATCGTACAACAGCATTAACAATTATTTTTTTAATTTGCTGGTATAAAAATCTGACCTAGAGCGTTGGCTCAAGGAAGGAAGTTTAAGGGTTCTGGGCTTATGTTCAGACTAGTAATGTGGACTGTTTTCCAACCTCAAATTCGCAAGTGAAGCAGACTTTTGTGGCGGTGCGACCCCTAGCGGCGGCGGTCGTCAAACGCCGGGATGAGGACTGCCGGTCGTGCATTTCCTGAGGATTCGAACCCCTGCGCTCAGGACCATAATAGGTGGGTGGCAACCCAGACAGGCACTTACTACGTCTAGGCATAGTGACATTAGGCGGTTCTTCTAAGGGCAATGACGTCATCATTTCTATTTCGTCACCAGGGCATGACCTATGGGTGTCCGTGGTTTCCGAGTAAGAAACAAACATAGGATTTCCCCTATACTCAGGGTTCATAGTGTCCCCATCCTCTTCTTCTACTTCCTCATCTTCTTCGTCGTCTACCTCCTCTTCTTCTTTTACTTCTTCATTCTCTAGGGTTAACCTCGCTTCTGGTAGTGGAGGGCTATGGTGACTAAGTGAATGGGCCTTTGGACTTTGGACAGCCTCTTCTTCCTCTTCCACCTCTTCATTTACATCCTGCATTAAATTCTGACTAGCCAATACAGGAAAACGCTGAATTAACTCATTTCTGAATTCAGTGCTATCTAGCAAAGATGCCAGTGAAAAGTTAGGCAGTGTCGCCATGTAATCAATATTTCAATAAAACAGAAAGTGTCAATTTGACTAAAATTACAAATGTCAGTATAGTTCAAAGTTCAAACAAAGAATTTCTTCTTACTGTCCAGAGAACTTCTATTCTGCCAGTATTAAGTTCAATTAACTATTTAAACTTACTCTACTATGTAGCAACTCCGATCTACATCTATACCAAAGACAATGGCACTATTACACACATCAACCAGCATTAAACACAGGGGTCAAAGGTCAAAACTTAACAAAGATCAAATCCTATGAGCTCTAATCTCCCTATGGTAACACTTTATCTAGGCCGAAAGCGATCACAAATAGCGGACGATCCTTATACTCCGAAACAGGATTTCTACATCGATATTCAACCTAAATCCTACAAAACATCAAGTGACTCAAAATGGCGACTCTTACTTCTAATGGGCAAGATACGTGGTACGGGACAGGGGCCTCACTTACGCATTTCAACTTGGCAATTATCTCAATAATTTACGACCAAAAGATATGACATATTGTAGTAAGGATACCAAACCGACATTTGATCAACCTAAGACTACGAATATTCGACTATCTTAGAATAAGAACTTAAATCGAAAACAGACATCAATTCCCAGTTCTACACTCGCAGTCACAAAAACCATCTTCTGCGCAGATCAATCTTTTGCACCCGGCAGCGGCCTAAAAATAGCTACGAACTAAAAATAGCCATTACGTAATGTTTCTTCATATAGCGCATATTCATAAGTGGAAACAGTGCATACAGAGACGTTGTGACGACAGAATCGTTACATTATCACCCCTCTGGACAAAATTTGGGAACCAGTGACCAAATTTTGGTTACCAACTGAGTGATCTCTCTGTATCAAATACATCAATAGCAACCAAAACTTCAGCAAGTCACATTGACTGCAATTAGGAAATCAACTTATCATCAAAATATGAAAACAACTTAGTACAAACTAATAACTGCTTCAATTCACAAAGTCAGAAAAAGCTAACTAACAAGGCAAAACTTGGACAAGGATGATAGACTATACTTATCATTTTGACTAAAATTACAAATGTCAGTATAGTTCAAAGTTCAAACAAAGAATTTCTTCTTACTGTCCAGAGAACTTCTATTCTGCCAGTATTAAGTTCAATTAACTATTTAAACTTACTCTACTATGTAGCAACTCCGATCTACATCTATACCAAAGACAATGGCACTATTACACACATCAACCAGCATTAAACACAGGGGTCAAAGGTCAAAACTTAACAAAGATCAAATCCTATGAGCTCTAATCTCCCTATGGTAACACTTTATCTAGGCCGAAAGCGATCACAAATAGCGGACGATCCTTATACTCCGAAACAGGATTTCTACATCGATATTCAACCTAAATCCTACAAAACATCAAGTGACTCAAAATGGCGACTCTTACTTCTAATGGGCAAGATACGTGGTACGGGACAGGGGCCTCACTTACGCATTTCAACTTGGCAATTATCTCAATAATTTACGACCAAAAGATATGACATATTGTAGTAAGGATACCAAACCGACATTTGATCAACCTAAGACTACGAATATTCGACTATCTTAGAATAAGAACTTAAATCGAAAACAGACATCAATTCCCAGTTCTACACTCGCAGTCACAAAAACCATCTTCTGCGCAGATCAATCTTTTGCACCCGGCAGCGGCCTAAAAATAGCTACGAACTAAAAATAGCCATTACGTAATGTTTCTTCATATAGCGCATATTCATAAGTGGAAACAGTGCATACAGAGACGTTGTGACGACAGAATCGTTACATTATCACCCCTCTGGACAAAATTTGGGAACCAGTGACCAAATTTTGGTTACCAACTGAGTGATCTCTCTGTATCAAATACATCAATAGCAACCAAAACTTCAGCAAGTCACATTGACTGCAATTAGGAAATCAACTTATCATCAAAATATGAAAACAACTTAGTACAAACTAATAACTGCTTCAATTCACAAAGTCAGAAAAAGCTAACTAACAAGGCAAAACTTGGACAAGGATGATAGACTATACTTATCATTTACCCAAGATCTTCTCTAAATCTAACGGGACATCTAATATCTCTTCTAGGCCTTGACATGGGTTGGTCAACACTGTCACTTTCATTTACCAGGGTTCCCACATCTACCTCTTCCGGGACATTACTTGGGTCAGCATCCCAATCCTTAGGAATCTCCCCATGATACCTCTTGAGTTTGTCAATATAGACCAACTTAGGTTGAGCTCTCTTCGATTTCTGAATCTGGAATAGCACCGGACTAATCTGGGACATGACTCTATAAGGGCCAACATAAAATTTCGACCACTTCTCCTTTATTCCAGCTCTCTTCCTGGGACAATGGTACATCACCCAATCACCAATCTTAAACTCTACAGGCTTAACCCTTAAGTTATACCTGGCAGCTCGGGTTGTGACAAGGCGCTGTGTAAATTCTCTCACATGTGAATATGAAATTTTAATTTGCTTTTCTTTTGCAGCAACAAAATCATCAATCGACAAAGCAACAAAATCATTTGCAAAACAATTTCCCAAAACTAAATCAAGTGGCAAAACATTTTCTCTTCCAAGGAAAAGACGACACGGGCTATAACCGGTTGATTCGTGCTCGGTAGCGCGATAAGCGGACATGACGAGGGGGAGATGCTGATCCCAGTCACGCTGAGTTTGCGACACAACCTTTCCCAGAAGAGAATTGAGAGTGCGGTGGAACCGTTCCACTGTTCCGTTCGTACTTGGTTTGTAGGGAGTTGTCCGGATCTTGTCAATTCCTAGAAGTCTGCAAAGTTCCTGGAACAAGATCGCCTCGAAGCAGGGTCCTTGATCTGTAAGCAATTGACGAGGACAGCCAAATCTGGAAAAGAATTGGTCCACCAAAACTCGCGCGACAGTGACTGCATCTTGTGAGCGAATGGGAAAAGCTTCTGCCCATCTGGAAAAATGGTCAATCACGGTAAGAATGTATTTATGTCCTTTACTGGATACCGGATGTGGTCCAGTGATGTCGACACCGATACATTCTAGCGGTTCACCGACCATCATCATCTGCAATTGGCCTTGATGTGGTGGTTTTCCTCTGAAGTACTGTGTGCAGGCTGAACAACGTCGAAGGAACATTCGAACATCTTCTCTCCATCCAGGCCAGTAGGCTCTCTTCTGGACATGCGCAAGAGTTCGTCTAATTCCGAGATGACCACCTGTCATCCCCTCATGAGCAAGCTGGATCAGAATGGAACGTCGATTGGGTGGTGAGATGAGCTGATTCCACTTTACATTTTCACCGTCTGCATCTAACCACTCTCGAAACAACACATTGTTCTGCAGTTTCAATTGCGGCCATTGAGATACAAGAGACTTGATCACTCCACTCAACGGACGTACATCATTATATGTTGGAGCCAAATCAGAGTCAAGTTTCTTTTGGATGACCCAATTCAGGTCAGCATCCATCCTCTGTTCATCTCGAAGTTCATCCAAACTCCATTCGGAAGGGAAGTTCGGCAACTCTGGTTGTGGATCACGTTGTCGTCGAACAGCATCAACTCTGTGAGGACGTCTGGACATGGCATCTGCGTTTGTATGGGCCGTTCCTGATCGATGTCGAATTTCAAACTGGAATTCTTCAACAGTGGCAAGCCAACGAGCTTGTTGTCCAATGGGAACTGCAGTTCTTCTCAGCCACTGTAATGCTGAGTGGTCAGTTCTCAGAATGAACGGTCTTCCTAACAGGTATTGACGAAACGTCTTTAGAAAATACACAATAGCAAGCAGTTCACGTTTTGTGACGTCGTAATTTCTCTCTGCTGGTGAGCAAACACGGCTACCATAACAAATCACACGTTCACAATTGTTCTGCATCTGTGACAACACTGCTCCGATCGCCTCACCGGAAGCATCAGTGTCCAACACAAAAGTTCCTTCATCGGAGGGCAGTGCTAGGACAGGTGCTTCAGTCAACTTCATCTTCAATTGGCTGAAGGCAATTTCACATTCGTCAGTCCAGTGGAAGCCGATTCCTTTCTTGGTTAAGGCGTGTAATGGACGAGCAATGTGAGCAAACTCTGGGACGAACTTTCTGTAGTACGAGCATAATCCGAGGAATGCCCGGACTTCTCGTACTTTCTTTGGAGTAGGCCAACTTCTGACGGCTTCAACCTTTTCTGGATCTGTAGCCACTCCTTTCTCACTCACGACGTGGCCAAGAAATAGGACTTCCTTCTGGAGCAAGTGACATTTCGATGGCTTTAACTTCAATCCAACGGACGTCAGTCTCTCTAACACTTTGGTCAAACGTTCAAGGTGAGTTTCCAGGTCAGACGCAAATACGATAATGTCATCGAGGTAAATCAAACAAATGTCAAAGTTCAATCCAGCCATGACGAGATTCATCATGCGGGAAAAGGAGGCTGGACTGTTGCAGAGGCCAAATGGTAAAACCCGAAACTGGAAACTCCCACGACGGGTCACGAATCCAGTCTTATGGCGGTCACGTGGGTGTACAGCCAACTGGAAATATCCGGCCCGGAGGTCAAAGGTGCTGAACCATCGTGCTCCCGTTAAGGCATCCAAACTTTCACTTATCAGCGGCAATGGATAAGCGTCCTTTCTAGTCTTGGCGTTGACTGCTCTGTAATCAACACAGAATCGTGGTGTTCCATCCTTTTTCCGGACCATTACAACATTACTTGACCAATCGGACATGGACGATTCAATTACATTCTGGGTCAGCATTTCTTCAACTTGAGCATCTATGATCGGAAGTAGTGTCCACGGCTGACGACGTAATGGCTGACGTACAGGAGCTTCATCACCCGTTTCAATTTCATGCTGGAGGACGTCGGTGAAACCTAAGTCCCATTCTGAGAGAGAAAATGCTTTTCTGTTTGAAAGGATGAGGGAGCGTAACTGTTCTTTGACTTCTTCGGGCACATCTTCATCGACTTCCGTCCAAAGAGGTGCGAGCACTGACTCCTCGTTTACGTCCGACGTCTCACGAAAGACTTCAGTTACGGCTGCACAACCTGAAGACGACTGTTCTGTGACACTTGGACTCATTACAATGACATCCTCGACTAGGCATTGGACACCTTTCCTAATGCGAATGTCTCGTTTCGTCGGGTTTAGGACACGGACTGCGAGATCTATGACACGATCTGGCAATAGCGTTCCAGCCACAATCAATCCTGAGTTTAGCACCTGTGGTTGAGTTGCCCATGACGATGAGTCTTTCTGGAGATTTGGCAATATGGCGTAGGCAGCAACGTTCATCTCTGACAAGGCAGGAATTTTCACATCGACTGCTGTGACAATTCTCCGACACTTCCCAGTGCGTGGTTGACTACATAATGGAAACACATAGTCTTGAATTTTGATCCAACGGTCAGCAAAGTTCCACTGAGCACCATACTTCTCAAGTCATTCAAGTCCAAGAATCAGCTCTGACAATTGTTCACTTACAAGGCAAGGGACAATGAATTGAAATTCTGCTGCCTGACAACGAAGCTGGACTTCTCCCAGGATTTTTATCTCAGTCCCATTAGCTGCACGAAGAAGCTCCTGTGATCCAGTGACTTCTCTTCTATCAACCATTGACGCCGGAACAAGACAAAGTTCACTTCCGGTGTCCAACAAGGCAAGAATGGATCTCCCGTTGACCTTGAGCGGTAGGTAGGCCGTTATACTACCGGCGACATGACGGACATTGGACGGTTCTGGATCGGATCGGTTGACTTCAGGCTCGACTTCCGGTCTTCTCTGTTGACGCTCTGGACAGTTACGGGCGTAGTGACCTTCTTGACCACACTCATAACATTGACCTGTCACACGGCGGAAGTTCCTGTTACCTGGTCTCGGTCCACTTGACTGTTCCGGTTGCGTTCCAGCTGACCAACCAGACGGGGCAGTCGTTTTCACAAACGTTTGGTCTAGGAGACGTGGTATTTGTGGTTTCTGCAACGCTAGAGCCTTCTCTAGCTGCTCTATACGACGACGTTGTGGTTCCATTTCCTCCCGTAACTTCTCCAACTGTCGACGTTGTGGTTCCATTTCGTCACGTATCTTTTCCAACTGACGACGTTGCTGTGATTCCAATTCTTCACGTATCATTCGGCGGAACATTTCTGGGGAAGATTCTGTTTCTTTTACAGCTTTCACTCTGTTTGGGCGACGTTCCTGATGATCATACAGGTCTTCCTCTGCCTGACGATATCCATCCAGACGAACAGCCAGTTTAAACGCCTGGTCAAGGGTCATGACCTCACGTTCTCGGACCTTCAAAGCAAGTTGTTTGTCCTTCAGGGCATCCAAGAAAGCCTTGACAGCAATGGTTTCAGAATGGACTGACGTCGGCCCAGGATAAGCCAAGGTCAGCAAACGTCTAATATCCTGAACCAAGGAACTCAGGTCCTCTCCATCTCGTTGTCTTCGCGTTCCAAGTTGTGCCTGGTACAAAGCAGCCTGATCTGCGCTCCCGTACCTGGAACGAAGTTTCTGCACCAAGTCTTTCCACGTCAACACCGATTCCGAATCAAAGTCCCAAAGAATCTGGTTCGCAGGCTCAGACAATGAACACGATAACTGGTTCAAACGTTCGTCCTCGTCCCAGGAGTTATTCTTTGCACATATCTCAAACTTTCTTTAAAAGGCGTCGATGGAACTGGTTCCGTTGAATAAGCCCAGCTTAATGAACTGTTTCGCTTTTACAGGTGGTGGGGCAGTTGAAGTGGCCTTTTCTTTGGTCTCTGTACTGACTGACGTGGCGGACGGGGTAGTCGGATCGTTGGAGTTAGGAGGTTCTGGTTCCTTCTTGGAATTGGTACATGTATCTGCTCTGGCTACGGCAGATGTCACGACAGAAGACGTTGGCACTGGGGACTGCATATCTTTCACCGTCGTCATCGTCCTCTTCTCTTTCTCAGGTTGACGATCCGTGGACAAGGACGCTCTCTTTTCGACTCTCTTGTGGAAATTTGATCGTGTAGTCGCTGGGGAGGTTTCTCTGATTCACCTCGTTGTTCATAGGATTTCATCAACGCCTGTACTCTCACCTGTACTAGATTATCTATCTCTCTCAGTAAGTCGACAGGTTCTGTGGTATTTCTCCGCAGTAGATAGGTAAAGCAGGAACTGACGCAGTCGCTAGGTGTCGTTCTGAAAGCTTAAGAACCGTTACAATGAGTGAATCTGAAACCGGAGTTGACGCATTCGCCAGGCGGCGTTCTAAAAGCTTAAAAACCGTTACAAAGAGTGAATCTGAAACACCAACCCGTTGGTGCTATCAAGGGCCTGCCAGAGGGGAATGGAATGGTCATTCAGGGTAAAGAAATGAGATTTCCAACGTTTGCTGCCGGCCGAGAACCTCCCACGAGGCCGGCCCAAACCGGGTCATTTTTCAATTTAAATAAATGAATAGGTTGTGGTATACATAAAACATAATGTTAGGGCAAAACTTTTGCAAATGGCTTATGATAGGCAAAACAACTCTCTGCTGTCACAAATGCATTGGGGAGTACTGTTTCAAGCATTTAGCACGACTGCGAAACGGTTGCGGGACAAAACCCTGCGCTAAATGTGGGAGGGGTATAAAAACACACGTGGGTGAGTGTATGAAATGTGGTTATTTCGTTAAATATTTCAGAGCTCGACGAGGTGGGTTAGTCCGTGAATTTAATAAAGAATGGAAGCGACTATCAAATATATCAGTAGAATAAAAAATTATCATTTGAACAAATGATATAGTTATTGTATTGAGGTAATACAGACGAGCAAGCGTCAATCGAATATCAGTTAACAAAATTTCATTTTGAACAAATGATATAATTATTATATTAAAGAAAAGTTTGCCACAGTAATATAAACTTAGTTATAACTATGGCATTGTCTACGAATGAAAAAATTGACCAATTGTTGGGTGAGTTTACTGGTCCCCCAGCTCTTCGAGCTGTTCTACAGAATATCTTAGACGAACCTATCCCAGATGCAGTCAAAAGGCGCTTACTACAGCCACTGCTTCCAAGGCCAATTCCTCCAGCGCGTAAGCACAGAGGGGCAAAACGTAAGGCCCTTCTGGCACAATTTGATCCACTCCTAATTAAGAAGGATAGAGGTGGGCCACCACCCTTTCTACTACACAAAGAGCTCGCCAATCAGCATCTGAGAGACTTCCGTGCAGAAGTACCTCCTAACCACAGGCTGGAAGGAGATGCATTGGCTTTCTTGAGTGCAATGGAGCACAGCATTGAGGCGCAACTCAACGAAGAGTTGTTGAAACAGGACGGTCTGAAATATTCTCAAGTGTTGACTGTTGATTTGGAAAAGTTGGCGCCGACTATTGACAACGTGCACGATGGCAACGCGGCTCCCGGTATTATTACCACTACAACATACTTTCGAAGCAAAGCAGTACCAGTTACCAATGCGGGTAAAATCCAAGGGGCTATACGGAAGGCCAAGGCCGAAATACTAAAACACCTCGAGGATTACACCAATGAGGGGTCGGGGTGGAGGGTGAGGCGGGTCGTGGCGCTAGACCTCAGTTTTGCAAGATATAAGCCTTTCCGAGGCAATAGCTATTTTCCAACACCGAAGTATATCCCCTATCATTCAGTCGTTAATGTAAAGAATGAAGACAACCGGTGCTTCGAGTGGGCCATTCTAAGCGCAATGTATCCAGTAGATAAGGACCCTCAACGCCCAACTAAGTATCGTGCCCACCTCCTCGAGCTAAACTTCGACGGAATAGAATTTCCAGTGAAGGTCACAGATGTCGGCAAGTTCGAGCGTCAGAACCCGATGGTGTCCGTATCGGTCTTCGGATGGAATGAAGGGCTGTACCCGATTTATGTCTCAAAGCAGACCAATAGAGACTATAATATCGATCTTCTACTATTAGTTAAAGGTGAGGATTACCACTACGTCTGGATTAAAGACCTTGGCCGAATTCTTCATCAAAATAGCAAAGACAAGCACAAGAAACACCCATGTCGTCGCTGCCTACACATATTCTGTAGACAAGACTTGCTGGATGCCCATATCAAAGATTGCCAGGGCATCAGTGAGAAGCCTCAGCGGATTGAGATGCCAAAAGAGGATGAAAATATCCTCAAATTCCAGAACCATCGCAAACAGATGCGAGCCCCGTATATCGTTTACGCAGACTTCGAGGCTCTAAACGTACCAATTGAAGGTGCAGCCATGAATCCCAACGAGAGCAACACTAGACAGATAGCTGAGCAGAAACCATGTAGTTTTTGTTACATAGTGGTTCGATGCGACGGCCGCACGAAGAAACCAGTTTTATATCGTGGAGAGAACGCCGTGGAAGAGTTCCTACAACGACTACAAGGCGAGCTAGCCACTATCAAACAAAGGCTGGCCACCCCAGCTAAGATAGTTATGTCAGCAGTTGATCGTCAATCATTCCGCGAGGCTACTGAATGTCATATCTGCGGAGAAGCGCTCGAAGAGGATAGAGTTCGCGACCACTGTCACATTACTGGTAAGTACCGAGGTGCTGCTCATAACGCCTGCAACCTCAAGCTTCGAATATATCCAGATAAGTGCAAGGTACCAGTGGTCTTCCACAATCTGCGAGGTTACGACAGCCACCTCATAATGCAAGCGATAGGTAGCTGTGAGGCCGCGCAGGATGAGGAAACTGAAATTAACTGTATTCCAAACAATATGGAGAAGTACATGACATTCAACATAGGACAACTACAGTTCATCGACAGCCTCCAGTTTCTAAACAGCTCGTTGGATAAATTATCAGGAAACCTATCACTGGAAGATCTGAAAGTCACAGCGGCGTATATAAACGAAAAAAATCATAATGATGGGACAAAACTAGATCTTTTGAGGCGAAAGGGCGTATATTGTTACGAGCACATTGACAATTACAACCGCTTCGCAGAAGACCGACTTCCACCCAAAGAAGCGTTCTACAGCAGGCTGTCCCGAGAGAACATCTCTGATGCGGATTATGAACACGCACAACGAGTATGGAACGAGTTTGACTGTAAAACTCTGGGCGACTATCACGACCTGTATCTCCGCACGGATGTACTTCTACTAGCCGATGTATTCGAGACCTTCAGAGACACCTCAATGAAGCACTACAGTCTAGATCCAGCAAATTACTTCAGCCTACCAGGAATGGCCTGGGACGCATTGTTGAAAAAGACGAAGATCGAGCTCGAACTTTTAACAGACATAGACATGCATTTGTTCGTAGAGAAAGGTCTCAGAGGTGGAATCTCGATGGTATCTAAGCGCTTCGCAAAAGCCAACAACCCGCAATGCCCCGACTACGATACCACGAAGCCAGACAACTGGATCATGTACCTCGACGCTAATAACCTCTATGGCTGGGCGATGCAACAGCCACTTCCAGTTGGGGGATTTAGCTGGGAAAATCCAACTCTCGATGAAGTGTTGGTAACTGCAGACGACGCGCCTGAAGGCTTCCTACTTGAAGTAGATCTCGGGTACCCGGAGCACCTTCACGACGCACATAGCGACTATCCCCTAGCACCGGAGACCCTGACAGTCCAAGAGGAGTGGTTGAGTGACTATCAGAATGTGCTTATGAACGAGTTGGGAGGCAAGTTCACAAAGCATGTGAAGTTAGTACCAAGCCTGCGACCTAAGGAGCGGTATGTGGTCCATTATAGAAATCTCAAACTATATCACTCGTTGGGGCTGCGAGTTTCTAAGATCCATCGTGCCATTAAATTTAGACAGGAGGCGTGGATGGCTCCATATATCGAGATGAATACAAAATTGAGGGCGAAGGCAACGTCGGAATTTGAGAAGGATTTCTTCAAGCTGGCTAATAATGCGGTCTTTGGAAAGACCATGGAAAATCTTAGAAAAAGAATTAGGGTCAACCTGGTACCGACCTCAAAAGTTGACAAACTTCGTAAACTAATTGCCGACCCGGCCTACATATCACACAAAATCTTCAACGACCAACTCGCCGCGATTCACAGTTTGAAGAACAAGCTCAAGTTAAACAGACCTGTATATGTCGGCCAGGCTGTCCTCGACCTCAGCAAGCATCTGATGTACGACTTCTGGTACAACGATGTGAAAAACGAGTACGGAGAAAAAGCCCAGTTGCTATACACAGACACTGACAGCCTGTTATTTCAGGTGGAAACTCCGAACGCCTATGCCGATATGTGGAATAAAAAACACCTATACGACCTCTCCGAGTTTCCTAGAGACAGCCCGTACTACGACGTCGAGAACAAGAAAGTCGTGGGCAAGTTCAAGGATGAATGTAACGGAGTGGCCATCGCTGAATTCGTAGGACTGCGTCCGAAGATGTACTCGATCTTAAAATCGGGTGGTTCAGAGATCAGGAAAGCAAAAGGCGTTCAGAGAGCGGTTGTGAAGAAGGATCTGCACCACGAGCTATACAAGGAATGCCTGTTCGAACGAGAAGAGATGCGGCACACACAAGTCGTGATTCGAAGCCACGACCACCAGATCGGAGTGTACGAGCAGAATAAGATCAGCCTCTCTCCATTAGACACAAAAAAGTGGATATCTCCGGACGGGATAACAACGCTGGCATACGGGCACTACAAAATCAACGACGGTTGAGTATTCTATCGGGGGGTAACTCAGTGCCCATAGGCACCAGAATCAGCTCCTCTCGTACAAACCCGCGGCCAGGCCCATCAACTAGATGGTATAAAGCCGGTTGGCCAGCCCGCCGAACAACATCCAAAATAGCGTGGATGGTGAGCGACCAGTTAGGATCGGTGGCACGTTTGCTTCCACCTTCGAGCTCGCCGGGAGCGTACAAATATCGAACGAGAACGTCGTGTCCAAGAATAGGCTCATCCATTCCCCACAAACGAGTTTTCATTTGTGAATGAGAGGGCTTCTGTGTCACTTTAGCAGCTTTCATCGCTTCAACCGGCTTCATGTCGAGCAAACGCGTCGGCTCATCGTTTAGTGCAGCTACAACTTCGGGCATTCGGCGAACCCATTCCACTGACCGTTCGGATGACCCCCTTGCAGCCAGGAGCAATTCCTGAGCGTACTGGGCACCGAAAAGTCGCTCAGCTAGAGTACGGTTAAAGCGTTCAACGATGCCCTGTTGGCGATGATTTCCAGCCTCCCCGCGTCTTACAAGAACGTCGTGCTTCGTCAGCAACGGTGTAAAATCACCCATAAATTCGCGTCCAGGATCGACCTGAAAGAGTCGAGGCCAAGTCAATGGGCCCCTCTTATAGATCCGGCTTAAAGCGGCGGCGACTTCGGACGCACTTTTGTTGATCAACGGTTCTGCTTCTTTGTATCGTGAAGCAACATCGACGACAGTCAAGGCGTATTTATAAGTCTTTCGACCTACTTTATCGTGAGGTAAAAACAAGAGATCGGCTTGGTGTACGGCGTTTGGTCGATTTTCATCGAACTTTGGACGCGGTATGCGGCGTGGAACGGGAATATAAATCTGCCACACCGCTTGTTTCTTCAGCCAATCACGAGCCTCCGCCTCGGAAACTTTGGCGGCTGAGGCTAGTTTCTTCACCGCAGCCTTACCTCGCCAGTAACCTCTAGGGCTGTAATAGACGGCTGAAAGGTGCTTAGACATTTCAGTTAAACTATATATAACAAACAGGTAAACACATACACAAATGATTTTCATTTGCGTTTTCGCTGGCTCGTTCTGACACCCATCCCCAGCCTGGACTTTGCTGACATAATGGCCGATACAAGCCGGGCATCTTTCTTCTCATAATCCGGAGTTTCATCGGTGAGTGCGATCTTCGACGCGGCTGCAGCGAGGATGTCATCTGCGTGGTTACGCCCTGGAGTATCTTTATGAACTGCGTAAGCCACATCGTGGTGGAGGCACGCACGGTCGAGCTGATTAACACCGTGATAGCGCTGTGACAGCCGTTTATCGAGTTTTGTGAATGGTCCACAGTAAGAGTACTTTCCCGTATTCTGAAAAGAACCTCCCGGATTATCTTCCGAAGACATACCGGATGGAAGACTCATATGCATCTCAGGCAGAGGAAGAGCGTTGAGGGCCCTATTCAGTAGAGAACCTCCATAAGTCTCACGAGACTTATGCTTCCGCACTTTAGAAGGCAAAATTTGGCTCTTCTTTGCACCGCAGACGGCACAGGTTCCCTTCTTGGCTGGCCGACCGTTTCGTAACTCGACGATTGTTTCATTTGAAGTCTCAGTATGTTTCTTACATCGTAGGCAATACATTGTGTTCGTTGAATACAATCATAACTCGTTGTCTCTATATGGAAATAACAAATTTCGATCTCGAAGCCGACGATGGGAAAAAACACCACCATTGGTTGTTGCCATCAAGCATACGATGCATAATCTGTGGGCCTAGCGGATGTGGAAAAACAAACCTACTACTCAACCTCCTTCTGAAGAAGGGGTACCTACGTTTTGACCGGCTCTATCTATACTCAAAGTCTCTGGGACAGGAAAAATATCAGTTTCTTCGGGACTGGATAACAGAACTCGAAAAAGTTGCCGGGAAGGAAGTGGCTTCCTTTCACTCTTGCTCAGATGAAATAGTTCCAGTTGAATCATTAAATAAGAATGCCAGAAGCCTTCTAGTGTTCGATGACGTTATGCTTGAAAAACAGTCGCCCATCGAAAGGTATTTCACTATGGGTCGACACGGTGGCGCGGACTGCTTCTACTTAACGCAGAATTATTTTCGAATTCCGAAGCAAGCGATCCGTGACAATGCTAATCTTATCGTCCTCTTCAACCAAGACAGTAAAAATTTGCGAGCCATTCACGATACGTTCGTGGGCGGCGACATGTCTTTCGATGAGTTCCGTACGTTCTTCAGCGAGTGCGCTGCCCAACCATATGGATTCGCAGTCATAGATTTGACGTCCAAAGTGTACGATGGAAAATATCGTTGCGGGTTCGATCGCTTCTATAAGCCCAAGGCAAGTATTTAAAGACACGATATAGGCAACATATAGTCGACATATAAACGCGATGTGGACAAAAGTTTCGTCTAAACAGGAGCGAGACGCGTTGACTCAGGACTATTTAGCTCGCAGAAATCGATTGAGACAGCGTTTCGTGGATGAGAAACTCGGTGAAGCCAACCTTCAGTACGATGCGGCAAAGCTTTTCAAACCAATCGCCACAGCCACGGCTGAATCCCAGGCGGCTACGTCTAAGGAGCTGCAGAAAGTTACCAGCGCCTTACAGGATTTGCCGGCGCAGATTTCAGAGTCTGCTAATTTTAACCCGATAGCGGCGTTGTTCGGTGATTCAGCAGGAACAGCTGCTCCAGCGCTTCCAGCGCTTCCAGCATCCCGAATCCCCCACGCATTGTTAGTCGATCCAAACAAATATCTCAACGTCGAGGCAATCATAAGGCACGGTTTCAGACCTCCGAGCGAGCTCGATTTAGCCGACAAGGCAGGTGCTGAAAAGATAATCGGTGAGGTCAATCACTATAATCGCCACACCCTGGGCAAAGAGAAAAAGATGGCTATAAAGCAAAAAGACGAAGAAAAGGTAGATGCGGTGACTGCAGATATCGAAGCCCTAAGGGAATATAAAAAGCGAATCGATACACTGATAGAGGGCCACAGCCTCATCAAAAAGGGAAAGGGTTTCAGTGTCCCAGCCGTTCCTCTTAAATTACAAGGTAGCGCCTTGGGTGAGCTCTCCGTCGACCCCGTCGCGCTGTCTGCTGGTAGACTAAGAGTGTTTAAAGGTGGGAACCTCGTGCTCGAAGCTCCTGCTGATGAGTCATTGTTCAGCCTGTTAACGAAACGCTTCGTTAAGACTAAGCAATATTCGCCTCAGGCAATTGAAACTTTCAAAAAGCTCGTACAGATGTCTGGTCTGCCTATTCATGGCCGGAAAAGTAAAAAGTTCCAACTGATTCGAGGCGGCGCGGTGCAATTTTACAACGATCCAAACGCCCTGGTAGAGAGGTTGCAGCTTCTGGTGGCCTCTAGGGCCGCAGGAAACACTGGTCTCGGCAACGAAATCTCCGCCATTCTTGATGAGTTACTGCGTTCCGGTGCGATCTCCAAAGAGCTGGCACTCGAATTGAATAGAAACATGCTCATAAAATAGAAATAGAAAACAAAATTCATGGCTCAGATGGAACGCTCGGAGAAACTGCTCGAAGAAATTAGAGAACTTTTACAGCCTAAGGAAAATTTTAGTATAGTTGTTTCCTCAGATACTACAGGGTGGACCACGGCTTTCTCACCACCGCTGTACCTGGATCCAAAAAGACGCTTTGAGCTTGCTTTGGTCAATCTTGAAACTTATAATTCGATTCCCAACATCGATAGTACAAATAACAAGTTCGTCTACAGCACCGACAATGGTGTGACGTGGAAGACGATCATTTTGCCCGACGGAAGCTACGAGATCGCACAGATTAATGATGAAATCGGTAGGCAGTTAGAAAAGCAAAATTCTCCGACGGGTGTGGCACCACTCGGCTTTAATTCTCCTATTACCATAGGAGCTAACGCATCTACCCTACGCGCCTTCATAAAAATTACGAATGCCCTATATAAGGTAAATATGGCTCAATCTACCATCAGGCAAATGCTCGGTTTTAACCCTCAGAGGCTTGGTAGTGGTTATAAAGAGGGAGAAAATCCAGTCGATATTCTCCGCGTGGACACAATCCTGGTAAATTGTGACATTATCTCTGGATCGTATCGAAATGGTAGCCAGCTGCCAGTAATCTACAGTTTTTTCCCGGATGTGTCGCCCGGCTACAAGGTAATCGAGTCTCCGAAAAATCTGGTGTACCTACCAGTTGCACCGGCCGGCAACGTACAGGGCATTCGTGTGTGGCTGACCGACCAGAATGGTGAACAATTAAACCTCCGCGGTGAGACAGTAACTATAAGGTTTCACATCCGCAGTGCGTAGATTTTCACACTTAAATATTCTAATGTTGGTTCTTGGAATTAAAAAGCGGCGTCGTGTCGTGGGTGGTGGACTTTTCGACTGGATACCCAAAATCGCGGGTTTCCTTGGCCGTGCAGGCTCCTTCATTTCGGCGAATAGAGGCACAATCACAAACGTTGCCAAGGCGGTTGGTAATGTCGCGAAAGCCGGCGCCACAACAGCATCTGCCGTCAGGCAAATTGTTGATGCCGTGAAAGCGAGACGCGCTGCGGCCGTAAATGAAGCTCATTTACGAAATGAAAATTCATCTGCCGCGCCTGTTGTTCCCGCACCTTTGGAGAAGGCGCTCAGCGACAAGAGCATCGAATACTTAAAACAACTGGCTGTGAGTCCGCCACCCGTTGTTCCGACAATGGCCGACATAAACAGCCGCATTGCTGGATCCGGTTTCAAAACTATAAAGCCGAGTCGTTGTGGTAGGGGTCTGTTTCTTCCAAAATGAAAAAAATTTCCGACTAATTCACAAAACGGAAAAAAAAAATGTTTAACCCACCACATATGAAATTAATTTGCAACATGATTAATAATTGAAGCTTGAACTTTTTTAGCTATAATAATGGCGGCATTTGACGTGCCGAGTGAAATGTTGGACATCGCTTCGGCGGTGCCCGATGACAATAGCATCGAATCGTTTGAATACCGCGAGTATGAGTCACAAAATCCCGCGGCTATCAACAATGGCCAGGCCATACAGATAGACATCCAGAACCAAGACATTTTCACACAGCCTTCTAAGAGCTACCTTCTTGTGGAGGGCAGGCTTACATCAACTGGCGCGGGTTACATCGCAGACACGTTGGTGTCATTCATCAACAACGCCGTCCCGTACATGTTTTCTCAGATTCGATACTTGGCTAACAACACCGAGATAGAGAATGTCATGTCTCCTGGGCAAGCCACGACGATGAAAGGCATGCTGGTTTACGGCGATGATTTTTCCAAAGGCGAAGGTTTAAACATGTGTTGGCAAAAGGACACGACAGCGGCAGCGGCGGCTGCGAATATCGGCTTCGAGGCCCGTCGACTGATGATCATTGGAAAACCCGTCCCTATTGGAACGTTTTCATTCATCGTTCCCTTAAGACATCTATTCGGTTTTTGCGATGATTATCACAAGGTCGTATACGGGATTAAACACTCCTTACTGCTGAGCCGGCAGGGGGATGCAGACGCGATCTTCAAGGAAGCCGCTGCGACCAATGGCCAGATCGCGCTGACTAAACTCTCCTGGTTCATGCCGCATATAATACCCGCTTTGGAGTATAAAAGCATGCTTATGAAGCAGATTGAAGCCAAGGTTAAGGTACCTGTAGCATTCCGCGCCATGCAATGCGACAACATTGCGGTGCCACGAGCGACGACTTTTTCCTGGCGTTTGAGCGTTAAGTCGGGCACGGAAAAGCCACGCTGGATTCTTGTTGCTTTTCAGACTGGAAAGAATGCACATCAAGGCCAGAATCCGGCACTGTTTGACCATGTGCAGGTTCGCAACATTTTCGCTATGCTCAACAGCGATCGCTACCCGGTTGTTGACATGAATCTCGACTTCACCAAGAGGACAACCTCTCGCGCTTACAAGGCCCTACGTGACTTCAAGGAAGAATATTGCGGCATAGACGCGCGTGAATCGTCATGCCAACCGACACCAATCGAATTTGTAGATTTGTTTCCGATCTTCGTTCTGGACGTGCGCAGGCAATCTGAACGACTTAAAACCTCTGTACAGGACATACAAATCAAGGTGGACTTTAACGAAGGGGTACCAAATAATACGACAGCATATGCCGTCCTGATCAGCGACCGACTCCTGAATTTTGAATCGGATGGCAGCAAATTCAACGTCGTTTACTAGAAATCGTTTTTCACATTTAGATACAAGGCCCTCTTTTGATATATTTTTTGCAAAAATGAAAACTGAATACGTTGCGTTCGGCCTTTCACTGACCGAAGGGCAAAAGCAAACATTGGCTAGAGCTGCGCGTGCCGGCACTGGCGCCACGATCCGGCTCACTCATGGCCAGCTTCGCGGAGACGACAAGCTCGCGCTGACAAAAGTTCAAGCCGCCCGAATCGTGAAGAAGATTTCGGAAGGCGTTGGCATGGAGCTGAGATTCACCAAAACGCAATTGAAAAAGATGACAAAATCGGGCGGATTTCTTCCACTACTGGCTCTCCTCCCGCTGATTTTTGGCGGGTTAACCGCGGTGGGTGCCGCGGCTGGAGGGGCCGCCGAGGTGGCAAAGGCCGTGCACAACAAACAGGCCAGCGATGCAGAGGCTCTGCGCAAGAAACAGGCCAGCGATGCGGCCCAAGCCGAGAAAAAACGGATCGACGACGCGGCTTTAGCAGAGGCCGCGCGTCACAATCGCGAACTCGAAGCTCAGGTCCGCGGGACCGGTTTATATCTCGGGCGCCAGACTTATGGTGGTTGCTGTTCAATGTGTAAAGGATCCGGCCTGTACATCGGACAAAAAAACTAAAACCGCTGAGCAACTTCGATATAGAGAAAGTTGCCGGAGCGCTGCCGCATTTCCGCGGTGTTTTCATGCGAGATGGTCTGCCCGCCGTGGCTCGTGAGAAGGAGTGTGGAGTTGTTAATTTAGATTCCGGTTCCGGCGATGGTACTCACTGGGTCGCCTATTGGATAGATGGACCAAAAGCCGTCTATTTTGACAGTTATGGGCTGGATCCGCCTCTCGAAATTTCTAGATATTTAAAAAATCCTATAAGAACACAAACATTTCAGCTACAGGGGCCAGATGATGTGGTATGTGGTCATCTCTGCCTAGCCGTGCTAATAGAGCTCGCTGCTGGAAAGAATTTTGAAGATATCGTGCTTGACTTATGTTAGACTTCCGTCACCTTTTTGTATATAAAAAATGCCGGTTGATAAATTTGGAAGAGACGGCGGAGGTGGGGTGGGAGGGGGGCAGATAAGCGCCGCTGGGCTCGTCCACAAAGCGGGTGATACCATGATGGGAATTCTGTCGGCTGGAGGTTTTCGACTGACAAACGTGGGAACGCCCACGATGGAAACAGACGCCGCGACAAAGGCTTATGCAGACATCATAGATCAGGACAACTTACAAATCACCGGTGGAACGATGTCTGGTGTTCTAAAAATGGGTGGCCACAAAGTTACTGGGCTGCCCACAGACGCTGGTGCGTCTGAAAGCGACGCTGCGAGCTGGGCACAAGTGGTACGATACGCGGACCAGAAGGCGACCGCAGCCGAAAATCATGCAGACCAAAAGTTTATCGATGCCAGGCAGTACACGGACGAGAAGAATGCGGGGCTGAGAGATTCCGTTAGGCGGTATGCAGATGACAAGGACCTTATTGTTAAAAGTTATGTTAACGAGCAAGATGTTATCGTCAGGAATGCGTGCGTGCTCAAATCCGGCGGTGTAATGACTGGAAGTTTAGTTATGGGTGGCCACCGAGTTACTGGGCTCCCAACAGAAATTTCAGGATCCGATAGCGACGCAGCGAGTTGGAAACAAGTGTCAACAGCGGTCGCTGGCGCTCTAGTAAAACTCGATAGAGTACCCACGGAGTCGTTGCATGTGGTGAATAAGCGGTATGTAGATTCCCGCGACGCTTCTTACAGACAGTACGTGGATGAGAAGGTCACCACCGCTAGAAGATATGTGGACGAGAAGCATGCTATCGTAAGAGGCGGGCATGTGCTCAAAAGCGGCGATTCTATGACCGGTGATCTGGCTATGGGTGGTAAAAGAGTGACTGGGCTCCCAACAGAAATTCCAGGATCCGATAGCGACGCTGCGAGTTTGAAACAAGTGACGCAGCTGATCACCAACGCCACTACGAATAATGTTACGGCGCCTGCGGGACCAAAGTACTTGACTAACAAGCTGTATGTGGACAGTGAGATAGCTAATGAAAGGCGATACGTGACGGGCATCAAGATTCTCAACTACAGCGGCCATATTCCGCCCCTTTCCAGAAACGTTTCCGAAACGGGTTTTATTGCCTCAGCCAACGAATCTTTACCCACTAACCCGCCCCATATGGCATTCAACTCGGGTGTGAGAGGTGAGTGGAAGACGGCGTCCACATCGAGAGCCAATATTGCGGGTAGTGGGACTTGGTTACAGATTGAGTGCCCGACGCCTGTGCGAATATGGAAGGTTAGTCTGGCTGGGGGATCTAGTCCTACTGCGCCACGTATCACGTCCTGGAAGTTTCATGGGATTCCATCCGATATTGAAAATATGTTTTATGTGCTCATCACCTCCAATGTCACTTTGACTAATTCTGCACAAGAGTTCACCTTCTCTGATGACGGTGCATACAAAAAATTCAGGCTGTCGGTCTTGGCCACCAGCCCAACACAAGCTACTTTTGGAATATCCCACTTCCAGATCTATACATATTTTAGACACGGGGGACAGTCAGTAGTATAGAAAAGTATGACTGACACGCACTACAAGATTCGGGGGTATCTCCGTCAACACGGAGAAATAGACATGTGCAAATACAGCATAGACAGTCTAGGTGATGTGGGCCACTGGGGGTACGACATCCCGAAGCCCACCGCAGAGCTATTGACCGCGGTGCCTCAACAGCACATCGACTTCGTGTCTGACGATTACCACAACCGCGATATCTATACGGCGGCCGGAACGGTAACCACGACTGCGTGGCAAACTCTTCCATTGACCGCTGCGCGTTTTCCGTGTATAACTTTGCAAACCACCAATCAGGGGGTTTCGTTAGAGGGCGGGTTCTGGAAGCTTACAGTCTTTGGTGTTTGCGGTGGTGATGCAACAGTTCGCGTTATAGCACCGGCAGCTGCTGGGGGTAGCATCGATCGTACAGTTGACATTCAAAGTGGACAATTTGATGCATCTAGGGCAATATTCGTTCCAGGACAAACGAGTTTCCGAATTGAAGGCAAAAAGAGAGGCGTTGAAAGTACTTCATCTATCGACTTAAACGTAACTTTACTAATAGAGCAACTATAAAAAACAATGGCTTTGTATCCAACGCTTATGGAGCCGACAATTTCGTCAGACACGAAGTCGCAGACGTTTCGTCTGCAGAAGATCGGTGAAGTAGAAGCATTCCTGAGATCTGAGGCGATAAGTCGAGGACAACTGTGCAAAAAGTATAAGAGGGTTGTGGATGTGGCTAATGGGGCCTCGGCCGGCCTTGCTATAGTTAGTCTTGGAACTGGGGTGGGTGGGGCAGCTATGCTAGCCACTGGTATTGGTTTTATTCCTGGTATTGTTCTAGAGAGTTTGGCCATAGCGACGAGTTTTCTGGATATTATTGGAAATGTTGTTAGCCGATCGTTTGTTGCTAAAGCTTCAAAACACGACGAAATTTGTATTTTGGCGGAAAGTAAGCTAAACACAGTACACGACCACATTTCTAGGGCGTTAGAAGACACAGCTATAAGCGACGATGAATATAAACTTATTCTGGGAGAGGAGGAAAAATATAGAACGATGAAACGTGATATACAAAGCAAGAGCGGAAAAAAAGAGTTGCCGAGTCAAAGCAAAGACGACATGGTGGCGGAACTAATAAAGAAACTAACCAGCACTGGGACTTGTCCGCGAACCTCAAAATAAAAGTTTTCATCGTAGGTGGTTGGAACGTTGAATCTGTTGTTGTTCCGACCGCGCCACCACCATACGATTAGTGGATTTATAATTTTTTATGTGCTCAAGTTTCCGCAGTTCACCGCGCCACCGCCGTACGATTTCCCCAGTTCCCCAATTTCCGTAGTTCCCCGATTTCCGCAGTTCCCCGATTTCCGTGGTTCCAGATTTCCGTATTTCCCCGATTTCCATAGTTCCCCGATTTCCATAATTCACAAGTCCAAAAACGTGACCGAAAAATGGTATTCAGAAAACGACGAGAAGTGTCACGTTTTGAAATTTCAAAGTCCGGCTGAAAATTTTACTCGGCGTAGATTTGCGTTCACTGCACGATTTCGTTCGAAATATTGATTTTGGCCTGATGAATTTTTGACAATGAAAAATTTCTTTCGGGGTAAAAGTTTTTGGGGATGGGTGAAAAAATTTTACACAGCGTAAAAACGATTTTTCTGCACGTTTCAGGTGTAAATATTGATTTTGACCTGATGAATTTTTGGCAATGAAAAATTTGTTTCGGGGTAAAAGTTTTTGGGGATGGGCGAAAAAATTTACACATAGCAAAATTGCTTTTTCTGCACGTTTCCGGTGGAAATATTGATTTTGACCTGATGAATTTTTGACAATGAAAAATTTGTTTCGGGGTAAAAGTTTTTTGGGGATGGGTGAAAAAATTTTACACAGCGTAGAAACGATTTTTCTGCACGTTTCAGGTGTAAATATTGATTTTGGCCTGATGAATTTTTGACAATGAAAAATTTGTTTCGGGGTAAAAGTTTTTTGGGGATGGGTGAAAAAATTTTACACAGCGTAGAAACGATTTTTCTGCACGTTTCAGGTGTAAATATTGATTTTGGCCTGATGAATTTTTGTCAATGAAAAATTTGTTTCGGGGTAAAAGTTTTTTGGGAATGGGTGAAAAAATTTTACACAGCGTAGAAACGATTTTTCTGCACGTTTCCGGTGGAAATATTGATTATGGCCTGATGAATTTTTGCCAATGAAAAATTTCTTTCGGGGTAAAAGTTTTTTGGGGATGGGTGAAAAAATTTTACACAGCGTAGAAACGATTTTTCTGCACGTTTCAGGTGTAAATATTGATTTTGGCCTGATGAATTTTTGACAATGAAAAATTTGTTTCGGGGTGACTTGCCCAAGGTCCGTACGCAGCGGCTAGAGTGGGATTCGAACCTGCAACCCTCCGGTCACAAGGCGCCGAACTTATCACTGAGCCACCACGCCCCACAAATGATGGTTGCATCAATTAAGCCCTCGTGTAACCTGAAATGGGAACATGCAAATGTACGTGTTTTATATAGCGACTGTATGGTCTCGGCCTTGATCATTGATCGGATGAGAGTGTTCTGCCCGTATGGATCGGAACCACGCAATTTAAGGTCCCAGTGTAGGATACCAACCGTGATAGACCAAGATTTTAAATTACTAAAGTATTTACAAAAGTCATGCCGTCTTCGGGAGGCGAACTGGGATCGTAACAATCATGCCTAACGCTGTTACCAATGTAGCTACTGTGCCATCTACGAGAAGAACCATATTTCAGTTTGTTATATCTATCGCATTATCAAATGATTCCGCCACACTCGATAGGTGGCTTGTTCTGCAGTCGTTAAGATGAGCAGCTTGGCCCAGTATGTTCTTCATGGCTGAAGATTTAAATGGGCCAGCGCTGCGTTTCTTTATTTATGAAGCAAAGTATGCCGTGTAGGTACGCAAAATTCCGGATTTTTCACCCTCTATCCGATTCTGTAACTTAAAATTTTATGTATAGGCGCCGATCTGTTTATAAGGGCTGGCTGGTCACGAGAAGGCTTGTAATCTCATTTCTTTACCCTGAATGACCATTCCATTCCCCTCTGGCAGGCCCTTGATAGCACCAACGGGTTGGTGTTTCAGATTCACTCTTTGTAACGGTTTTTAAGCTTTTAGAACGCCGCCTGGCGAATGCGTCAACTCCGGTTTCAGATTCACTCATTGTAACGGTTCTTAAGCTTTCAGAACGACACCTAGCGACTGCGTCAGTTCCTGCTTTACCTATCTACTTCCGCTGATACGATTCAGCAGTAGAATGGCAGTCTGCCACACAGGTACACTGACGGTGATATGACGACAGCAACGGCGGACGATGGCCATCATCTCTCTGATGCGGTGGGTATTCATCCAGCGGCCATGACGTCTCGTTGGCATGACTGAATGGCAAGTCATACCTGGCGCTGACGAAGTCACGTGACTCTGGAGTCGTAAACACAGGACATGGTTCACCTGGCAGATAATGGCTGTGGCAGCATACTGATGAAGTTTGGCGTTGACGGACGCCGCGACTCGGCAATGGTGGAACTGGCAGTTGTTGTTTCGGCTTGGTGGATACGACAACTGGATGCGGAATAGCGATGGACGACGATAGCGTGACACGGTGGGCGTAGTCATGACGTGGAACGTAGCGCTGGAATGAAGAACTTGGATTGAGACATTTTAAGTCGACGGGCGGGACCGAAGAACGTGGCGCGACGGTGATCGAGGACGGCCTGACACGTTGGTAGGACGTCGTAGATGGCATCTGTGGGCCAGACCAAGCGTATGCGGGTTCTGCAGTGAGAGGCATGACGCTTGACGTTGACTTTTCTTTAGGTTTCACGGCACGACGCACAAGAGGACGTGGCGAGAATGGGTCGACGATGGGAAAGGTTGTGTCTCGACGGCCGACGACCTCAGCGTGAGCGGGATGCGCATCTGGAGCACTGAGCACGAAGAGAGGGTGAGTGACCCGATCCTTGGCTGTGGCAAGCTTTGACTTCGAATCTGAAACTAGACAAACTGGATTAGTTTCCTCATCATCAGCAATGACAGGACTAAATGGATCTCTAATCCTCACACGTGGACTAAGGTCAATGGCATAAGGTTGTTCAACCTCTATTGCGTCAATGTCTAACGATACAGTACGGGGCTCAGCATCTAAAAGCTGACCATTCTCAAAGGCAATCAAATCTCTAGGTCTACGATCATAATCATACCTACTCTGATCATCTACATATTCCGATCCATCACTTTGCAACAACCTATACTGTAAATGACCATCAGTTTCAATTACACTAGGCATGTCCTCCATGTTAACACGGTCCTGTGTGCCTGTGAACTGAAAATGGGCTGGAGGAGGTGATTCATCCGGGGAGGAAGGTTGGAATGGACTTAGCGGACGTCCTGACATAACCGGAAATGCAACCGGAAGTACCCCACTTCTGGTACCAAATGTGGCGGTGCGACCCCTAGCGGCGGCGGTCGTCAAACGCCGGGATGAGGACTGCCGGTCGTGCATTTCCTGAGGATTCGAACCCCTGCGCTCAGGACCATGATAGGTGGGTGGCAACCCAGACAGGCACTTACTACGTCTAGGCATAGTGACATTAGGCGGTTCTTCTAAGGGCAATGACGTCATCATTTCTATTTCGTCACCAGGGCATGACCTATGGGTGTCCGTGGTTTCCGAGTAGGAAACAAACATAGGATTTCCCCTATACTCAGGGTTCATAGTGTCCCCATCCTCTTCTACTTCCTCATCTTCTTCGTCGTCTACCTCCTCTTCTTCTTTTACTTCTTCATTCTCTAGGGTTAACCTCGCTTCTGGTAGTGGAGGTCTATGGTGACTAAGTGAATGGGCCTTTGGACTTTGGACAGCCTCTTCTTCCTCTTCCACCTCTTCATTTACATCCTGCATTAAATTCTGACTAGCCAATACAGGAAAACGCTGAATTAACTCATTTCTGAATTCAGTGCTATCTAGCAAAGATGCCAGTGAAAAGTTAGGCAGTGTCGCCATGTAATCAATATTTCAATAAAACAGAAAGTGTCAATTTGACTAAAATTACAAATGTCAGTATAGTTCAAAGTTCAAACAAAGAATTTCTTCTTACTGTCCAGAGAACTTCTATTCTGCCAGTATTAAGTTCAATTAACTATTTAAACTTACTCTACTATGTAGCAACTCCGATCTACATCTATACCAAAGACAATGGCACTATTACACACATCAACCAGCATTAAACACAGGGGTCAAAGGTCAAAACTTAACAAAGATCAAATCCTATGAGCTCTAATCTCCCTATGGTAACACTTTATCTAGGCCGAAAGCGATCACAAATAGCGGACGATCCTTATACTCCGAAACAGGATTTCTACATCGATATTCAACCTAAATCCTACAAAACATCAAGTGACTCAAAATGGCGACTCTTACTTCTAATGGGCAAGATACGTGGTACGGGACAGGGGCCTCACTTACGCATTTCAACTTGGCAATTATCTCAATAATTTACGACCAAAAGATATGACATATTGTAGTAAGGATACCAAACCGACATTTGATCAACCTAAGACTATGAATATTCGACTATCTTAGAATAAGAACTTAAATCGAAAACAGACATCAATTCCCAGTTCTACACTCGCAGTCACAAAAACCATCTTCTGCGCAGATCAATCTTTTGCACCCGGCAGCGGCCTAAAAATAGCTACGAACTAAAAATAGCCATTACGTAATGTTTCTTCATATAGCGCATATTCATAAGTGGAAACAGTGCATACAGAGACGTTGTGACGACAGAATCGTTACACTTTCCCTGAACTTTCATGAATCAATTGCTGGATTGGGTCAATTAAAGAATACCCCACTGTTGCGAAATGTGCAATTATTGTGCTTCTGCCATTTGCCACAACGCTTTTGTGCGAAACTGGATTCTCATAGTAAGCTATACTTATAGAAATTGGCCAAATGCTGCACCTGACATAGGAATAAAGCTTTCTAGCATTAACCCAAATATAAAAATTGGCGCGAGAACAAAAATCACTGTACACATATTAAAACTTCATGTACTCCCAATATTGTGCTCCATAAGTCTTGGTCTTAAAAACTGTACACTTTAACATTTGATATAAGAACAAATAAATTGTTTTATAAGCTCCTTATATGGGTGTGTGTTTAGTTAGTCCTATAAGACTTATTAGTATGCTTCTCAGGTGCTACGTATGCCTCAATTCGTTTAGTTCAGGTTGGGGTTCCGCCATAATATGAAAAGATGACAAGGGTTCCCTGGCCAAAAAAGTTTGGGAAACGCTGGCTTAATCAGTGCTTTTTTCTGCCGGAACGCTCTGGAACGGCGTTCCGGCACCTTTTTTCAGCTATTAATAATAATTTAGTTATTTTAATAAAACAATATTCTAGTAATTTTAATTTAATGTGACGTCAAAAATTTTCCTTGGAAATGTCTCACTGAGATCCCTCCCCGAACCAAAACTCCTTTTTTCTAGGGCTTCGCTCTCGATTTATCCCTTTCACATTTGTTCAGTTCCGGAACATTTTTTTCTAGCAAAAAAGCGCTGAACACAAAATGCAAATCAGGCTCTTAATACCAGCATTTAGGGCCTACTGTGAAAGCAATACCGGGTTATTATGTTTTACTGAATTATTTAAACTGAAAAGGATGTTAATAATTAGATATTTTATCATCCTTCTAATTGAAAGTTTGTTAGTCACATTAGACAATAGTGTGGGTTCTAGTTGTTACTCGCTTTATCTGCAGGCTCGCATTTCTTTCATCACCCTATTACATTCACGCGGCAAATTACCCGCCAGTATCGTTGCTAAGAGACGAGAGCGTTGTCAGCGTTCAATCTCATCACAGTAAACAAAATTATAGCGAGCAGCGCGGGGCCCTTGAAAGCGCGGGGCCCAAGGCGGCTGCCTCGTTCGCCTTGCCCTAGGGCCGGGCCTGACCGAAACGGATAAGGTGGACATGGCTATTGCGGACTTGATTTGATGTAGCGCCGGTGAAAAACTGGTCTCCCTGACGTGGCTTTTGTGTGGCGCTGAGAAATTTCGGAGATTTACATTTACATTGCATTTACGTTAATGCGTATGAAATGGGGGCGTGTGCTTCAATATCAAATTGCTGTTTATTTCTGTGTTTAGTCTTAAGCTTAAACAAGGTGAGAATTCTTGGGGGCTTGGGGTTGAACCCCCTAGTCTTACACACAGTTAAGTATTCATTTAACACCCCAGGGCGTCGTTTCCAACCACCTCAGTTGTGCTAGTGATAGGCCTACTGTACATATATTTTAGCATTTTCTTTCTTTACTTTGTTTGTTTACTTTCTTTGTTTGTTTACGTGTAAATTTGTTTCATATTGAAGATATTGAAGATAAAAATAAATCTTTGTTTTCATTATGAATTTCTGATAGTATTTCAGTTCTGTGTCTCTGTTTTCTGCTTCTGACGAAATTTGTCTATAGGCCTATTGAAACATAATATTTTAATATTTGAAGAAATTCCCCTCTCGATTTTTGGGGGGATTGCCCCGGCTCCTCAATTATTGGGGGCACGTGCCCCGGCTGCCCCCCCCCCCCAGAGTCTACGCCCATGACAGTAACTGTCCATTTCTGCAGGCCTAACTGCCTGCTTTGTAACACGAAGCTCGGAGCGACAGCGATGACAGAAAGGCGAGATAGTGTCAACGATTGTGGAAGTCACAGGAAACTACGAGAAGTATTAGGCTACGTTTCTTTCAACACATTTAAGTCGGTTTTATTGATGCTTTAGGTCTTCACTCAATCGCTAGTTAAAACTCCGCCACTGCCTTTAAAGCGGTGCCAGTCCCAAGCTGGATAACGTAGAAGAACGACGCTAATCATCTTTGTTATGAGACAGTGGCATAAAACAGCAGCTAACGTAGTGCGTGCAAAATATCGCTAAACAACCTCTTTAAGTTAATTACTTTGCTGAGCGGAGCTGCGGAACCAATCGACACAAGTGCGGCTTTACGTAACAAGATAAAAATGTGCGCTAAGCTTGAGTGAAACCGTTGGAAGCAAATGCAGCAAATTAGGGTTGCCACCTTCTAAACTAGCAATTTTGGTCTTTTGGAGCACCCAAATCGTAAAAGACCTCACGATGTGGGACCAGAGGCGCGAGTCGAGCAACCGAGTAATGTTTTGGAAAATAATATATTTTAAAAACCCTTAAGATTTGAACATTGTAATGATGTAAAGATGTTTAAATGTCGTCATTAAAGATTGTGCGTTAGCCGTTAGGTATATTTTTATAATTTTTATATATGGTTCATTTCCAACACTGATTTCTGCAATTTTCTGCAATTTTTTAAATAGTTTAAGAATACATGCAGATTCTGAAAGTAGGGACATTTGGCTGTCCCGACTAAGTCAAGAAGGGACGCGGTACATTTACCTCGAAATCGGGAAGGTTCCGACAAAATCGGGACCAGTGGCAACCATAGGCGTAATTTGTGGGGGGTACGAGGGTACCCGTAGCCCCACCTTTTGGACTGGGGTACAGTACCCCCCACTTTTTGAACAATGCCAATCAATATTTGTTATTGTGCCTTCCCAGATATTGCATTCTCAGCCTTGCTTCGTGTATGTAAGAAATTGGTATCCCCACTTTTTAGACCAAAGTTACGCCCCTGGTGGCAACCCTACAACCGAAACCCTGCAGGTAAACGAAGAACCACGACACAAGAAAAATAGAGACTTTATTCATTAAATTTCTTCACATAATTCTCGCACTGAACACCAAACAGTGTTCACTGGAGTGCAGTTCAACAGTTTTTGCTGCCATTAAAGTATACTGTTCAGCTAGTCAGTTCGGGCGACCTCTGAACTACGAACTGACCTTTGCAACAGGTGGGAGAGACTTCATCTAGCCCTAGGCGACTGTCCATCAGTTTAATCGGCTCAGAAGAGACAAACTGACCTCTGAACTACGACCTGACCTTTGTACCCAACTGACAATGGGTAAACAAAAGGAAAGAGAGACCTGTCTGAATTGGAATACATTGCAGGGGACAACATTAGACACAATTGGAAAGAGCATAGTTGCAGATGCTAATATTTGCTATTGAGGTAGCTGAAGATGGTGAGTCACCAGAACCGATTGGTCTGTTTGTCCTACTTCCTGCGCTGTCGACCCCTCGGAACATCCCTCTGGTGTCGTTTCCATTAATTACTTCCCCAAGTGATGTCGTTAAGTCGATCTTGTGGAACTGCAAAGCACTGCGGTCGGTGACCTTGAGCGAAGAATCAAATCCGTTGGCAAGAGGGCGATTTGTGGCGAACTCTTCTGACCGTTCAGTCCATGTCTCCTTCTTCTTAACACAATCTGCGATTGGCAAAGCATCGGTTGGGACGCTTTCCGTTGCCTCACGACGAATACGTTTCGAAGTTCCTTTCAATAGAAATCGGTTAACCTGGGTCTGTTTCAGACTTTTTGATGTCTTTGGACTCGATCCATCACCAGCTAAAGACATGAAAACATAAAGAGAAGAAATTTATATCAGATTATGTCAAATGAAAACATTCCCTCTCAACTGCATCTCAGTTGGTTTTATAACGCCTTCTATGGCAGAGCTACTCAAACTGTGGTGCATGGCCAGTACCAGACCGCGGGAGATTTGTAACCAGGCCATGGAATGTTAACTGAAATCATAATTTGGAATGTAGCTCAAATAAAATATTAACACAACACAATGAAAACCCTGAAAATGAACACAGTGTTCATACATATCAAACCGTTTAAAACATGCAACAGTAACAAAAACATAGTTGTAATAAACAGTGACAAATAGATTTAAATTTTATGACAAGTCCTAGGTCTTGGCTAACACTGAAAAGCACTGGTCTGCAGTAAGGCTAGTAAACAATTACAACTAGCTTGTGAAAATTTGAGAAGCACTGTTCTAAGGTTTAGGAAATCTCGTGGAACTCGAGACCATATAGCCAACATGAGGTGGATAATGGAGCGACAAAGGGAGTATGGACAGGAGGTTCACATCTGTTTCATTGACTATAGCAAGGCATTCGACTGCATTAACCATGATTTAATGTGGAAAACCCTGCTTGAAATGGGAATTCCGAAACACCTGATAATGTTACTAAAGGGTTTATATGAAGACCAGATAGCGGTGATAAGAACAGAATACGGAGACACTGACAATTTCAGAATCAAGAAAGGGGTGAGGCAGGGATGCATCTTGTCTCCATTCCTGTTTAATCTATATGCTGAAAGTATAATGAGAAAGGCAGAACTGGAGGGGGCAATTGAGGGAGTAAAAATCGCTGGAAAGACACTGAATAACCTTAGATACGCGGATGACACAACATTAATGGCAAAAAGAAAAGAGGATCTGGCAGAACTGATAAGAAGGGTCAGGAGAGAAAGTGAAAAAGCTGGTTTATACTTCAACATAAAGAAGACAAAGGTCATGACAACAGCAGATTTGGATAGTTTTGAGATAGACGGAGAGGAAATAGAGGTGGTAGAAAGCTTCACATTCCTAGGATCACTGGTTGGAAAGGAGGGAAAGTGTGATCCAGAAATAAAACGAAGGATTGCTATAGGGAAAGCTGCAATGACCGGACTGGAAAAGATATGGAAAGACAAACATGTGAGCATAGAAACAAAAAAAAGGCTCGTGAGAGCACTAATCTTTCCTACGGTACTGTACGGTTGCGAGACGTGGACAATGACAAAGAACATGGAGAATAAGGTTACCGCTTGTGAAATGTGGATATGGAGGAAGATGCTGAGAATATCTTGGACTGAGAAAAGAACGAACGAATCAATACGAGAGGAGATTGGAGTTGAGAATGAAGAGTCGTTAAAACAAACTGCGACAAGAATGAAGCTAAGGTTTTTTGGACATGTTATGCGATCTGATGGTCTGGAGAAGGAAATGATGCTGGCGTGCGGTGAGGGGAGGAGAAGACGGGGTCGCCCAAGGAGGAGATGGATGGATGAGATACAAGATGTAACTGGCATGAATTTGGCGGAATTAAGGGACTTGTCATCGAATAGGAAACAATGGAGTGTGTTCACCAGGACGATCGCTAGAGCTCCACGAGCTGACAGCACAAGGTATGTATGTTCTAAGGCACATCACAACACCCTAAACGATCTTATGGTTTCTTAAGAAGAAGAAGCCAACCTGCTGCTGAAGTGCATGATGCATCACTGCCAGTGACATGGTTGAAGCAATTCAAAGATCACCACCACCACCATCCTTATCTTCATCATCACCACTATCATTCATAATCAGCATCATGCTCGACATCTCCCTAAACTGACTTCATAAGCCTTAGAAAATCGTCATCAACAAACCTTTTCTGGAATCAGAAGAAATGGTCAGCTTCAGTTGCTTTCTTGGTTTTGGGTTTGAAGAGAGCACATCTGACCAACTCCTCTTCAATGAACTGGCGGCTGATATCGACGACTTTAAAATATCAGTCTAAAAACAGAAATGATCAACAGAAAACTAAGAAACTATCCAAATTCAGCTGCGCTCTAAGAGGCAACTTCAACTCCAAGTTGTCCAAATGGCCACTTCATCAAAACCTCCCTTATTCCTGTTGATCTGCAGTCTCTAGCAATCATAGCGTGCATTTCTGTGACAAGAAGCTAAGGTTAAGTTTATGAATCACTTAAACCAGTTCTATAAAAATAAATTCAATGGTTAAATCATCGTCGTCGTCATCATTGCTACAACCACCATTGAATCACACTGCAATTTCTGACCGACTGAAACACGAAATCTAACCAAAATCCTTCTCTAAGGTTAACAATGCACAAGAGACACTGTCGTCCAGGGTCAGATCTCAGCTACGACACAAACATCGATTCTTCTGTTAGATGAAAATGTAGTAATCAAAGCATCAGTCAGTTGATCAAAGAATTCTCTGCAGCATAAGTACCTGCACACTGAAATAAGACGAAATTCTTGATTTCTTGGAAGCATTTGGCCGACTACCATTTCCTTCTGATGTGAAGCAATCGTTCCTGGAATTTGTAACCTGATTATTTGTGCATGACTTCATGCAAGGCTGGTGAGCAAGAGATGTCATGTCTGCTGTTAAAACATTTGTCATAGTTGTCGATGATAATCCATTTGGTCCAATGAGACAACTGCAACTGAAAGTGTTGTCATTCGCTTTGAATGTTGGTGTAGTTCTCTGAGACTCAATGAGAGAACAATGCAGAGGGTGACTGTCTTTGGGGTTGGGGACAAGGGGGGAACCAATTCTTCCATTCAACAGACCTCCATCTTTGTCCACCGCATCCACTTCAGCCATTGACGGCTGCAGCTCATCACCAGCAAAAGAAACTGACTCGTGAGCATCATCCAACTGATGAGCATTTGACCCACAGGCATTCGATTCCCGTGAAGACGACTCACAGGCATCTGAAACAAGGGAATCTGACTCATGACCAATCGCCCCGTGAGCACAGGACGACTCGTGAGCTTTAGACTCATGAGCAGATGATGCACGATAAATGGACTCAGCAATGGACTCGTGAGCCTCTAATTCGGCGTCTGACTCGTGGGAATTGGACTCATAACCACTGAAACTTGGGGACGGTTGATGAGTCGAACTAAGCAACAGTTCAGTGGCAAACTGAGCAGCTGAGCAGTTGGCCATTGAGTCGTTTTCCAAGGTCCGGTCTGCATCAGACAATTTCTGTGAGGAAAAGTTTTGCATTAGAGATGTTGTCTCAAAGATTGTCTGATCTCCTGAAATGACGGTCGACACAGATGCATCATCGTCTGGAAGACTTGTTTCATCAGCCGTGACGACAGACGCCGTGCTGGTCTTCCCATCGTCTGTTCTTAGATCCTGCGACTGAAACAAAAACGAAGCCAATTTAGCCAACTTAACCATAACGCAAATGATCTACAAACATAAATGCATCATTTGTGACAAACAAGAAACAGACTCTGCTCTCCAAGTCTACTTCAAGGACGACAAATCTTGTCCTCTTTAAAAGCAGATCTCTGAGACCTCTTCAACATACTATCTCAACATAATATTAGTAACACTAATAAGAAAACTAATCTTATGGTTAAAACAGAGCAGTCCTTAACGCTTACTTTGTCATCATCATCCAAACGACTTTCGGAGTCTCGATCGTCGTCATCGTCTGAGTTGGCAAAATTGGTCGGCGTCCACTGCAGCTGTTTCTCATCGAGCACCAAGAGACCTTTCGCCAAATGTCGAGAGACGGCTGCATCAATTTCATTCCAATCCAAGACTAGCAAATAACTGAAATAACAATGAACATACTCTCAGAAACAAAAACCTACTCTTTACATACTAACACGCTTTGCTTCTGAGTGGTTCTTACTATAAAAACCCAGCTACTATTCATTGTATCATTAACCATGATTATGGTTGGAAACAAAAAGGTTATCACATGCATCTGTAGGCTGTATAGTATGTTCTTGTAGGTCAGTTGAATTGTTACAATGGAAAGTGATTCACCTACTTAATTCCATTCGAATGTGATTTTCTGTTACCGTACCGTCTGTCTGTGGTGACCTGTAGCATCTTGAGCGACATCAGAGTGCTGACAACATCCGGACCACAGATTCCAGTTGCTTCACTGATGCCTACAACAAATGGACGACGAACATTCACGATCTCATCTAAATACTTCCACAGCAATAGTATTGTATTGTATTTAAACATTTATAAAGCGCCTCTAGTAGGGTGAACCGTTCAGAAGCGCTCCCAGTGCGCAAGGCCACAAGAAAATAAATAGGTTTTGAGAAAACCAAAAGAACACATGTTACCAATTAAAATTTGAGAGCGAGTAGAAGGAGACAGTGTATTCCAGAGAGAGGGGCCAACTGAGGCAAAAGATCGGGACTTCGCCATGGCTGTTCTAGTATGAGGAACTAAAAGATCCAGTCTGTTCGAGGAGCGGAGTGGACGATGCGAGGAGACAGAAAGAAGCCGGTGAATTACATCAGTTAAATATCTAGGGGCAAGACCCCGTTGTGTCTTGGACATCAGAATGAGGACTTTGACAGGAAGCCAGTGTAGTTGCTCAAACATGAAAGACGAAATGCGTGAGTAGCGTGGCAAACGTGCTATTAATCTAGCAGCTGCATTTAGGACTGACTGCAGCGGCATGAGACACATCACCTAGAAACACAAACTATGATCATTGTCCAATTGCTCTACTACTCCTGGTCAAGTGAGACGTCTCTTTTGGTCGAGATGCACAAAGTCAGAAGATATATTGATTTAAATCTGTGAAACTAGTGAAGGCCTACGAAACAACAGCTTTAATTCCGTCTTCTCTGCCTTGTCCCGCTCTTGCCTTGGCCCTCTCTTGCCATGACCTCTCTTGCCTTGGCCCTCTCTTGCATTGGCCCTCTCTTGCCTTGGCCCTCTCGTGCATTGGCCCTCTCTTGCCTTGCCCTCTCTTGCATTGGTCCTCTCTTGCCTTGCCCTCTCTTGCCTTGGCCCTCTCTTGCCTTGGCCCTCTCTTGCCTTTGTCCTATCTCTTGAGAAAGAGAAAGGCAAGGCGAGAGGGTAAGATTGAAGTTGTTCTTTCATAGGCTTTCATTAGTATCTTTAAATATACAATCATTACCAACAATTATTCCAAAATACCTTAAATGATTCAGAAGTTGATCTTACTTTCGATTGTGATGGATTTTGAGTTGCGCTGTTTCTGCAAGTAGACCAAGATGGCGCTCTTCCAGTAAGCCTCGTAAGAGACTCGACCAAGATCGGAAAGTGGTTTCTCTGGCGTTCCAAAATGACCTTCGATCCGTGACAGGAGATAACCTAATGTCATCAAATGACAACATTCCCTTCTTGCATCAACACCAGTCAATACAAACATAGAAAAAACTCTTTGCGTTACTGATTTTCTTATCTTGATCCGTGTTTAAGCAACAACTGTGGTTAAGAATGCTAAAGAAAGTCTTTAGTACGATCTTCATAACATATTTGGAGGCCACATGGGCTCACAGAACATAAAAGGAGATAACTTAGCCTGAGAATATTGCACCCACTGCACTCCATCTCTTGTTAATTACATAATGTTACAATCAGGCCATAGATACCAGTTATAAACTAATGATTAATTAGCGATTAGGAATGACATGATTACAAGTGAAGTGAGAAATGAGGAATGAAGAACTGGTAACTGACTGAAATCAATTAGAAGTCTTCCATGACCCTGTCGTTGATACTGAGGAAGCGTCATAATGCAAGACAGATTGAACTTATGATGACAGAATTTCTCCTGTAAAACAAACAACAATTTCTCTAAACAGTTAACAGAAAATAAAACTAAGCGCCACAACAATAAGCTGTCGTGGAAATGATACTTTGCGATATCAGAAGATTCAAGGTCAAACCAAATCTATTCACAACTTGTTCCCACCCCGAAATGCTCCAAGAATCAGTCGAAGAAGATCATTTCTAAGTCGAAATAAAACCACAATCAGTACATTTATGTGCAGCGTGGCATTCCATAGAAACTGATTGAGCATCATGTTACCAAAGCCTTTGCAACTGATTCCATATCAGAGGAATCAGAGTCCAGTGCACAGGACGATGATCACAGCCAACCACAACTTCTTCTTTTAGACCATTTATTATTATTATTTGTTACTCAGTTTTTGAACACTTCTACGGTAGCACTGCAAGATTACAGCAATTGTCAGGAAACTGGCAGATCATTCATTCTCTTTGATGAGAAGTTCAGCTTTAAGCTCAGGCTACGCGATGCAACTTACCTTGGAGAAATACCCGATCAGATGGCAGCCAGTGTCATCCCTCTTTGTCAGAACATAGAAGAGGAAAGGTTCGACGTCGTAGTAAAGCGTCTTGTGGTCAAGGAAGAGCTTTGCCAGAAGGCACAGATTCTGGCAGTAGATCTTACTTTGGTTGCCATCGACTTCAAAGATCAAAAGGTCGTCTGATCGATAGATTTCGTGACCAGGAGGATGAAACTGACCACATTTCGTCTTAGCAAAACAAAACATCACATCATTTACCATTTGTTACCACATAACACAAAGAACATCAGTTTCTCATAGGAATCTATCATCCAACAGAAATATTACAATGAACTCTTAAAGTCAATGTAGTCAAAGACAAATCCATGGAATCATCGCATACTGGTAGCCATGGAAACAGAACTGATGATGATGGCACTATTGATAGAATTCTCAAAAGCTGAAGATGATAAATGTGATAAAAAGAGGATGGCAAAATAAGTACAAGAGAAAAAGACAGAAGAAAAGCTCACCAGATGCTGGACAAGACTGTTGCCACTTTTCATATACTTGAGACAAAACTCACAAATGAACAATTTGTCCAAACTACAAGAGAAAAAACACCCAATATAAACAATAGACTCAAAACAATTCAATCGACCAACTGAGCCACTGCACTGGTCCAAGAAATGGTCGTCTAAGAGTTCAAAAGGTTAAGCCAAAATGCAAACTCAAGTGGGTCTCATAAAATTTCAAGCAACACACTACCTACAGATGCAAACAGGTACATCCGCATTGTTCAACACACTGCAACCCCATTTCTGCTACATTCCCAGTTCACCCATGTTTCCTAAATGCTGCAGTTTCTACAAAACTGTTGATATCACAAATCTGGAAACAATGCTTGATGGCTAATTCTCCAAATTAAAGAGATTCAGTGAAATCAAAGGATATCATCATACGCTAGGAAATGACTTACCATGCGTATTCTTGTGGATAGGGAGATGAATACCAGGTCATAACTTCATACTTGCCAAACTGTATGGACGGTGGATTTCTTGGTCGAGCCGCATTGCCTGAAAGCGTCCGCTAATAAATGAGAAGGACCAAAGACAGAAACTGAATTAAGATCATCAGCGAAAAACTTCTAAGGATTACAGGAAATGTCATCAGAAGAAATGCAATCAATTATATGCTCAAAAAACGCAAAGGCAAAAGATGCAGTTTTAGCCAAATCTGTCATATTGTGAAGAACATTCAACAAGATAACAGTGGATATCAATGAAGAGAGAAGATGGGTATGATATATGGGCATTAGATAAGAAGGGCAATGGGCATTTATAGACGAATGCCAAAAGAGACCCTGTGGATCTCACCTTGAACCTGTTAACCTTCTGCTGAGCGTTTCGATACATGTCAAAGTCTTCTTGTGAGACACCAGGTGGCAGCATTCGACCTTCATTCGGTTCTTCGTCTGCATGAGGTGTTTCTGTCAGAAAAGTAACGCATCAGCCTTAAAACAACATCGTCTATGAAAGATGTTTCATCAGACTTTGTCCATCTCATGCAGTCAGCACAAACCGCTCAGCAGACACGCCTTCTGATTGCAACAAGTTCTCTCTCTGTCTCTCTCTCTCTCTGTCTCTCTCTCTCTGTCTGTCTGTCTGTCTGTCTCTCCAGTCTTGACCGGTTCTCTCCAGAAAATTCTCATCACGGAATTTGGGAGCAAAAGCCATCGAATGCTGTCTTGTGCCTTACAAATATATATAGAAAAGATACAGAAGTTATAGTTGTATATAAACGCTATAGAAGTGATTAGACTGACATCACAGGTAAGCTACCCACCTGAGCTATTGGACTGATGTAAAGACAGGTCAAGTCGTCTTGATGGCCGACCATTTGGATGGAGAATGGGACAGGCGTAAGACCTGCAACACATGAATAACAGCATCAGCAACAACCCTTATCTTTATCTCTGTATACATTCAATCATTCAGAGGAGCATTTATATAGCGCCCCTCCAAGATACCTACTCAGAGGAGGTGCTCCCAGTCCAACTCCAGTACAAAAATCCCAGGATGCATCAGTCTCTGATTGCATCCATTCAAACGTAAACACAGCTACAAAACGAAAGTCTCCTTGGGGGAAAGAGCCAAACAATTAGGAAAGGCCGTGTTTAATATCTGACTCACTTCCTGTGTCGTCCTGATCGGCCATTGGTGTTTCCTGATCCATCACATCCTGGAGTTGGACATCTGCAACACAACGCAGTAGATCTCAAGAAACACCAAATACTCGAAGAAACATAAATTATCTCAACGAGATCAAATAACAAATGTTGTCAAACAAATTCCATATCCCACTAAAAGCCAATAATTCTAATCACTTGATTTGCCATGCAACGTAAAGCAAGCAATGTGAAAATATTTCCTCTAACATACTTTGTCCTGACCAATATTGATCAATTCCAATGCCTGCCTTTATTCTGTGGATTCAACCACTGACCCACAGTGATTGAACAGACGGCTGAAGAAGCATTTAGGGATCGCTCGTCGATTCAATTCAACCCATTTTCAAGTCAAGAACAGCACAAGAATCCTGTGAGAGTCAAACTCCTGTTTGCAGGTGAAGTAACACCGATTGTATTTGGCCAATCTAACAACACACTAGGTGCCATGAAAAGGAGCTAGATAAATGTCCCAATGAAGTCGACTGCCACCTGGAGACAGTAAAGAGCGACAGATGACTTACTGTTCGGTCGCAGCTTTTGTGTACTTGCGTTTGAAGAGATAAGTAAATGCTAAGTTCGTCGATCGATTTCGTTTCTGCAGATTCTCACAGAAACGACATTTCCAAGATTCTATAAAACAACAACAATTGTAATCTCAAGTTTTGTACAGCACCAAAAACATCAAAGTCAAGGGAACCAGTTTATTCACAAGACCCACATGAAAATCAATCCATCCAATGTAAGAAGAACTGACTCTCTGGATAGACAACAAAAGAGGTTGCTCATATCAGAAGAGCATTGCTATGCTACTCAGAGGTCATGAACTATCATTCGAATCTTTGATCAACAGCAAACAAAGTAGATCTCAACGACTGAATTTAAAATGTACAGCTGATGGCTGAAAATCATTTTAACACTTTAACAACGAACATGTACTAATGCAGCTTGTCGTTAACTCTTTTGCAGCCACATTGTTTTTGATGAATTTCACCATAATTAGTTGATATGAATACAAACACTTAAAATCTGTAGAAATATAGACATGTCATACATCATTTTGTTTGTATTTAATTCCTCAACAATATTCTGTCGTGAGAAAGTTGACCACTTAATGTGTTTGCCTCAATCTTTAACTATACATGAAATATTTAAAAAATAAAATTATCTATATAAATAAAACGAGAGTTCTGTGTGTCTGTCTCTCTGTCTGTTTGACCGGGCTTAACTTCTACAATTTTGCACCTTTTCACTCGAAACCTTCACTGCTGTGTCGGTCTTGGCATCGGACACCCAGTGGAGGGGTTCGCGTCCCCCATTTTCACCTCTACCATGGTGAAAATGCCCAAAACTCTAAGGGCAGTGAGGGCTAGATTTCTGGCGTTTTCTTGAATCACCAACGCCGGCTTCACCCTCTTCGACTGCAAAGCAGTCAGTCCACTGGAGACTGCAAAGCAGTCTCCCCGACTGCGAAGCAGTCGTCGCCACAGGGCGACTGCGAAGCAGTCAGTCCACGCCTACACTGTGAAGCAGTCTCCCCCACAGGTCGTCTAACTTTCTTCCTTATTCGCTACACGGATTTAAACTTATACCTAAATTTGTTGCTTATTCGCTACAGGGAATGAAACTTATAACCCCGGGCAACGCCGGGTAAACCAGCTAGTAAATTATAAATGGCCAATGACTATACCCCTAAGCCGTAATTTTTCTGTTTAACGGCTGGCTTGAGTAAATTTACAGCTGGTTTTTCGGCTAGCCGTAAAAGAGCGTAAACTACGTTGTTCGGCTAGCCGTAAATTTTTACGGCTAGCCGAAAAAAGTAGTTTACGCTCTTTAAGCGCGTAAACTACCTTTTCCACTAGGCCTATAAGTGCATCAATCATTAACACAGTAATACAATATACACTAGGGACTACTTTTAAATCGAAGGGTGGGTAATATTCACTCAGTCTGAAAATAATTTTAGAAATAAATTCAAATAATTATGTTAAGAAACAAACGGACATTTCATGTTTTCAGTTCACATACGTACATTGCATCGAGTTAGCATTCAATTACGATTTACGAGTATGTAATACTAATTGGAAGTTAAACCACAAAATAATAGGGCTACCAGACATGCATTAATAGGTGTAGGCCTAGCCGCATAGCGAGAGAAAAAGAAACAGATACCGGTACACATAAACAAAGAGTGATAATTCTGGTAATAGACTGCAGCCGCTTTTGAAGCAGAGTAGTAAGAGTGTGCACTCTGCACTAACCCGCATGAGAGATAATTAGAAATATTTAACTTTGAATATAAAACCGGAAGTAGAACTCGGAATATATGCAACATAGGACAGCCTGGACAGGACCCTTACAAAAAGGATGAGACGGGCATGTGACTGACGTCAGCACTTACCGCTCGAGCTCATTGCGCACTAAGTTCACACTAGCAAGCCAGCGTGGAAACTTTATAATCACAACTGTGCGCATGTTCTAGCCAAACTTTTTTCCGGCGGCTAGCCGTGAAATCACCCTCGGCGGTTTTTCGGCTAAGCCGCAAAATATCCGGCGGTTTATCGGCTTGCAGAAAATTTTTCGGCTCGGCGGCTAACGGCGGCGGCTTAGGGGTGTGCCAATGACCAAGAAGGGGAAGCAGCATTTTAAATTTAAATGCCTCAATGTAACATAATGCTTACCAAAATTGTCTTTTAAAGTTGCATTTCTAACTTTATCAGACCAATGGGAAAATCCACGCAAGGGAATTTTCGGAACCTAAAAATGCTTCTTCTATCTAACAGATATAAACAGAACTCTAATTATAGCTAATTATTGGCCAGACGGGTCGGTTTTGTATTGCGGTCCTTATCGACTGCAATGGCTGCAGAACAAAATTCAGTAAAGTTATAAAACCATAAGCAGATGCATAACAGGAGAAATGATTCATTAAGACAGTTAATTCCAAAGTAAAAAAGCAATTGATGAAAAGGACCTTGGACAGAAGAGTCTCGACTGAATTTTGATTGGAGGCAGGCGGCGTGAAATCCTCGGTCACATGCAGGACATCGAACAAGGTCTTCCTAGAACACACAAAACCAGTCAACTGACACAAAACCAATCAAAATACAATCAACTGACACAAAACCAATCAACATACAATGCACTAGCAACGCAGCTAACATACGTACACTTTCATGTACACTTTCCACTTCAGGGCTCAACAAACAACTGTGGTCAGAAATAAAGTAAGACAGACGAATGACTCAATTCTAATTGAATCTCATCATCCAATAACTTCAGTTCTGTAACTGTGGAACCATAAACAATGATCTCTCTCCAATCAAAATACAGTCGGCATCCACGAAAACAAGACACAAAATATAAACAGACACAAAATATAAATAGAACTCTAGTTATAACTAATTATTGGCCAGACAGGTGGTTTTTTGCATTGCAGTCCATTGGAAGAAACTTCAATGACTTAGGACAGCCTAAGGAATGCCTCATCAGTACACCAACAATTATAGAACATTCTTTAAAAGGCAGAAAATGTGAGGTGAAGAGGAGTTAAACTGAAACTGATGTTGGGTTGTGTGAATATGGAATCCCACCTCGGTTTCTTTCAGACCACAAAGAGAACAGGTCTTGCAGTTGGCACACTGCCACTGCATCGTCCGTGTGTACGTCACCACTTCCGTTGACATCATTAGGCAGGTTGGATGACCTGACAAATTCAATTTTTAAAATCATGAGCAACAAAATGCAACAGCAAAAAACTGCACAAAACATGAACTGGAATAATAATGCACAGTTCTGCTTCTTAGAAACATCGAAACAGCAAACTGAAATGAAGAGAGAGCAAAGACAATCCTCACATTTACTACTTCTCAGAAGGATTATTTGTGATTAAAGCTCTCATCAGCATTAATTAATTAGTGGCTTCTGATGCACAAGGCATCAACCAACATTGGCAAACCAAAACCAAGCCGTAATCAGGTCAATATCCAGAAGATCAGTCCGTAAGACACATTCTGCTCACAGCACATGACATCTCATGAGACAAACAGAAGCGAACTTACCACTGTAGCCACACGAGACACAGGACACGAGACGACACGTGTCACCCGTCGCATCGTCCGTCTCCTTAGAACAGACGCCACAGACTCCACTCGCAGTCACTGCAGTCTTCATCAACAGAAATGACAAGAAACAAACTGAGCTAAACTAAGAAAATCACAACACAACTGAAACAATGATCAGCACAACATTCCAACAATCAATCAAATAACCAAATTTACGACAACACCATCGCCTTAATTCCGACCTGGCAGTAGTGTTGTTTTCGTTAACGGTAACGATAATGAAAACCTTCGTTAACGAAAACTTAAGGTTTTAGTTAACTAAAACTATAACTAAAACGAAAACTTATACAAAAACGATAACGAAATAAAAACTAAAACTAGCGGAACCCACGAAAAACGATAACTGAAACTAAAACAGTCCAAACTAATAATAACGAAAACATATAACGAAAACCAAAACTAAAACGCCCAACGAAAACCTATAGCTGTAGGACCATCGCGTTTATTGGTTTTCATCATTTCATGATTTATCGAACATAGCTCCACCAGCCCACCACCTCCCGAAGTAATTAATCCGGACGCAGTCGGGCCACCCGGGCGACAGGCTAACATTTCCTGACAGCTAAACCAGTGATGCCAATCGTCTAAGAGATAAACCCAGCGGCCAGCGCTAGTGATCATCCCAGCTCCCAAGTTCCCATTCCCAGCGGCCGCAGCGTTTCTAATTGGTGCTAATTGAACGCATCGGTTATAACCCAAGTTGCCAACGGACGCAGTAGGCCAGCAGCCCCAACTGATTATCGTTAAATCTTTTCCAATGATGCGTCATTAAGAACCACGGAACCACCGCAAGTCATTACTCGATCTGCGAAACGTCCATCCCGCTCACCGGCTACAGTTAGTCTTTAGAATCACGTCATTTACTAATTTTTTAGTCGGCAGTTTGTGCGGTTACATGACTTACATCGAAGCTCGTCATATTCAACTGTTAGAATTTTCCAATGTGTCGAAACTAAATTTAACAGTCATTAAAAGGCTAAACATGTATATGTGCATGGCATACTACCATACTGAACACCTTGCTGTAAACCTAATGATTGCTTTTTGTAATAAATTGATGTACATTCACGATGGCTAAGTATCAGACTATCAGTGACCAAATAACTGAAACTAAAACTAAAACGAAAACTAAAAAAACTAAAACTGAAACTAGGAGGTTTCAGTTTTTATTAACTATAACTAAAACTAAAACTAAAACTTGATGTAAAAACGAAAACTAATAATAACTAAAACACCTAGCACGGGAAACTAATAATAACTGAAACTAAAACTCGAGGCAAAACTAAAACATCACTACCTGGCAGAGAACTGAACTCTTTTGATTGGTTCATCTCTCATTCGTTTTCATGCAGCGTCATTTAAATTGCATAAACAACACCATCAGAAATTGCAAAGAATATCACCATTTGCTGCATCTAGGATTTTTCTTAAACCTGTCGTGAACTATTTCTAACTGGCATTCAAATAATTCACAATTGGTGATATGAGTATAAAAAAAGTTCTACTTTTATGCTTATTTCTACTGGATTGCTGCAAAACCAATCGACTGTGAACCTGAACAAGATTTCTGTACACACCTGATTTTGAAAGGCTTTATCTTCAAGAGTGAGGACGTTTTTTAATCTCAGCTTATCTCCAATCATCGTTTTACTGGGTCCCATCATCTTTGGAGAGGCAGCCAATTGGTAGCGATCCCCATTGCGGACAAGCCTTCCACAAGAAATGGCCGTCTGACACCACTTGGACACGAGTTCCCTGACATCACATCCCTCTGCAATATCCACGCTGTATCCGGTCATGATGAACTGGTGAATGTCGGACAACGTCGACCCTTCAGCTGCACCTAAATCGCGAACTGTTCGAACGACGACTTTGAGCAAATCCGACTGGCAACTGACTTTGAGGCGATGAGTCTTAAGACTGACGACCATCTTTGGATCCCTGTAGGAAGAAATGCCGTTCACCGAGACGCGAATTATGAGTCCATCTTTGACGGCCAACTCCAGCTGTTCCTCCACCTCATCCTGCGTCATTCGACAGATCGAACGCAGCATGCATGAAATCCGTTCGACACAAGGACGTTGCTTCTGAGCACGAATTCGCCGGATCGCAGACAACAACCATTTCACTTTTTCTGGATCTGACTTAGCAGCGGCTTCAGCAGGCAACAGTGACAGAACTTCAGGATTCGATGTTGGCGTCTCAAATCTCGTCATGCTGTCTACATGGAATGCATCATTACTGTCCGTGGGATGACTGATAACACTCTCTGATTGGCTGTCATCACCATCGGTGCATAAGAACTCGTTACAGGTTGATGGACTGTCACAGTCGGATTCCATTTGCCTTCTTGGATCCCTTTTTCTTCTCTTTTTAATCAAATGACGTCGTTTTAAGAGCGAGAAGCTCTCCTCACCAGCAGTCCAGCTAAAAAAGTGCAATGCTGTACATTACACTTAACATGAACATCAGAGTTATCTGTCATACGTTGACACACTCATCGACATCTTATTGGTGTTATCCGATAAACGGCCGTTTGCAGTTGCCCCACTTGTAAACAATATGGCCACCTTTGAACATAAAAGAAAGTAGAGAGATGCACACTATCAGAAGGACAAGCATTACTCATTGCAAGAGGTTGTCATGACAACATGTGCAGCTCGAGAACAACTATTGCACTTCTGAGTTTCATCTTACTGATTTGCTCAAGTCTTTGAAAGTCTTTTTGAAAGAAATTGCTATATAGGTCTAAGGTCATTTCACCTCCTTTTCTGCTCTGTTTTCGAAGAGTTCTTTGTAAATATATGTTTCATTTGTACCATGCAACAAAGGATTATTGTACATGTTGGAGATCTACTCTGCACTGCTGTGTTAGGACTGGGTGATGTAAAACATTTCACCCCGTTTAGCTGAAATGAAGTTGTTTGCGGTGGTTGGCGCCGAGAAAAGTCATCAGGAATGCACAGCTATCGCTGACTATAATTCACTGTGTTACTTATTGGTTAATTACTCATGTTGTTTAATAGCCCTTCCGGTAGAGTGCTGTGCACTCCTTTCCCTCGCAATCTCGAATGGCCATATTGCTTACAAGTAGGGCAACCACAAACAACTGTTTATCAAATGTTACCGAACATCATGGCAAATCAAGTTAAATATATAATTATAAAAATAAAAAGCGGCCAATTGCCTAAACATCTTGGAAGTTTCTTGATCAACCATGTCGGTTGTTATTAGCGTTCTAAAACAATAATTGAAAGAAGATAACTGCAACTTTACCAAATTACTCGATACATGTACATGAAATCAGTTTTCAAACCATTGGAAAGAACGTCTTAAAACCAATAAAGAATGACTTCGTGAATACTTGTGGTAAACGAACTGATGTAGAAAGGCCTTCCTTCGTTGATCCAGAAGACAACTTTCGGCCTTTAGTTACACCATTTAAAAATTATCAGACTATGCAACTGTCGTTATGTCGAGTTAGATTTAACGCATAAAAATTAAATAAAAAATTGTACACGATTACACAGAAACTCTATATGTAGCTCAAAATCGTTTTCCAGCAGTTTATCAAGAACTTTATTTTAAAAACTCTCACTGTATTATAATAAACAGCCGCCATTATCCTTCCGGTAGATAAATTTGGACCATAGACTCTTAAGTTTATTTAGCCCATGAATTTTTTTAACTAGTGGACTTTAAATTATTTGCATTGACCTAAATATTACAGGAAGGCAATTATATGAGAAATACGTTAGAAATATTAACGAACGAAATATGAATAAATATCCGAATTTTCCACGGAATTAGTTTGCATAACCTAGCCTACTTGCCTTACCTGGCTAGCGGGTCCGTGTTGACTGAGCGTCTAGAGACTAAAAAAGTTGGTTCCCACGGCTCATGCAGTTCACTTTGGGTTCTATCGAACTATCCAGGGTGAGAATTGTCGGGAGGGTTGGGTGGGTTCAACCAGTGCGTCTGATTTGAAAACAGTAGGTGGGTTGAAAATCGATCGCGATGGATCGAGTAGACGAGCGATATGCGGTCGACCTCGGGAGCTCTTGTGTACAGCGTATTTTGTGCATCGCATTCGTAAATTTTCGTATCGCTGCATAAACTACTCATCTAGTAGGCCTATCTCACCTCACTTCCGTTATCTGAGTAGGTTCCGTGAAGAGCTAGGCGCTATATAAATTCTCAGAATGAATGAATGAATGAACATTCACTAGAAACCTACCATTGACGTAAGATGACGTGTGACGGCTGATTTTACAAGTGTTTGTTGAGCCTTCGGCATACGTTGAACACTCATTTTTAGCTTGACCTTTCAGTCGGCAATCCATTCGAATTTTATCGGCGAGCTTTCTGCAGGACTTGCACTAAATATTGTTCACAGTTCCACGGTTTTCTATTTCGACTACATCGACATCGAACGAGTCGCCTAATTTCCAAGACAGATATGTGCTCAACTGTACATTATTATTCGACTTGCTCATCTTTGCCGCCATTGTTTAAAATAATTTCCGAAATTGGTGATGTTACGGATGATGTCACACGGCGTGAGTTGTCGGCCGTGTTGTTATGGCCAAGCATATTGCACGAAGTTGGAGTGATTAGTCAGCAGTAATTAGGACAGGTTACACGCATTCACCGCTGCCGCAAGTAAGTAAATTAAGTCATCTCAATTAGGTAAATAAAATAATGGTCTGGCTCCAGGTTCATCTATCGTCTTGGAGTCTAACTCAAACTCAGCGAGCGACGATCGATCGACTGTCACCGACGGTGAGAATCCTTCGGCTAGACTAAGGCGAGCGGTATATCGCTCGCCGGTATCTTTGCTAGGCGAGCGACCAAGGAGAGCGATCGATCGCTCGCCTTAAATCAGACGCTCTGGGTTCAACCCCCCTAGTTTTTCTTAGGACCCCATAGTAAAGTCTTCATTGCACACCCAAACTCCACATGAATCAAGGTCTAACCCCCCCCCCCCGTCTTTTTTCTACAATTCTCATACTGGAAATATCGCATTACGATGTTACGAGGATTCTATTTTTATCACAAAATGTAATCGCCGAGTTTTCAGCGCCAAAGAAAGATAAGACTTAGTCGTGGGACTTAGCTTCACAAGTGCTTAATTAGACAAAACTATTTAAATTCGGCAAGGTAGCAAATTGAACTAAATGATCGGAGGTGAAAGTGATAGTGGAGGAGTTAAACTGATAGGTGGATAGGCTAATCTCGTTTGAACAAGTGCATAGATTTTCTGCGCAGTGTGTGCCTAATGAAATTTGCATACATAGGACGGTAATACTATAGGTCTAACCTTATAAAAATAATGGGGAAAATACCCGCACACGAATCTCGGTCTAGCACGGTCCATACACGGGGACCTTAAATGGCGTGGCGCCCATTCAAACGGGGAGCGGTGATGGATCTCATGATCCAATCAATCAATCAATCAATCAATCAATCAATCAATCAATCAATCAATCAATCAATCAATCAATCAATCAATCAATCAATCAATCAATCAATCAATCAATCAATCAATCAATCAATCAATCAATCAATCAATCAATCAATCAATCAATCAATCAATCAATCAATCAATCAATCAATCAATCAATCAATCAATCAATCAATCAATCAATCAATCAATCAATCAATCAATCAATCAATCAATCAATCAATCAATCAATCAATCAATCAATCAATCAATCAATCAATCAATCAATCAATCAATCAATCAATCAATCAATCAATCAATCAATCAATCAATCAATCAATCAATCAATCAATCAATCAATTAAATTCGTTTATTCAAACATTAAGTTGACACAGACGCAACTAGACTATAAAACTAGACTATAAAAGACATATTCTAGGGCCAAGAGTCAGAGGATTTTTTAAGAAATTTTCACTGGTGGGGAATTTTGAAAAAGGGCATTTTTCGCGCGTAATTTTAAGTCAAAAAGCATTGAATCAGAGAAACCTTTCTGAGCTGTGGGCCACAGGAATAATTACTAATAATTTATTTATTATAATATCTTATATTATTTAATTTATCATTTAATGTCATAATTTAATTTAATATTAATTTAATATTTATTATTATTATATAATTGTCTAATAAACAAGAAACATTTAGTACAGCCATTTTCTGTTTTAACAAGTACCTTTACCCGGATATTAGCACTAACCAAAATTCAGTTTTACGGTTTTAGTTTATGTTTAGTTTTCGCTTTTATATGATAAAATTAGAAATATCAACACACTGAAGACGTAAATAACAGCAAAGAGCAGACTACTGGTGACCAAAGAAATATAAGTTTCAAAGATTTCACGTCTACTGGGGCAGACTATTGGCGACCAAAGAAATATAAATAATAAAGATTTCACGTCTGCTGTGGCAGATTCATAGATAAGACGTCTATGGGCAGACTATAATATTGGTGACCAAAGAAATATAAATTATAAAGGTATCACGTCTGCTGTGGTTTGCATTTACAGTATATCACATGCATAAGGTCACACAAATGACAAAAAAAGTTATTTGGGACTAAAAAGGGCAAAATTCACTGGTGGGGAAAAGGGCAAGGACTGGTGGGGAATTCGAGAGGGCTGGTGGGGAATTTCCCCACCAGTCAACATGTTAAAAAATGCCCTGCCAAGATTACAGGGTTTTATGCATAAAATTGTCAATAAGCATTGTTATAAAGGATGCTTGAAATGTAGTTGCGGTCATCTTTATGCGGCAGAGAGAAGTTATGAGATCTAGCGCGAAGATTATGACCAACGGTGCTACGAGGAGGGGTCAGGCCCCGAAGGACATGGTTGGGATCATTACAAACAGCCTTAAAAAGATTGTAATCAGATGCCTCGGCCATGCGTGCCGCATTGGCCGCATCCACAGGCAGGAAACCCAACCGGATCATGCGGTTGATCAAACTTTCAATCCTGTCCCTGTCCTTCTGGGAGGTGAAATCCCACCATGCAGGAGAGGCGTGTTTCCATCCCTAAATCCGATCAATTCATTGAGAAATTAGCAAGGTCGAGGCCATACGGTCACTACAGAAAGACGTGTACATTTACTCATAATTACATGTTGTGTAATTGAAAAACCTAGAGAAATAAATAAATTTGAATCGGACCTTTTCAGCATATAATATAATAATCAGTGTAAAAAACATTGAATCCGTGTCAACTGATCTCTGGATTTTTCCTCCGACATAACCCAGAGCATGCTCCGAGCAGAAGTCAAACAGGCCTTGGAGATTGAGAGCGTTGATGGAAAATTTAATTCAATTTCTGAATGTAAATCTTTCAGATTCAGTTGAACTGAGAGAATTTGTGAGTTAATCGTTGTACTTTATATTTGTTCCGAACGTTTTCTATTGCCCGTCTTGTTTTTACTAGCCCGTTTTCTGAACTATTTCGACTTTTGTTTGACCCATCCTACGAACTCTTGCAATCCCTGCGCAGATATTTCTCACAACACTGAAAACGTTTCTGTTCCACAGATGTTATTGTCATTCCTTCTTTTCCCCATAGCTAGCTCTCTCTCTCTCTCTCTCTCTCTCTCTCTCTCTCTCTCTCTCTCTCTCTCTCTCTCTCCCTCCCTCCCTCCCTCCCTCCCTCCCTCCCTCCCTCTCTCTCTCTCTCTCTCTCTCTCTCTCTCTCTCTCTCTCTCTCTCTCTCTCTTTCTCTCTCTCTCTCACCGCTCCAATTCGAACACCATCCATCTAGATGTACTTTATATGATTGATCCACCATATTTGGATACCATAGCCGTCAGATTCTAAACTTGCTAGATCGTTATCCTAGTCTTGAACTTACCACAACGTCCAAAGAAGTCGCAGGAACCATTAATCACTGGCGCTGAACCGTTGACCTGGAACCGATTCTGACCTTGCCTGTCATTCGGTTCTGTTTTGACTGAGCGCCTGTGAATAAGCTGGTTCCTGCGACTTCTTTGCACGTTGTAGTAAGCTCAAGATTAGGATAATGATAGCAAGTTTATGAAATATTATACAATTGAGAGGCTTCCTAATGCATTGGTTTCTGTGGACCAACAGTAAACCCTCTGACTTCCTCGATTTGTAGTCAGTTCCACTAGCTGTCATCCATTTAAAAACCTTTGGTTGTCTGTGCAGTAGTTGTAAAAATTTGTATAGCACCACTTTAAGAGAAACTCCTCAAAGGAGCTCACGACCTGACAACCCCACACCTCGACCAAAAAGAATGGTTTTCAAACACTTGCAGAAAAGGGGCAAAGAAAGACCAAGTTCATTTTGGAGGTTGCTAGGCCACCTATTCCAGAAAGATGGACCGACCACAGTGAAGCTTTTATGAAGCACTGTGGAAGTTCAAGCCATAGGGACAATCAGGTCACCTTGCATGGCAAAACTACGGAATCTATGGCCTTTTATGGATGACACCAGCGCACAAAGATCCCCAAGATAAACTGGGGCACGGCCTGCAAGACAATTATGCGTAAGCATTAGATTCTTAAACTCAATGCATTTTTGCTTCTATGGCAACCAGCACTGTTCCTTCTGTATAAAGCTAGAGATATGCCCAACTTAGGTATGCCACTGATCAGGTAAGCCACAGCATTTAGATCAGATTGCAACAGATTAATGCACGGTAGAGTTAAGCCCGCATCTATAGATAGCATTGCCATAGTCCACTCTGGTGCATGTGAATGCATGTTCAGGGTCGTCACAGCTTTAGATGTTAGCAAGTGAATCTGACGTAGGTGTTAGCACTTGCAACATGTAGGACTAGTTTAGATTTAAAAGTGCAGAGCTACTATCCAATGTACCAGCAGGCAACTGCAGTAACTGCGTCAATACTTGGTTACTACTTAGCAGTGACAAGAGTGTCCGTGAATTTCTTTTGTTTAGTTAGTAGTAAACAGAACCTGTATAATTACAGTACATCATTATTTGATAGTCCACAGCAGCTGCTGCGATTTAACTAAACGCAAGCAGTGTCAGTTGGATTTGGTTTTGCATTGTGCTTAGAATGTCATCTGTAGATGAAATCTGGTGCAGCACTTGACCTTGTGACCTTGTGGTTTTCCAGCAAAAGCAAAGTCCATTGGTCAGCTGAGCTGCTTTCGAATGGATGATTTCGAGCACCGGACGTTGTTTCCATGGGAGTTTGAGAACAGGATCGAGTCACATTGTAATGAATATGAAGTCAACAGTAAAGATGTCGTAAGTGGAAATCTCCAAATGACTTTGATCCGTTGGAAGCAGGGTAGCTCATGAACTCTGCCATCACCTTCCCATTCATCAGCTGTTGAGATGTGACTCCAGGTGTAGATGTTGTGCCTTTAGTTTCATTTCATCAGCTGATATATTATAATAGAATTTCTTTCCATAGCAAGATTTTCAAAGGAAGTCTTCCAAGCAACAAAGGATGAATCTCATCTTACGAGTTTTTTGCTCGAACACATTTGATGATCTCCAAATTGTTGCAGCAACTTTAAAAAATTCTACCTATGTACAGCTTTTAAAACTGTCAAATGTATAAAGACAGCTGTTTAATGTTGTTCAGTCTAGAACTGAAGACACAGATTTCAAAATCCTTAGCCATCATAGCGTGGTTTCTGCTAATTCCCTGATCGATCTAAATTCGATCAGTCTGCACCAGTAGATCTCTTGACTACGATCTCAGTTGAAACAATGGCTGACTGATGATTAGGGTGCTATAGAAGTCAGTAGATTAGATTAGAGAACGATAAACCTTTATTACAGTTGTTCATGTTTCAGAATAAACGCTCATTTGCTTATGCGATTAAGTTTTGTAATTTGCCTGAAATTGACTGATTCTGGGGGCAGAATGCAAGAACTGCCTGCCATCCATACGTTGAGCATGTATGATGTTGTTTAATTGTGTGGCCTTTCAGGACAGTTGGAGGAAACACAGGAACACAATTGAAAGTGTTGGATATGAAGTCTGTTCTGACTGTGGCGAAAGAAAGCCGTTGCCGTTGACAAAGTTGTGTTGTCTGGAGATTCTAAACAGCATTCAGCTGACAAAAGTCGCCAGTTCTCATCTACCGCCAATCCTTCTAGACTTTCTATTATTTGCAGCTGTTCAGAAGAGCGTTCATCACACTACTGATAAAATGCAGCGTAAAATCCTCATGTTACTTGACCACATTGAAGTGCTCGATATGTCGTGTCTTAGTGGTACAACAGTCCACTACTCTTTCATTGCTGATCTCATCCTGAAAAAATGGGCCAGGGATCTGGAGAAGACAAAACCAAACACGATGTCAAAACTGCAGAAATTCATAATGTATCTAGGCGAGGAGAAAATCGGAGAACTTCTTCCACTCCATGATGGTAAGCAGTCAGACAGAATTTGCTCCACAGTTGAATCATCTCTCGTTTTTCTAAACAGACCATATAGATCTAATGCCAAAAGGTGATCTTGTGGTCATCTGTGGAGAAACTGGTTGTTTACTTTAACGATTGTACAGGATTTGAAGTCAGTAAATCTGAGATGTAGATGACTTTTGCGAAATTGAGTTACGACGCAAAGACCCGAAGCAGACTGCAGGTCTAGACATGTTACGGATTGTCCATAATCAATTGGTGGAATGGGTTTTCTTGAGGCAATTGGTTCCATCCTGTTTGCGCCTCTAGACACTGTTTGGTGTCGTTGGCTTTGCTAATATTAAAGAACATGAATATTAAGAATGATTACAATCTCTCAGTTTTATACACAAACTTTCCGTATAGCTGTACTGGATGCTTGCCGTTTGTCATCTGTGTTTTGAGGACGTGCACTGACTAATTGTGTTAAACAGAAATGGACAGACATTACAACTTCTTTTACTTGTTTTTCTGTAGTGTGTCCAATGACAAACTACGTTTTTGACAGTTTGTCATCTCTTCTGAAAACAAAGAAGAAGAAATTGCTCAGAAAAAGTCCTGCAGATGCCAAGAGAAAATGTAAGTTTTCATTCGATTCAATCAGAAAATGTTGACAAAGAAAGTGAACAGACATCTTTGATAGCAACACCTTTAACCTCGTTTGCCAAAGAAGCTTTTCTGATAATATTGGAGACTTGTATTTATTTAATCACCAAAATTGTGCGGGTCTAAGAAACTGATCAAAAACGAACAAGGTAATTGTAATCTGTTATTTATAAAAGCACCACTTCAAGAAAAAAAGCAGAAAATGCAAAAACGCCCGATGTTGACAAAAATTCGATGAAAACTCAGCAACCACATGTCGAAGCATACATAAGACTCTGAGAATGTAATTTTTACATATTTCAAACCTTGTGAAGAGCATCTTTTGTCTAACAACAATCCTATCTTTGTCTAACAACAATCCTATCTTTGTCTAACAACAATCTCAAGTTTTTGACAGACATGCATGCATCGAAATAGGATATCGTGGCAAAGGCATGAGATTTCTTTGAAATTGTTATGTTTTTCAGATATCATTGTCACCAACCTCACTGTCAGAGGTCACATTGGCGAAATCATCTCTGTTCTTCACTTCTGTCGTAGAATAAGAAGCCCTTTTGAACTGAGAATTACAAAAGTCGAGTTTTATTCTGTCACGGTTCGAGAGTTCTGTAAAGTTTTAAAGGAAATTAACGTACAGGTGGGTGTTCAAGGTGAAAACTCAATTCAGTTGAGAACTGCTCATCTGTGTAAGTTACTTACTTGTAGGCGAATGGACAGTTTCTATGTGTATCAACTGGCTGCAGTTTTTCAGCAAGAGCTCAATAAACGAATATTATCAGTTTCCTCAACTGCTAAAAGCATCTAGCAATTGCTTCAATTTTAGCGGTTAATTAGAAAATCAGACTATAATTGTTTTTGAATGATACACTAAATAATACTTTCCTATCGATACATACATATACATATACCCTATATATACAATAGCCTTTTGTTGTTCTGCATTCAAGTTCTTTCTAAGGTCGGTTTCTGTGCAGCTTGCTTTCTATTTTTCAAATGCACTGTTCTGTGTTGCATAATTTATTTTGACGTTTTGTTCAATGTTTGCAGTATTTGGAGTCGGTTACAGTCATAAATCGGGGACAGTTTACACCGACAGACATAGGAGAATTGGAGAATCTCTTGGCTCCGTGTTCTCACCTTCATTCTCTGCGACTTGAGCAGTTGGGTCGAAGCGAGGATCTGTACGTGGAGCCAATGGCAGATGCGATGTCGTCATTACTCAGTCACTTCCCAAACCTTAAGCAACTGCAGTTGTGTAAGTTTGTAATTGCAACCTGTGCAGCCAAGTACCAGCCACCACAACGGCTCGAGAGGCTTTGTCTAAGAAATTGTACGATCGTGGACTCCGAGTGGCAGATGTGGGCATCGAAAGCCAATTCCGCTAGCATCAAAGTCTTGTGGATCGATCTCAATCCATCGCATTCCATTGGAAAAGGGTTCGTATCGTTCATCGAGCGACACGCCCGAACCCTCGTTAAGCTCAGGCTTGAAATTGAGGAGCCGTCATTGAACACCGTTCACTTAAGACACATTGCTCAGCATTTGGCTCCATTTGGAAGACTCGCAGAGTTCTTCTACAAAGTTGAAAAGAGTCCAATGACTTTGGAGATTGTTCAGGAATTGGTGCAACAGTTCCTTGTTATTCAGGGCTTAGATTCTTTCATTCTTGAAACCGAAAGTCGTGACGTAAAGAAAACCCGGTTCAAAAAGTCGATAAGCAGGTTGATTAAAGCAGTCTGCAAGACACGCACTCGACCAATTGGCACAGTCTGGATACATCACAGAAAATAAAACTCAACTGAAATTCCATCCAGACTGAGACTGAAACTTAACAAAAAGACACCTGAGTTAAGAAGTGGGCTGAAGTTGTCAATTCACTAGAAAACAAATTACTTTTATTCAGTACCAGCTCTAAAAAATTGCGAAAGGATCTAAGACAACATGTTGACTGATGTGATGACTCAGACCTCAGTTGGCAAGTATTCTCAGTAAACGTGATACTACATGAACGTTGATGCTGTTGCCAAGAGCTCGGTATGACTGAAGAGTTGTCACGTTATCTGGAAAATCTAAAATGTTAAATGCTGAATAAAATCACAGGCAGCTTGAAACATTGAATGAGATTAAAATGATAAAACATGGTTCATTACTAAGAAGGCTCTACTATATCTCGTGATTAGATTACTGTATAAAAACTCAGGCCACAGGCATTTGACAAACTCTGACTGTGGATTCCACTGTCCACTAGGTATTTTGATTTATTGACATGCATGACTTCGGCCAAGAAAAGTGATTGAGAAATCGATTTAAAACCATTTTCCATATATGTACTCCTCAAGGAATAAACATTACAGAATTTTTGGTTCAAAGTTTCAGCACTTTCTGTCAAGATTATATAAACTAACAATTGTTGGGAAAATGGATTTGATAATTCAAATCCATTTCCCTAATATAAAAGAGAACTTGGCCTTGATATAACATGCGCAATTGCGCAGGAAAGCAGTTTGTAGTAAAAAGATGCACACACATTCTACATACTTTATTGATCTGAGTAAAAATGGAACTTTTCTGCCTTCCTAGTAAGTGACAAGTGAGACCCTTTTCCCTGCCAGGTCAAATGTGTCTTCGTACAAAGTAACGAACACGGGATTGTAATTGCAAATTTATATAGCACCTACAAGAGAAACTGAGACAATACAAAACCACGATCGAATAGAAATGGCTGTCAAGCACTTTCAAGAGAATCTTTTAAAACACTTCAGCAACATTAAAACACGTTTAAAACATGCAGAAGGAATAATTACTACTGACCAAACTGTGAAGGAAAGCACATGAGATTCGCTATTTCTCGGGGTGTGAAGAACCGCAGCTGAAGAGCCTCAATTCCTTTGGCATATTCTGGAACCATCGTACCCAAGGATCGGAACTCCGTCTTTAAAAGAAAACCAAATCCTTTACCTAAATAATGCTTTTAATATGACAAGACAAGACATTTATTGTTCCCAGTAAATTGTGTACATCAACAGTTATGCGTATAATACAAATTTCCATGGAGTGTTAAATCATCAATGTTAGGAGCAGAGCTATTATTGGGAGCAATAGGCACACCTAAAGGGACTGATCCCGCTAAGCAGGGGCCTAATTGCTTCATGCAGGGTGAGTCAGGATGATGGCCAATTCTTTATCAAATAAGAGGAGGGAATTAAATAAGCTTAACTACCACAAGAAAGAAAAAAAAACATACTTAAGTAACATGTTTCAGTGTGTGCGCGCGCACCAGTTGTCTAAAGAGAGCGAGGCTGGTGGCAGTGCGTATGTTCAAAGGAAGGTTATTCCACGTGAGTGGGCCCTGAAATTTGAATGAGAATTTACGAGTGTTAGTTCTTGCATAGATGGATCTATAGTCTCTGTTACTTCTAGTGAGGCCAGGATGCAAAGTGCGAATAAAGTAGGATGTGAAGGAGGGAGGGAGAAGGTTATTAGTATACTGATACATAAATACCCCAGTCTGTACAAATCTAATTTGCTTAATGCTTAGGAGTTTATGTTCAGCGAACCATCGTACCCAAGGATCGGAACTCCGTCTTTAAAAGAAAACCAAATCCTTTTCCTAAACAATGCTTTTAATATCTTGCAGACAACAAGCAATTCATTGATTAGAAACTAAAGTGTTTGCTTCTGTAATGTCCAAACTATTCTTATTAATGTTCTTGTATTGTAAACATAATGGGATATTTATATAACGCCACTCAAATAAGAGCAAAAACAAATCGGAAGCGCGCCCTCTGTGCTAGCCTATACAAGATGTGAAATGTCATTTAGACCTACACTATAACATCAGTTAGCCAAACAATGCACAGTGAATTGGAAGAGGGACCAGTTGCAGTCCCATGTGCCAAGAGAATTTCATTGAGGTCATACTCCAAAGATGGGGAGGACAGCCAAGTGACCTTATTTCCCACAGGTTCCTTATTTGACCTTCCACACTTGGCATCAGCTGTTGAAATAATTGCATTTCACAACAATATCAACTAATGAGATTAATTCTTACCAAGTCTCTCTGCGCAGACTTCATCTGTACAACAGACCCCGCACCTTCAATGTGATGCCCATATCTGGAAAAAAGACGCAAGTCACAATTACAAAGTCTGGACTCACTAGAAATGAGGAACATGCCTTGCTAGCAGCACATTACAAACGAACTGGGGCATCTGTCCAAATATCATTCCACATCTTCCATAGTCTACACCAGTGCTTTAGTTGTGGAACAGTTGGAGAGGTTCAACCTTGTAACTCTTCTTCTAATCCCTACGCCAAGTAACTGAAAAGACATTAAGGGGCCAGGAAACTAAAGAGATTCGTAGGCCATCAGTTGTTTCGTGTGCAACATATTAACAACATTAGATTTTGACCTGTGTTCATGTACCAATTTGCTAATCTCAAACTTTCTACCGTCCCATCTATGTTTTTTCAACTGAAACGCTGGTCTTCACTCTGCGTTCATCACATGACATCTTGTGATAAATTCCAACCAAAAGCAGTAACTTTAAAATCACTGAATTATTCCTTCATGCAATTTGTTAGACAATCCTTAATTCTAAACAGCAAACCATCCCAACTGTCTGACGATATTCTGTTAGTTTCCTTTTAACAGAATTTTCTTTTAAACGAACCTGCTAATCCTGTTCACATTATTTCCATTTAGAATTACTCTTGGTAAGCTCTATGGCAGAAACCTTCGACCTTTTAGTAAAGCAGCAAGTGTTAGTTGAGTTCTTCTGTGTCAGATCCATCACCCAGAAGTAACGGTAGAACTTCTCTGGCAGCAGATATTGCTCAAAATACTCGTCTGGTTGATCCTCCAAATATTCAGACAACAGCCGAGCGACCGGATGTGCAACCGACTCCTGAACAGGAGCACAAGAAGCCTTAGAGGATGGAGGATTCTGTTCTGAAGGGTCATGACCTGACCCGGAATTGCAACTTGTATGTAAGCCAAGAAACCCGGATGCAAAGGCATCAGGATTATGAGAAGTTTTGGGTGAACTGGATTTGGCAGAGTTACTAGCATCGTTTGACTGAAGCAGTTCTGCCTGAGGGGCTGAAGAATTGTGCAGTTGATGACTACCATCGTTGGCTGTGGATTCTGTTGTTAAGGACGGCAGTGTCTTGAGAATCTGCAGAAACACGAAAGAGACTGATATAACCATCTTTAATTATAAGGCCTGGTGCACCTACACACAATTTGTCATCAATGAAACATCTCTTAAAATCTTTCTCTATCTAGAGATGAAAAACATTTCTGCATTTGCAGTCCTAAACAAAACATCAAATGAACAAATACCAGAACTTTCTGTACCTAACCCCAACTTACTATAGTCTGTAAAATTCCAAATTCAACTCCACATAGCCAGACCCAAACAGAGCAGCAAATAAGGCAAAAGTTGGATCAACTGCAGTATAATGTAACTCTGAGAAAATTGCCAGTACAACAAACCAGTTGTGCTCACTGGCACCAGATCAAATCAAGTCTGCAAGATCGAGGTTGAATGGTCGATTTCAGTGCCAGGTAAGAAGTCGAGGGTTAACTGAGTCAAAACTAAAGTCGACTCAAATGCCAACTATTCACGCCCCACTTGCAAGCAGATGAACTTTTTCCTATAAAATTTATAAATAATTCCATGTTGCTGCCCCTAAGGAATGGAACTGACTACCAATGCATGTCCAATGCTCTAACTCTTTGTCTCCTTTAAGAAATGCCTCAAAAGTCTATTTCTCATTGGTTTCAAATATCTGCTCTCTTTAGCCATGCTTGGACTGGGAGCGTTAATCAGTAGATAACCCTGAAGGGGCGCTATATAAAAGCTCCTCAATAATAACAATAATCTGAATAACTAACAGCTCTTCACCTGGTGATTGACTGGGATTTGCATTTTTAATGCACACATTAAAAATGTTTGTAATGATAATAAAAATATTGTTTAGGTTGGTGAGGAGCGCTATCAAAGGGTTCTTAGAACGTACAGTCTCAGCTTCTCTTTTTAATAAGTTAATGGCTTAAGACGGCCTTTTGTACCCACGTCTGGTTGCCTTTTGAAGTTGAATGTTAGTGGCCTTCGCTTGGCCAGAAGGTAATATCTCAGCCGAGAATTTGGAATTGAAAACTGAAGAGGAGTCAGAAGGAATTCCTAAAACAGAGAAAGACATCAGTATATCTTGACAGTCATAAAGTCATAGTGCAAGAAGTCATGACATGAAATTTCATTAAGGTCATTAAGGTCATCTCCCAGTAGAGCAAAGATGAGCCAAGAACATAAACACCAGGCAATGCATTGTTGAAATGGCGGTGCGTTGTTGAAATGGCAGTGCATTGTTGAAATGGCAGTGCGTTGTTGAAATGGCAGTGCATTGTTGAAATGGCAGTGCATTGTTGAAATGGCAATGCATTGTTGAAATGGCAATGCATTGTTGAAATGGTAATGCTCCAGGGAGGCAAATGCCAGGGATGACAAAAGGAATAGTGCAATTAAATGAACATAAATCCTTTGACCAAAGACTGGCACTACCTTTCATCTTAATTCTGCTTCTACTTGCAAACTGCCTTTCGTTCAAGAGAAAACTTTAAATGGAAAAGCGACTTTGAGAGACATGTAAAAGATGCTAATAAAATGCATACAAGCAAACAATCACCATATAACTTAAGAACCATACAACTTACGAATTACTTAATTTGAAATTCCATAACAAATCATCAAGGAGCAATTAAAAAGCCTTTATGTTAACCTTCAGCTAAAATGAATAAATTTAAGGACCTGAAAGGCAAAGTCCAGTTTTTCGAGGATCTTCACTGTAACGTCTCTCGTCAAAGATGTCTCAAAGCCTTTGACGTTTTCCAGAAGAATGTAGTCGGGAATTTTACTCAGTCTAAAAGCAGAAACAGTGCACCATCATATTAGCCACACAGACATCCAGAGCCAGCCTTACAAGTCACAGTTAGCCATCCACTAAATGATCTGCTGGCAATGAACTCCTTGCACCTGTGAAATACAGTGTGCAAACATATTTAATTGTAATTATAAACTCCTAACTTCTAAAGCACCACTCGAAAGCCAAGCACAGGGCACCAGCTTATTCATGAGCGCTGTGTCAAGTCAGAGGGGTTTTCCAACGGGTAGCCAAAAGGAGATCCGAGAGGGTCTAGATCAAGAGAGGAGGCAGAGCAGCTGCTAAGGTGGGTGTCATTGATGTTGAGAAGAAATGGGTACGAATTCTTGAAAATTTGAGACTTCAGTTTTGAGTGGAAAGCCTGGTGGTGCTAGATAGAGGAGCCTGAGGTGAATGATGGAGGGAGAATGATGATGATGATGAAGGAACCACGAAACTGTGGAATTCAGGAAAATCGTTACAGAATTGTGGTGCAGTGTTTGATATGGCTTGGTTGGAGAACTTGAGATGAGTTGTGACCGGGGGCGAGAAAGACCGAGATAGGAGGATAGCGGGTTGCCTGGATGGTGAAGACTTTGTGTTGATACTTGGGCTGGGAATGATGGATAACATACACAGACTCTGCAGAGCTATTCCTGAAGAAACGACAGATGCAACTGCATCTCAGTTGCTTCTGCAGCATTACCTTTAGATTATCTGAGAAAGTGTTGTGCATTAAATCCGAGGCTGGACATGAGGCAAAGTGAGCATCTCATAAAACCAACGCAAGGTGTTGCAACTGGACATTTTTATAGCTCACTCACTTGCCATTCAAAGTTCATCATTCATTATGGCTTAGCATTATGCATTTATCAATGGACCAATCATCTGGATGTTGACCCAATTAGCTTCAGTGCACCATTGGTTGATGTCTAGTGCATCAGATACCAACACTATAGAAGTTAATAATTAATAATAATTTGTTGCAAGCCAAAGTCAAGGTCGACTCTTCTCAGTCAAGCATCAGTTATCTTAGGATTGAATCCATAAAATTAGACACGTGTAAGACGGGTGCTTAAAAAAATCGTTTAAAATTAGTTGTGCAAAGGAGGACGAGTGGACTACTTGGGCAGAAGGTCGAGGAAGTGGAGCAGAGACTTTGTCCTTTCGTCCGCTGCATCTCGTTGCTTTCCGACCCTTGTGAACGGTTGACATGGAGGACTCATTGTCACCAAATCGGCTGAAAAGCTCTCCAACTCAGACAGCGTCAGTGTCTAACAGTGAAAATGACCAAAGCCATTTCAACACTTATTACTCTTTAATATGATCCACAGATTTAGAAACTATTCTCATCTTCAGCTTATTTTAAAACTAATTCAATTCAATTCAAAATCTTTTATTGCATCCGAGTAACAATTCAGAATACAATTTTTGTATAGTCAACGGAAAGCAAAAGGAAGAGCCCAAAGGGACCGAGGTCCTGCTAGTAGGGCTACCTGAACATAAGCAGTAAACACAAGATTAATGGCTGGATACTCAGTGGATAATAAGAATGCATTTATTTCCATGGTAATTTAATCTATATCTATATCCTGCATTTCATTGTAGTCGTTACAATGAGGTACGACTTAAAATGGTGAAGTAATCATCTTAACTAAACTTATCTAATCTTAACTAAGCCCCTTGGTTAGTACGGGGGCCAATAAACGGTCCCAATCGGACCGAGGGAGGTCCTCCGTGCCACAACCACCTCTCTCTCTCAGCGGGAGGGGAAAGGAGAGACTAGAAGATCAGCAGGTCTATATAAGGCAATAGGCACCACATAATTTATCTGGACACTACAGAGTTTGTAGATCAAATTGAGTCGAATCGGCTTTAACTAAAAAACATCTAAGCTTCCTTTTGAAGGAACAGAGGTTGGCTGATTGACGAATCTCAAGAGGAATTAAATTCCATAATATGAGGCCTGATGACTTAATGGAGAAATCCCTTAAGTTGGTTCTTGCCCTGTCTGGTCGGTAGGTATTAAAGTTTCTCGTGATGTAAGTGTGTGCCTGAGGTCTTAAGGTGAAGTATTCCATGAACGAGGAGGGAAGTAATTTATGCTCATATCGGTAAAAGAATTCACCCACCTGCGTAGTTCTTATTTGCTCTAATTTCAATAAGTTAAGTTCTTCATAGATAGGGCTAGTGTGTGCACACAGTTAGCACAGAAGATATTTCAAAAGCAGAGCAGAAGACAGACATTTTGTTGACATGATAAACAAACCAGGTCATGAGAGGTCATGGGTCGTGAGAGGTCATGGGTCATGAGAGGTCATGGGTCGTGAGAGGTCATGGGTCAATGGCTCAGCAAGATTATCTTCACAAAGGTCAAATGTGGTACAAAAGAAATCCAGTCTACATCATAGAATTGATCTGATCTAATGACTTCTATGATGTCGTCATCATAATGTTTAAGACAATAGTTCATGGTCGCAACTAACTGACTGGTAAAACAGTTAATTACCGATAAACACTTTGTTCGAAGCTTCGTCTGTGGAAAGTTGTGACGATAGATGGAATTCGAGATATGGTTAATGTCGATGGCTGCCACAACGTCAAATGGAATTCCGCTCTCTGTAACAATTAGAACCAATTTTCCATCAGCTAAGAACAAAAGAAATTCACCTCACTGCCATTATAAATTAAAACAATTTTAAAAATTCTGAGGATACATGAATGGTAACACTCTTGCTCAAACAACATAAGATCTTGAAAGACACGGTTCAAAACCCGTAAGCTCCCAATAGGTCGACTCAGCCTTCCACTCCCTACGGGCAGCTGTAAAATGAGTGGGCACCTAATAGGCTGCCAAAGACGTGTGTTCAATAAGGTCTTGATAATTGTACTGTCATATGTTTCAATTTACATACTGCGGTTTGTCAGTGAGCTTGTCAATAAACAGGAAATTATTATAATTGTTTGATATAGTACAGTTACAGATAATATGTTCAGTCCTAAGTTTAATTCACCTTTATAAGATGACTATTGTTATAACACAATGTCATTATGGCATGTTGGTAGGGCTTCAAAAGGAAGTGGTTTTTCTAAAGAGTTTCAGAGACCCAGTTGAACAGTTGCTTCTAGTTTCATTTCACACCAACGGATAATATAATGTCTTAAATCAATAAATGAAAATATATAATAAAATGTTTTATGCATGTTCGTCAACATTTCCTTTCTACTCCTTTAGTCAGACTTGCCTTTCAATGCAAAATGCATTCCACCGATGCCACTGTACAGCTCTAAGACAACCAACTTTTTCCTTGTTGCGTCCATCTCTAAAAGCAAAATAGTCATTGTCATCATCATCATCATTTCCTTTTGCTTCAAAAAAACTTGTAATCAAAAGAACCAGGTCATGGGAACCAGTCTAATTTTGACAAAGATAAAGTTACCAAGACCTGTTGGGTTTGGTTGATTCTGAGTCAAAATTCAATGGTCTGGCAGACAGATAAGGCAGAAGTTGTGGTCACAGACCGTTGTTGCTACAATGAAAATAAAGATGGCACAAAGAGTTGTAGGATTTATCTAGTGTTGCTTTCAGTTTTTAATGCAGAAGACTATCCCAGAAACAGCCACGGGTATAAAGTCTCTTTGTCTCTGTCTCTGTCTGTCTCGTCGTCTCTGTCTGTCTCTGTCTCTGTCTCTGTCCCTCCCTCCCTCCCTCCATCCCTCCCTCCCTCTCTCCCTCCATCCCTACCTCTCTCTCAAGATGTCTCTGTCTCTATCTCTCTCTCTGACCTTCCAAATGTCACTGTAATCTTTATTGTTAAGAAGATTAGGGGGCGCAAGTGGAACCGAAATCTCACACCAATTTAATCTCCGACCTCTGGATTCACAGTTCAGCATGCTAACCATGGTGGGGGGTCCATAGAGTAGTGGTAACATCACTGGCGTGAAGAGCAGTAGGTAGCGGGATCGCTTCCCGCAACCCTCTCAAGGTCCACTCAGCCTATCGTTCGCGAGATGGCGCGTTTGTGAAAATGAGATGTAGGACGTGATGGGCGCCTTGCAAGGCGCCTTGCAAGGCTACCGTATAGTTAAAGTTCGACTCATGTAATAACTTGTGATCATCCGTTCATACTGATTTGTAATCATACTGCGTAATTGTCAGTTTGAAGATATTAAACGAAGATTATTATTATTACTACTACGCGATAGCACAGACTCACGTGAAGGACTCGACTCACTCGAGTAATGCAAGCGGGGTGATGTGGGATGAGCTGAAGCCGATGCCGCATTTAACTCTGCGTGAAGATTATTCCGAAGAGTTGGAGATGAATTTTAAGAAGAGGAAACAACAGAGGGTCGTTGATCGGCAATTTAATAGTTTTCTTAGATCAATTTTTATTCACTCAGCATGTCAACAACGTGCTCTTCCATCTCTGTGGGTCAGAAATTGTATAGCGCCTATCTTTAAGTAAGTAAGCTGTATTTGCATCTGACAAATGTGAAATGCATTACATGTATACAATGAGTCATAAACTTTGTAAATAACTATAACAGGAGCAGATTATAAAGTCACACATGCTCAAATAAATGTAATTAACGATACATCGATTAATAAAGCTGCTTTTAAACAATTTAGATTTAACAAGAGCCAGCACCTTTTTTGCGAAGAACTTGTCCTCACGAGGAAGTGGCAAGAGTTGATAAATGCAGTGGCCAAAGAACTGCGATTTCTAGATATGGATAAACCTGCTAAATAGCAGTCTTGTTGTCCTCGAGACCAAGGTCTTGGTCTCGAGTGCACTCGAGTTCGTTTTTAAAAGTCTTGGTCTTGGTCTTGGTCTTGGTCTTGAGACCAAAGGTCTTGGTCTTGGTCTTGAGGTTCAAGGTCTTGGTCTTGGTCTTGGTCTTGAGGTTCAAGGTCTTGGTCTTGGTCTTGAGGTTCAAGGTCTTGGTCTTGGTCTTGGTCTTGAGGTTCAAGGTCTTGGTCTTGGTCTTGAGGTTCAAGGTCTTGGTCTTGGTCTTGGTCTTGAGGTTTAAGTATACCCCTAAGCCGTAATTTTTCTGTTTAACGGCTGGCTTGAGTAAATTTACGGCTGGTTTTTCGGCTAGCCGTAAAAGAGCGTAAACTACGTTGTTCGGCTAGCCGTAAATTTTTACGGCTAGCCGAAAAAAGTAGTTTACGCTCTTTAAGCGCGTAAACTACCTTTTCGACTAGGCCTATAAGTGCATCAATCATTAACACAGTAATACAATATACACTAGGGACTACTTTTAAATCGAAGGGTGGGTAATATTCACTCAGTCTGAAAATAATTTTAGAAATAAATTCAAATAATTATGTTAAGAAACAAACGGATATTTCATGTTTTCAGTTCACATACGTACATTGCATCGAGTTAGCATTCAATTACGATTTACGAGTATGTAATACTAAGTTAAACCACAAAATAATAGGGCTACCAGACATGCATTAATAGGTGTAGGCCTAGCCGCATAGCGAGAGAAAAAGAAACAGATACACAGAAACAAAAAGTGATAATTCTGGTAATAGACTGCAGCCGCTTTTGAAGCAGAGTAGTAAGTTTAACTTTGAATATAAAACCGGAAGTAGAACTCGGAATATATGCAACATAGGACAGCCTGGACAGGACCCTTACAAAAAGGATGAGACGGGCATGTGACTGACGTTAGCACTTACCGCTCTAGCTCATTGCGCACTAAGTTCACACTAGCAAGCGGGGAAACTTTATAATCACAACTGTGCGCATGTTCTAGCCAAACTTTTTTCCGGCGGCTAGCCGTGAAATCACCCTCGGCGGTTTTTCGGCTAAGCCGCAAAATATCCGGTGGTTTATCGGCTTGCAGAAAATTTTTCGGCTCGGCGGCTAACGGCGGCGGCTTAGGGGTAGTCCCCGGCGCCGCCGCCATCCGCCGCCGCCGCTAAGCTCTCAAGTCGAAACCAGTCGCTAAGCTATCGACTGCTAGCGACTTCGTTCACTTAATATTTTGCTTGTTATTTTTACCACGGTTTCAAATTTTCGATTTGATGAAGACATGAGCAGCAGGACATGAGCAGCAAATACAATACAATACAATACAATACAATATTCATTTTTTGAGGAAAACAAGCTGATATGCCGTAACTTGGTACATTATAAGTGAGATAGTATGCTCTGTTGGTAAGAGTTCTTACAGAGAATACGGGGTATACAGATGTTGTCGTTTTTGGTAAAGTGAATTTATACATTATACGAAGATGGTGTTGATTACAAAGAGGGGAAATACGCAGGGTTGGAATTCCCTGGATTGGGGGTTCAACCCTCTTGTCTTACTTTGGATCCCCACAGTTGTCGTCAGTGCACAATCAGAGGGTCATTTCCAACCCCTCAGTTGTGCTGGTGTAATGTAGCATTATTTGATTCTGAATCTCTGACAAAGTGAAGAAATTTCCATGGTGTATCATGTATGCATTCTTGAATTTTCTCAACAAAGGAACTGATTTTGATTCGAGTTTGACTTGCAATACTGCTAGCGTTGCTGCGTTGAAATCTGCTGCTTTCAAATTTCGCTGACATCAGTTTGCAAAATACGAATAAAATATTCAACTTCACGTGGATCCAAGTCTAACCCCCAGTCTTTTTTCTACAACTCTCACACTGGGAATAAGTGCCGGTGTAGGCTACATGATTCTCGTTCTCTGCTACTTCCTGAAAGAAGCACGCATCGGCAGTTTCGGCCAACTGGTTGGCCGTAAGATCGGGTACTGCTATAAATCCTCCTCGCTTCATTCGATTTATCAAGCGCTCAATTTCACGAATTCACATTAACATCAAATTTCACAGTCATCGGTCTGTCCCCTGTCAGCATGCCCACGTCCCATATTGGACCCGTATAGACTATAGAGCCCATGTGGGTTCCATCTAATGCCAACGGAAATGATGCATTATATTGTTAGGTAATCAGGTATGTCCACTAGACATACCTGATTACCTGAGAAGTCGATAGCAAGTCGCTAAGTCAGTCGATAAGTCTAAGCGACTTAGTCAGTCAATAGGCATGCGACTTAGTCGACTGAGTCGCTAAGTCAGTCGCTAACTCATCAAGTCAGTCGATAACTCCTTAGCGACTGACTCCGGGGACTACTTAGGGGTGTGGGTTTAAGGTCTTGACAACAAGACTGCTAAATAGTCGTATGAGAAATGTTATTTGTTGCATGCAAACTGTCACCCGGTACCGTACCTTACATGGTCTAACTCTAAAATGTTTCTCTACGTTCGGCCAGTCGCTGAGGTAAGTAAGTAAGTAAGTATATTCTTTTATGAACCGCCTGCAAACGCACTGCGGCTAACAGACATGTTATGCACAAAAGAGGCGCATGAAACAAAGGAAATACAATAAAAGAAAAAAAGCAATTGGAAAATACACTATAAAATACGATAGTTGCTGGTCTCTATGGTGTTAACGTCAGGTTTTCGCGGAGAGTTTGGCTGATTAGGGATGGTTTACTCAGACCCCTAGAAAGGTGGCCTATGGCGGGTTTGCGCACACACGTAAGTAATAGTCCAGTCATTAAATAGTTGAGGTTCAACAAAATTTGAAGAAAAGGTTTCTCGATGGGTTTCACCTCTTTGATACGTCTACATTACAGGATAAAAAGGTTACCAAAATATGACATGGGGAACTATGTGAAAATGGGTCAAATCCAATATGGCCGCCTTCGACCATATTGGAAAATCACCTTTTTTGTTTTTTAGAGTATATGCCATCGATATCTATATTTAGACCTGGATTGCGCTAAGGGGGCTGAGAAATGAGGTCAGCGACCTGCCATCTTGCTCCTCTGAGTGTTGTCGAATGTTGACTGAAGATGCCTTGTTGCGCGGCTATAAACTGTTCTAATCAGCAATTTAAAGGAGCACCACAGTCGTTTCATGTGTGAGTATGCCTATTTACTGACTATTTTAGTACTGAGTGAGCGGAGTTCTGATGAAAATGTAAATAAATTCAAGTGAATACGGACTTCAATCATGCGAAATACCCATAGGCCTATCGCTTACACGGGTTCGCGGCTAATTCCCGAAACAGAACTTCGCCGGAAAGCTATTTTTACCCTATTCAGGATATTGGCCGGCTAATCCATAGTAGTTTTCAGTATTCGAACAAATGGCAGACAATTGTTTTCAGGAATTCAAACAATTTTGCTTATCCACCACTTTCGGGAATCGGGGATTCGGGAAGACCCCCACTTACACGTCCCAAACATCATCCCAAACCATTGCATCATGCACCTTTAAAGTTGCCAGTTTCGCATCTTAATCACAATTCCTCACCCAAAATTCTTATATAGATGTATAATAAATATTTGCAATTTGTACTAACGCATATTTACTAATTGAAATTTGTGAATATGCTGAATATATCAACAGATTTCCACATTCCCAGCCGGAACTGCTGAAACAGTGGGTGAACAATATGCATCGAGAAAGTTTTGCACCATCAAAGAAATCGGTCGTTTGCTCTGATCACTTTCAGCCAAGCTGCTTTGATCGAACTGGACAGACAGTCAGACTTCATCCTGGATCTGTGCCAACCATCTTTACCTTACCTGATCACCTTGTTAAGGTTTCTTTCCATACTGATTTTTCCTGCAACAACTTTTTACATCATACACATCTGTCAGCTATTATTTATTTAAACTGGTGAACTGAGGATAATTTAATTAATTAATTAAGAGTGACTGCAGCAAGTTGAGGCCACCATGAATAGACAGACTGATGTCAGAATTGTGCACACCGTTAATTAATATATTTATTGTTTTGTAAAGCTGTTGTTGATTTATGCTGCTGTTATGAAATATAGACAATTATAAACATGGTAACATCGTTTTAGACCATGATAGTAGTTTGTATAAGTCAGCAAAGCACAGGACACCACTTAGACATCCCTTGATCCAAGTCCAGAGCCAGTCAAATATGTCAAATATGTACTTTTACAAGGAACATTGGATTTATATAGTGCATAAATTCAGTCCCAGCCCATACCTGGCACCTGACGTGTTTACAGAGATGTGTCAAAAGCACAAGCACATTCATTTCATTTTTTTTGGTAACCATCCAGAGAAAAACGCAAGGATACAATAATACATAGCACAATAGTATGTTCTGGGTTAGGGCTACCTCTGAACAGCCTATCAACCACATGTATGTTTTCCATTATCAGCTGTATTCTTGATTTTATGTTGCTTGTTGCTGTGTTAGGTTGTGAAGTCTCGGAAACCCCCGAAAGAGCGATTGCAGCAAGTTGAGGCTGCCATGACTACACAGATGTCAGAACCGTGTGCACCGTTAACATCGCCTACAGTTGTACTGCCTGAGAAGGATCACTCCTATTCGATAAAAGATAGTCCAAGATCTCTGAAAAGGAAAATGGATGTTGTTGTTGATCGTGCTGTTGCAGTACAGAAGCGCTTAAAGTACAGCAATGCCAAAGGCAAACAATTAAACTGAACTTTCATGTCCGTCATAAATTGTTTTATTTAATAAGTTATAGCGTAATTTGTGGGGGTTACGAGAGATGGATTCTGATGCAGGTTACGGGTGCACTTGGCTCTGTGTTGTCGGTTTGGTGTGGTGTGTGTGTGTGTGGGTGTGGTGTGTGTGTGTTGTGTGTGTGGGTGTGTGCAGGTATGTGTGTGTGGGTAGGTGTGTGTGTGGGTAGGCGTGTGTGGTGTGTGTGGGTGTGGTGTGTGTGCGGTGTAGGTGTGTGTGTTCTGTGTGTGTGTGTGTAGGTGTGTGTGTGTGGGTAGGTGTGTGTGTGGGTAGGTGTATGTGGTGTGTGTGTGTGTGTGTGAGTCAGCGGCCTGCTGGGCCTCTGGCGTGGCGTAAAACCCCGTAAGCCCTTTGTTGGCAGGTGGGCCCCTGGCGTGGCGTAAAACCCCGTAAGCCCTTACGCTGTCTCATGTGTTGTGTGTGTCTGTGTTGTGTGTGTGTATGTGGGTGTTTGTATGTGTTGTGTGCGTGTGTGTGTAGGTGTGTGGTATGTGTGTGTGTGTGTGTGGGGATGTGGGTGTGTGTTGTGTGTGTGTGTGGTGTCTGTGTAGGTGTGGTGTGTGTGTGTAGGTGTGTGCAGTGCCGTTTTAAGGCATAGAGTGCTTTCGAATTGTTAAGAAGGGTGACAAAAATGATGTATGGCCTAAGCCCCTATTAAACTTTATTGTTTTGTTTGTTGTACCATGATAGCTTATATTTTCTCTTGTCTTTACGATGGACTCCGATTTGTGACTCCACGTTTTGTTCTTTTACCTCGTACTTTGTTTTAACAAACGTTGTACATAATTTGTCATGAAAAATTGCTTCAGTAGGTGTCAACAAACCATGTATATTATATAATGATGCACAGGGAGCCCTAAGTAGCGGGACCTTGGTGCCTTTTTGGTTCTCTTTTTGTTTGTGCTGTACAATGTCTACTGAAATGTACATAACTGATTAATGCTCTGTACAGTGGTACAAACAATAAAAAGATGGCTTGTTTTTATTGACACAATCCACATGATCTGACATTCATGTGATTTGGTATGGGTACAATGAGCTGCTTCAGCCGCATATTCTTCCCAAGGAACAAGTGATCCCTCAAAACTGAAAACACATTACAGAGCAGTATAGGCCCTTATTGATATTATTTTTACCACTATTGCTGTTGTTGCTGCTACTACTGCTGCTGCTGCTATTACTACTACCGCTACTATTATTACTGCTACTAATTTACTATTACAGTTATGCATAATATGTCCAAAATGGTATCCATGCCAAAGCGAAAGTGGAGAAGAAATTGGTACCCCCACTTTTTAGACCAAAGTTATGCCCATGAGTTTAGTAAATATACATCAAAACAGAAATTATTGTGTATATTTTATATGTTGCTTCATGGGCTAGAGAACTGGGTGTCTGTCTTGCAAAAGGTCCAGGAGAGAGGTTGTTGCAGGAGGTAAGTAAGGTCTGAAAGGGGAATGACAGTGTCCTTGGCTCTGACGGTGATCTCGACTATGATGGGCTGTAGAGTAGTTAGGATGCGTGTAGCTGGAGCGTCTGATATAGGAGTCCAAAGTTGCCAAATGACTTGTCACAGCCGTGCTGTGATGTAATGGTAGGTGGTGGTGGTCATACCAGTCATCATTGCGCGGGAATGAGGAGGTGTACGTACATTTTCCGCTGACCCCACGCTTGCATACCTGACCCCTCGTTATGCTGTGCGTAGGCTACGTACTATATGGACGCCCCTTGGTCCTTTACTAAAGAATTGTTGCTAAACAACACATACTAATTTGTACTAGTCGTAGTAAGACGACTGAACATCAATTAAGGGTTGGTTAGCTTGCATTGAATGTGGAAATGCTCTTTACTTGAAGGTCTTAGTCGAAACTGTATTACAGGTATGAAACGCACAGCTAATAGAATAAGAGTAGGAAGATGGCGGAAAGGCCTGTTCGCCGACCGCGCCGATTCGTGCAGAACGAATAGGCTAAGCTCAATCCAGGTCTAAATATAGATATCGATGGTATATGCACGTGTAATACCTCTAATATTACTGATTTCGGTATGTAGAATTCATTTCTGATGTTGTTTCCACCTTTCTGGGTCATCTTCACCTTGAAAGGTCATGGTCAAGGTCATTTTTGGCAGATTGGAAAGTTAACTGTTTTGTTTTTTAAAGTATATGCACGTGTAATACCTCAATGTTGCTTATTTCAGTATGTAGAATTCATTTCTGATATTGTCTTTGCCATTCTGGGTCATCTTCACCTTGAAAGGTCATGGTCAAGGTCATTTTGTTACATCGATGACGCCATCAAGCAAACTTTCCATCATTCGGTAAATGTAAATTTTTATGTGTTGCTGTTCTTCACTGTGACCATATACACACAGATTAAGTTTCACATTATTACTGTAAGAGAGTCTGTTGTTATTCACACGTGCAAATTGTGTGTGAGTTCTGTGGAGTACTGTTGTATCCGAGAGAGAAAGAAACTGAAATATAATTGCGGCTACTGTCGAGGATTCTGTGCCAATCTACTTATTGGGGAGATTGAGCCTAGACTGAATCTCACCCAATGGCTTCAAAAGTCTACTGTTGCCAAACATGTTGTGGTAGATTTCATGTCTAAGATGCAGCAGATGCCAATAGCACAATTCCCTAATCTTGGTGTGGCCATCGACACCATCATAACCTCAGCCTCATCCCTCTACCAAAATGTGAAATTCATCCATCAGGTACTTGCCTCCTACACTGAGATGTCTCAGCTGTGGAAGCGATGTTGTTGCAGCAGTTGGAACAAGTGTTAACATTTTTGTAGATCTTAGACATGAAATCTACCACAACATGTGTGGCAAGAGTAGACTCCTCACGCCATTGGGATCATGAGGTCCAGTCTAGGCTCAATCTTCCCAGCAAGTAGTGACTTGTTGGTGTGAGCTGGAATATCACTAGTTATCGAACAGTGGAGATGCTGAGAGCAAATTGTGTGTGAGTACCTGCCTGAGGTCCATACCGCGCTCCTTAGCAATGTCCATGTTCCTATGCACCTCGGTCATCTCCTTGGATGACTGGTCGTTCTTCTGGTTCTCCATTGTTGATGGTGTCTTCTGAGGATGAAGTCGTGCTAATTTTCTTGGTCTTCTTTACGAATCTCTCCTGCCTGTGAGCAGTAGGCATGCTGACCATGCTGATCATTCTCAAGAAAGTTAAGCAAGTTAAGCAGGCGGGAAGCCACCTTTCGGTCAACATCCACCTTTGTGAGCAGGTTGTGCTGTTGCACGGGCACATTAACTGTCACCGAGTATAAATTCTGCCGCTCTAGCACGAAGTCTAACAGCTTAGACACGTTATGGTTAAATGCAAGACGGCGAGTGATGCTCAATGCATGCTGTAGATGGCATTCTGTGTGGCTATTGGGGTGGTTAGAGGTGAGAAAATTGAGAAGGCTGGTGATAGACCCGATCTCCTGGACCAAGAGCTCGAACTCTGCTACGGCAGTGGCATTGCGTGTGGCTTCTACCACATAGTGACCTCCAGGACCCATCGACATTCGCTGGATGGTCTGCTCGACCTTCATTCCACCTCCGACAGCACAGCACCATCCTGGGCCATCCTGAACAACCCACTGGCTCACACAGAAGCGCCGATAGAGCTCAGGATGTGTGAACTCCAACACTTTGACCTGTTCCAGATACCACGATCCATAACGTAGGAAGTTGATGAAGTCACATTCTGCAAAGATTGGCATAAAATCCTCGACAGTAGCCGCAAGTATATTCCAGTTTCGTTCTCTCTCAGTTACTACAGCGTTCTTGATGACGGCGACCAACTGCGGCCAAACTCAAAAGAATTGGCAGAGCTCAGACTTGGCTTTGAACTCCTTCTCAAATTCCCGGAAGTCCTGATGCAACTCCTCCACTTCTCCAATCAGGGACTCAAACTGTTCACGGCAACATTGTGTTTCAGCAGTGTAATTTGCAGTACCTGCAACTGTGCCAGCACTGGATATGCAGCTTTGCCTTGTGATTCCAGAATATCTCAAACTGAAGCGACCGGATCAGGTCCTCCACAATAAGAATAACAACCGACTCTCTTACAGTAATAATGTGAAACTCAGTGTGTGTGTGTGTTTATGGTCACAGTGAAAAACAGCAACACATACAAATTTACATTTACCGAATGATGGAAAGTTTGCTTGATGGCGTCATCGATGTAACAAAATGACCTTGACCATGACCTTTCAAGGTGAAGATGACCCAGAAAGGCGAAAACAATATCAGAAGTGAATTCTACATACCGAAATCAGTAACATTAGAGGTATTACACATGCATATACTGTAGAAAACAAAAAGGTGAATTTCTCAATCTGCCGATATGACCTTGACCATGACCTTTCAAGGTGAAGATGACCCCGAAAGGTGGAAACAACATCAGAAATGAATTCTACATGCCGAAATCAGTAATATTAGAGGTATTACACGTGCATATACTCTAAAAAACAAAAAAGGTGATTTTTCCAATGTGGTCGATGGCAGCCATATTGGATTTGGCCATTTTGGGGGTATTCCCGTGGTCCGATTGGGGGGATGTTATTCAGCAATGGTTCATGAGCAGGAAACCGTTTAAAAAAGCTTCTGAAGCAATTTCGCCCAGGTCTAACTGCAAATTATGTGTATTATTATTGGCATTTCTTAGGAAAACCCCTATCCGCCATTTTGAAATTCATTTTTGGGGGTGTTCCCGTGGTCGGATTTAGGGGGAATTTTTATATGTTATTCAGCAAGTTTTTCTGAACAAGAAACCGTTTAAAAACCTTCTGATGCAATTTTGCCCAGGTCTAACTGTAAATTGCCTAGACTATAGCCGTTAGATATGTAGATATGATAATTTTGCTTTTTTCGTCAAATCTTGGTGGCCATTTTGTTTTTTTAACATTTAACTTGAAAATTACATTCCATAACATGTATATGTATATGCTGATATGAATTGACTCATCATGGATGTTTTTAACTTGAGTGATTCCATATTATGAAATTTTTTCCACTTTGGTTAATTTTGACGGTGGCCATCTTGGATTTGACCCATTTTCACATAGTTCCCCATGTCATATTTTGGTAACCTTTTTATCCTGTAATGTAGACGTATCAAAGAGGTGAAACCCATCGAGAAACCTTTTCTTCAAATTTTGTTGAACCTCCATTAAAAATTGTTGTTTAATGACTGGACTATAATGTAAGTGTAAATCTCCGAAATTTTTCAGTGGCACACAAAAGTCAGTAAGACCATTTACAAAATTTAATATCAAATGAAGTTTCGGTGCCAAAACAGAATTCGGGGTCAAGTCGATCGAGAAGACAGAGCGATGCTACAATGGAAATCGTTGGTGATAATGGTCATGGGATGGTGCAAGAGCGATTCAAGCGAAACCAGGATCGATGAAATGCTGCAGAAGAGGGGCAAGTGAATAAGTAGGCCTATTGTGATTGACAGGCGAGACAGGGTGGGTGATCGAGCTGACAGAGATCTTTAGGTAGGTAGATATGATTGCCTACTCTCAATATGTTATAATTAAACAAACTTGGCCAATTGGTTTAAAGTAACACGATTATGTTACGGGTGGTTGGTTTTAATTAAAACAGTTCACTAATATTGTTCTGGTATTAGTAACAATATTCGTTAATAATTCACAATCACATGATATTAATCCATAGAGATCGTATCTAGAATTGGATCCAAAAGTTTTTTGATACTGTGATATCTCATAGCCAGGGCCGGATTAACCACTCGGGAGGCCCATGCTAATTGTACACGGGGGGCCCCTTGTCGCATTGAGCATGGAATGATGGGGATGCCGCATAGTAAAGAAGGGTAAATGCTGTGTGCCTTGCTGCTTAAATTAGTAGTCAACGTATACAACACAACTTTAATACTTTGTATTTTGGGATTATCTAAGGTTGTTTCAACTGTTTGTTACAGTATATTGACAACATACAGCTAGCGTAAACTTATAGGGCCTAATCATATTTCGAATCTGTTCTCTTCACTCCGACTTTTAGCAGCTGCAAACTGTGTAATAGCGTACGTAAATCCACTCAAAGGAAATTAAGTGAAGCACTTCACTCTCAACACTACGAAGTTCCAATGTAATTAAATTTGTGTGGGTCATAGAAGCCCGCAGTTTATCTTTAATAAGTCCCATCTTACTGATACAGCGTTCATCTGACCATTTGGAGATTGTCAATGACATGAACATACGCACAGCGACAGAAACATTATGGAATGTTTCGAGAAGGTTCTCGGTGTGCACCAGCATAACTAAAGCAACAGATATAGCACAACCTCTTGATTTTGCAAACTCAGCAATTGAAACCATTTCGTCGGGGAATATGTCAGACTGCAAATCTCTAGTGTATGTCGTGGCCAGCCTCGTAGAAAATTCTCAAATCTCAATCTTTCAGTCAAATTATATTGACTGAAAGAATTGGAGTCTAAAGTAAAGCATGTGGGGACACATCAGTTGGTTGCATGGCTGAGTGCAAATTCTTGCTTAAACTGCAATAGGGCCTAATGGCTCTTTCTTGTGAACAAATAATTATTTGGTGTAAGAAATTCTGTGTTTGTCCTGCAGTATTCCGACTCCAGTCGGGGGGCCCCCCGTAAGCGGGGGCCCCATGCTAAAGCATATTGAGCATACTGGTTAATCCGGCCCTGCTCATAGCATCAAAGACCGTCGACGTTGGTAGGAAAATGTTTGTACAGTTCGCACAGTTAGCAAAATTATATCGTACCTAGGCATGAGAACTACAATGGTGCTTATGAGGAGACCAGAATGCATTGCCAAAGCATTAACTCAATTTACTGCTTGAGTTCCCGATCTTTCTGTTCATATATCGTTTGTGTTCGTAGTGCCGCACGTGGGAACGTTCACAGATTTAACAAACAGGTTTGATCGACGACTTTTAATTTTAATTTGTGCTTCGGTATTAATATTAACTAGTTTCCTAATGAGTTTACTGTAGGCGAAGGGCCACAGAAAAGCGGAGAGCTATATGCAATATTACGATCGGGATAATTTATAACCGATCCTCGAAATCTGACACCCTGAAAGTAAATGTAAATGTACCCAATTCTGTAAAAACAAGATAAGTGGTCCCTTTTCTCTGCCGAAGTCACATATACATGGAAGTATCAATCAATCAATCAATCAATCAATCAATCAATCAATCAAGCAAGCAAGCAAGCAAGCAAGCAATCAAATAATTATTTGGTGTAAGAAATTCTGTGTTTGTCCTGCAGTATTCCGTGTTTTTGCATCAATCAACAAAGCATTTATATAGCGCCCTTAACAAGTATTCGGAGGCGCTCTGAGCCCAACCCCGGCGAAAGAGAACAGTCTTTAGAGCAGAGAAGAAAGCGATGGATGAATCTCGAGGCAGAGACTGCAACTCAGGAAGAAGCCCATTCCAAATTGTGGGTCCAACCACACAGAAAGCACACTGCTGCATAGTAGCGGTGCATGAGAAAGGGACATAGAGGTCACCATGGGTGGCAGAGCGAAGAGAGTGGTAACCAGATGGGGAGCAGACTCAGCAGAGGCTCGAGAACAAAGCTTGCGCAGATAGGAGGGAGCACGGCCAAGCTGACATTGCCAGACAATGGAGGCAACCCGGTAAACAATGCGTTGCGAGAGTGGTAACCAGTGGAGGACATCTCGCATGTATTGTGAGAAGGCTAAATTTAGGAATGCGCCCGATCAAGCGTGTAGTGGAACACAGTATGCGTTTGAGGCAATTCAGCCGAGTGAGGGGAAGGAAAATGTAGAAGGAGTAGTCAAGCCAACTGGTAATGAGTACATGGACGAGAGTAGCAGCAGATTGGGGGGAAATAGAGCGTGAAACCACGCGAAGCTGCCACTGTATGCTGTGTGTATGTTTCTTGTGATTGGCAGCAGCGAGGATGACGAAGACTCCAACAAAGAAGACTTCTGCACTGAAAGAGTTGGTCAAGTGGATGTCTTGCAGTCGTTGCTCCGTCCTTCATTCAACCGAAGACGAAGCAAAGCATCGAATCTTCTGTTCAAAAGAACAAAGCAATGACGATGACAACACTCAGAACACAAAACCAAGTCACAGTTTCATCCGTAACAAACGGCTCAATGCTCCCATCCATCTCATGTACGGTAAGAGATTGGAAAAACATCAAGATCTCAGTATTGTATTGATTAGCCTGAGGAGATGTCTTCATATCTCTGGACTTCTGACTTGACGCAGTGTTTGTGAATAAGCTGGTGTCCTGCACTTAACTTAAGTGCCATAATTCTAAACTCCAACTTTCTAAAGCACTGCGTGACAGCTAAGGTCCAGACACCAACTTATTAAGTTGCGTCGAGACTACGATTATGATGTCTACTTATTTCAGGTGACAGCTATCGTAAGAACTGGATCGGCAACTTTGTGTTTTTGCATCCGGAGACAATGAAGGCAATCGGTTCATCGGAGATGGCGCTGGAGAAACCTGTCGTCCTTGACAACCGATTTGGCTTTAGAATGTTCTCTGATATGAGCGTACCATTAACGAGTATTGGATGTCATGAGAAAGCTCTCAACCGACTTGAGAAGAGCGCTGGCGACTGGATGACCGTAGAACCGACTGTGGAACATGAGGAACCATCTGACAAGATTCACCTCCAGTTCACGTTAGTTATTTCTCTCTCTGCCATTATCCAGCCTAACAGTTCCGTTAATACATGTGATGTGTGTCACTAAAATTTCTCTGCTCCACAGAAAACGCTGCACCAGAAAACTTGCTCGAAATGACTCAAATTGCTCATATAAATGAAATCTTTCAGGTCCAGTTGCTGGGTTGTTTTCAGAGGCAGGTAAAGAGTGGAAGAGTTGAGACCAGGAGAGCCAGATCTCCGTTAGCAATGGAAGTGTTTGTGGATATCAAAGAAATGCTCCATTTCAGATTACTCCACATGATAGTGCGATGAAGGAGAATAGCACTGGCCATACATTTGATTAGCATTTTTCTGGACTTGAAACTGTGACATCACTTGATGTCAAAGTGCTGAAAACTCTTCCTTCTCTTCCATTAATATTCCATTAATTACTTTGTCTGTTGTCCATTAAGATCATAATCAACTGGCTTGAACTTGTAGATTGGTTCAGGTTGGGTTTCGTGAAAGGTAATTGCTAGGAAGGTATGAAACCATTTAGAAAATGAACCACTGTTTCAAGACCACTTTCTTTTCACTGGGTCTTTCGCACTGGGAGCGCCTCTGATTGGTGAGCACTGTGAGAGGTGCTTTATAAATATATAGATACAATACAATACAATGCATACAGCAGAAAGTAAGTGCTTCTGTAGTTAAATATGTCGTCTCTTTATAAAATTTGTTGTTGCTAGACTTTAACATGTGTGGTCTATAATTAAACATATATGTGTTTATAATTGTCGTGTTTTATGATTACTTTTCAGGGAAGAATTGTCTCCACAGATCAGGAGAGAATTAAACCTGTACGAATTTAAGGCTGATTTCTTTGAGGAAAATGGTAAATCTTGATGTTAACAATTTCAGTTAATTTAAATATATTTATTCTCCAAGAAAAACTTTGTAGTTTAAGAATAAAGTGATCTAGAACATTTGTTGATCAGTTCTAAACGTTTGTTGTCATTTTCCTTTCCAGACTCTCGCTTGTTCTATGTCGGTGAACATGTGAGGTGTAAATTCTTAAACAATGAGTTCTCAATGATCGTGCGCTACATAAAATCTGGATCGACCATTAATGAAACAATGGATGATCGCTCTACGTCTGACATTGTTGAATCATTTTCCCGATTGGATATATCATCCGGAGGAGAATCAGATTTAAACAAAGATACATCGGTCGTTCCAAAGATGTTCTTCAGTCTCGTTGAAATGCGCACCCATCTTGTCATTACTCATGCTGGGCCGTGTTTTACGCTGGATTCCTTCGGAGGATATTCTCCATGGAAATCCAAAGTTCTTCATTGTGTTGAGGAGGTTCTCAACGGTCCTCAGCAGTATGTCGGCCTAGGTCAGCCATTTATTTACATTTCTTAATGCTTGAAATGAATTTATCAAGAGACCATTCTAACCAGGCTTACATTGATTTAAGATCATGAGCTGTTAGCAAAAATTAGCATACTTTAGTTAATTAAGTAAGTAAGTAAGTAATAGCCTGTAGTTGTATCTGTCATATGAGATTAGAATGGTAATGAATATAGCACCCCTGAAGAGAGGGGTGCTATATAAGCGTCTCTCTTGAGGGGTGCTATATACATTTGCAATTAGTCATGAATGGTTCGATTTGCTTCATTGTGTGTGTGTGCGTTTTGTTCTAGGACCGTTGCTTTCACTTCGACTCGTTCTGTTGGTCGGTCTGCCTGGAGTTGGAAAGACGATGTTTGTGAGAGCTCTGGCCAACACGTGTCACGTCTGTTTGTTTGTCATCACACCAGAGATCATTCAGGATGAGTTAGCTGTCATTATTTGTCAGTGGTCATTATTCATCAGTGGTCATTATTTGTCAGATGCGCTGGGGTAAACTTGTCCGAAATATTGGCGGGGCATTTCGTTATTCATTATACACTTGTTGAATTGGGCGTACAGTCCATCTCAATTATTGAGGGGCACGTGCTCCGGCTGCCCCCCAGAGTCTACGCCTGTGGTCAGATGTCATTATTCCTCAGTTGTCATTATTCCTTAGTGGTCATTATTTGACAGGTGTCATTATTCCTAAGCTGTCATTATTCCTCAGTGGTTGTTAGTCATTAATGTTCAGTCCGTTTGTAATTTCATTTATTTATTTTTTAGAGCAGAATCTAGCTTTATAAACTTAATTATGGTAATACGAATTTCATAATAACGAAACTAATTTCATTGGTACAATTCTTGAAATGATTATTATTAAATCTAATCTGTAATCTCACGATTAGTATCACGATTAGTGTCGCCATCATAGTAACACAGACAGACGGCATTGAATGGTGACACAGCATTGTCAGTTTCCATGTCAAATGCAAAAGAGATGGACTGAGCAGTTCTAGTATTTCCTCCTGTTTTCCTCTTTGACATTTTCATTCCTCTGGGAAGATGAGTTTCCTTTGGCATTTCTTCCAGGTCATCCATGGTCCATCTGGAGGAGCAGATTGTCCGTGAGGGACCTTGCATCGTCTTCTTCGACAACCTCGACCTCATCTGTCCTTTGAAAGAGAAAGAGATGGCGCATAATGCCGATGAATTCTTAGGCCATCTGGTGAGAGAATGTCACATGCAATTAGCTCTTCTAAAATTGCTAGTTCTAGTTATGAAATTTGAACTAATACTAATTCTAATTAATTAGATACAAAATCTTAATTACCCATCAGTGGACTAGGTGTAACTGCACTTGGTCTGGAACCAACTGAATGAGTTGAAACGACTAACTGATCATTTTTTTATGAGCTGTTATTCTTTGTTTTGTCTTGAGATGAAATATGAAAACAGAATCTTCATATTTGGGGCGACAAACAAGATAGAAAACGTCGACAAATACATTCTGAGGCCAAACCGATTCGAAATCACACAAACGATCGATCTGCCTAAGACTTCTGACAAAATAGATGTAAGTAACATACAATGAAATTCTGTTGAGCAGATTTTCCTTTACAAGAGTTTTTTCAACACTTTCTCTGATTTTGGAAAACTTGTTTTTGGCAACACACAATTACAGTCGAGTTGAACGAAGCATTCTTAAAGCGTTTCAGAAATTTTAAGAAACATTAAGCACAATGGATTCTGAATTAAATGGTTGACCGTCTGTTGCAGATTTAAGTTGAGTTGTTATTCCTACTCTTAATGAATGCAACATGGAATGGGAAGTCAGAAGAATGCATCAATTCCTCTGGATGGATCTCCATTGTCTGGGCTCTAGGTGCATGTGAGGGCCAACCAGTGGTGACTTTCTAGTTATGTGAGCGTTATTACCTTGCAGGTGGACTTACTGTGTTCAGTTAATGTTGATCGTCATTTAGGTTAACGTGTAAGAGGTTCCTTTAGATACTGTATTTGTATTATGTGGCATCATACAGTTAGTGGTAAGGATGATAGAACAGTTTTAACATTTCCTCTGAACTGATTTCATCAGATTCTGTGTGTTTCTTTTGTGATCTGATTTCAGATTTTGAATCGTCTTCTGCATTCTCTCAAACATTCGTTGACAGAAGAAGACATTAAAGAACTGGCAACAAGAACTCGTCATTTCTCTGGGCTTGATCTCAGTTGCCTGTGCGATAAAGGTTTGTCTGCTCCTCATGTTTCAGAGGAGAGGACATATTTAAAATTTGTGTACTTATTTCATGCCAGCATTAATTGATATTTATCAGTTTTCTTCTCTACCACAAGCTACGATGATAAGCAGAACATGCTGGTATGAATGTATAAAATGTGTTACTTATTTGGGTGTATTATGATCTTATGACTGGTTGGCATACTGGATTATACCCCATTGTTAAATGATTCTATGGATGGTAGACTGTTGGTGGAAAGATTAAGTGACGAGGGACAGAACTCGCCCTCCCCCCACTAAGGCAAAGAAATGAAGTTGCCAATGCGTCATAGCAATCTGCCTTTCGAGTTAAGCCCAGCGTAATGTTCATATAAGAATCTTTATGATTATCTTCTTGACGAATAATTCTGTATTCAAATTTGGTTTATTTAAGTGAAAGACTGCCAGCACATTTGATGTACTGAATATTTAATGTTTCATTCATTTTCTGTCGTTCATTTGTCTGAAATCAGCTAAAGCGAGTGCAAGGTCTCGATTGATGGAAGAGAACGACTCCTTCCGGTCAACCTCCTCTTCTCCTCTGACGATGGAAGACTTTCTTAACGCTCTGCCAACTATTGAACCGTACATGTTGAAGACTCTCTACCAGGAAATGACGTTTGTGAGTTTCTTTTTTCTGTCATTTCTGCTTGGACTGGCATTAAATGGTAAATGGCCTTTGTCACTTCCCTTTTCTGGATCTTAAGCGCTTGGTCAGGGATTTTGTACGTCTATCAATAACTGCAGATTCTTTTCTTATGACCTTTCAGCTTATATTTGAATTGAACAGCTGTCTAATGTGCCAAAAGCGTTGTTACTACTCGAAAATCAGAGGAGGCTGACAAGAACCAAGATCCGAAGTCTGTTCAAATGGCTGCCTTTGTTCAAATGGCTGCCTTTGTTCAAATGGCTGCCTTTGTTCTGTTTCAGTTGAAGAGAGTGGAGTTGAAAGTGTCATGGGACGATATTGTTGGACACAGAGACATCAAGGAGTACGGATACTGGTGCACCCGTCATCGCATCGATCATCCGGAATACTACGAACGACGTCCACAGTTGAGACATCTCAACGGAATGCTGCTCTTTGGTCTTTCCGGTTGCTCCAAGACAATGGTTGCCAAGGCGATCGCCAAGGACTGGCAGTTCAACTTCTTCTTTGTTGAGGTAAACTATAGATTAATTAATGACAGACAGGACAGACGTTTGCACGTTGTTTGATTGACTGGACAGATTGGTAGGCACGCTGTTTGATTGACCCGCCATGCAAACATTTTACAAGCATTGATTATCCCCAAGGCAAGAGCAGATGGTAGCATTTTTGTTTTAAAAAACAGTTGAAACTTTACTTGCTAGGTAAAAGCTCCGGACATTAGCTTTTGCGCTGACTGTAGATAGTGTGCGTGCGTTTGTGTGAAGCATCCTAGAAGTAGCTTGCTACCAATGATGCTATATAAATTGTCGTAATTACAATCACAACATTTATGTCGTTCATTTTATCTAAGAAACTTGTTTATACCAGTGATGTTCAAACTTCTTCCAGTCTGCTTAGAATGTTGCCTGACTTTACTGTCAGGTTTGTCACATTGTTACCCTTTAGCAAAGAGTAAAACATTTGATTTGAATGTTGACAGGGAAATACAATGGCTGGCAAATACGTTGGAAGTACAGAGGCCAACATCGAAAAGCTGTTCAATCGAGCGCGACAGTTGGCTCCAACTCTCATCTTTTTCGATAACGTGGAAAGTTTGGCCATGAAACGAAATAGGTCGAGTTTTTCATTCACTCGTCATGATTTTGTCATCCACTTAGATAAGTTCTGAAGTGTCATTTGTCACAATAGCCATGACACAAAGTGAAACATGTCAAGCGTCACTTGTCTTGTGCATCAGGAAACAGAGTTTCTCAAGTAAAAAAGGGTCTGGAACTCTTTCTTTGCTAAGGTTAAAATTGAAATATAATCAACACTACCTGTTTTAATTATATGTATTAACAATAATTTTACTAGTAAAATGGAAATCCTTGCATCCACTTCCCATCATTTAAAAACCTCTCTTGGAGTTGACCTGGTGCTGCATTTGAAGCAACCTTCATCACCTGTCTTGGATCACTGGTCCACAATCCAGATGTCTTTCGTGCCATCAGCACACCTTCAGTCTTCTCTCCAAACACTTCTCCAGAATAGAAGTCATGTTATATGAGTAATTGTAGATTTCTTATTGAACTCAGTGAACTGATCTGGATATTGATAGCCAAGATAATGGTTGATAGCCACTACACACTGTTGATGCCATCTGCATTAGACATTTTGGTGCCACAGAAGCTACTGCATGTAATTACATGTATAAGAAGAGAAATTGTCTGCTGTGGAAAAATTGTTGTGTCTTTAAGTTGAAGATGCCAAGTCTTCATGACTGCATCTCCTTTACAATGAACTCTGCTTAGAAGTCCACGTGGAACAGGAGACTGCTTTCGTGTTTGCAATCTGTAGATAAACTAATGCCCTGTTTCTATTGAAATTTTACGAGCTGATGGTTGCTTTTTTAGCAATGGGCAGACTAGTACAAACAGCCGAATCCTGAACCAAATGTTGGTGGAATTAGATAAAAATAAAGGGTCAGAAGATATGGTTGCAGTCATTGCCGCAACAAGTCAACCGGAACAACTCGACCCAGTGAGTCAACCAATCGGAAAATGTTTAACACCTTCTTAGCATCGTTTAAATCAATAGATGTTAGTGGGTTTTCCATACTCCATGACAGGTCAAAGTTCATTCGGGTGAATAAAATTTGGTGTGCCTCTATTTCCCAGCAATGGTTGGGTTTACTTGTGTAAAGTCAACTGTGGAGATTACAGAGGACATTCTGGGTATTTTGTTACCACTTGTCTCTTCTGTTGAAGGCGTTTTACCGTTGCGGTCGATTTGACAAAGTGGTTTACATTCCTCTACCAGATCACGCATCGAGACGAGAACTTCTGTTACGGAAGATGACATCGGCCGATGACGTTACACTTGAGGAACTGGTCAGGCGAACAAACGGTCACTCACATGCAGAGGTCAGTACAGGAACAACGAGATGGTCATCAGATGGTATTTCTCATGGAAGTGGCTTCAAAAAAGGCGTTTCCAAGAACTAAATAAAAGCAGGCGCCATAGAGTTCTTCCTAACTCAGAACTTTCTTTACAGAAAATTAACTTCATTTCAGTCTAACTTTACATATAGAAATCTTTCCTAAATACTGATTCAATGTACACTTTTTAGCACATGTGAATGTTTCTGTATCAATTCTTGGACTTGCATGGATTTCCACCTTTCTTTTCCAGCGGATCATGAGTTTAAAATACGACTTGAAGTGACGATTGATGCCTTGAGCGTCATTATGATAATGGTGCTATAGAAGTCATTCGATTGGATGCCAATATTTATAATACATTTGATATTTGAGTGGATGTTTTGTGGTTGCAGATAACTGAACTCGTGGAAGCAGCTAAACTGGAACAAAGGGAAGGTGAAATTTTGTGCATGGACCATTTTCAGAAGGTCTTTCCAAAGATCCACGCAAAAGCAACACCTGAACGGATCGCTGTTTTAGATGAGTTTGACAGACAGCACAGTCATTAGGAAGAAACAACGTTAAGACAAAATGCTTATAGCGACACTTGAGCCTCATGGCCAACTGGTGAAACGCGAAGAACCACTTCTGGAAAACATGACATGTGATCTCCATCTTCTGCAGTTGTTCCCGTTGGCTGTGCTGCTCTTTGGAGGGTCATCAGTGGGTAATGGAGGGGTCACTCAGATGCGAATAAGTCAAGAGATGGATGGGTCAAAATAGGTCACATTTTGCTGACATCCTTATTTGTCAACTATCTGCAAATTAACAGTTTTAAGCGGAGTTCAGCAACTGAAACCATCCGAAAATGTGAACACAAGAATTTGTAAAAACACTGATCATTCGTTTAGAGAAGTTCATTGCTACACATTACAAGTGCATTGAAAACCAAAGGTCAGTCCAGAGAAATGTTAATGATGCAGAAAACGTTCTAGTGCTTATAAGAAGTTTGGCTGGAATTTCCCTCCGAATGGAGACGCGTTCGTCGGCTCCTGAGTCCACCGATGGCAGATGGAGGGAGGAGAGGAGAAGGAAGAGCAGGTGGACCAAATGGCGGATGCATCCATCTACTGTCCTGGTCCAGACAGACTCTTGTCCATGAACTTCCTCTTCACGAAACACATCCACCACTGACCACAGAAACATAAACACAATGTCATCTGATCGCCAATATATGACTCTACTAACTATGAATCCATCGAAGAGTAAGAAGTCTCAAGGCACCATTTTTAAGATACACAATGGCACATAAGACGGGCTTAAATAAGATAAGCTGGGTGTGTTATCATGTGGCTATCAGAAGTACATCTTCCTGCATTTCACATTCTGAAACAGGGTGGTTCAATATATTTCCACCCTTTATTCGCATACAAATCGCATCATCTAGATTAGATATCTTCATGGAACTACTCATTAGCAGCAGGTCACATAACTTGGTCCACAGCCTCTGAACATCCATTGCGATCTGTCAACTGTGGATGGATTGAATCTCTGTTGGTTATGGTTAATGACATTTAACATCATATATGCTAGAGCAGACAGCTTCTCTAATTAGTTTGCTCTTTGAGTGGTGCTATATAAATCTTAAATACAATGACCCAATGAGTCGGTCAACTGAGCGATGATGATGTTAGACCTGACCTTGCTTGGTTTGTCTGTTTCCGGGTCAAAGACCTTCTCGCACAAGCGAACGCCCGTTTCCTGTCTCAGCTGCTGAATGAAATTCCTCATCGTATCTGTCAAAGCACACACAATAAGAAAATAGTAACTTCTATGGCACCGGCGTCTAATGCACAGAAATCCAGTCAATTTCCCAAAGGTCATGTTGCAGAGACACAGACAGGGTAAGCAAGTAACTGAGATTAAAGTTATTCTCATAGATTGCACAATTAACATGCTGCGGTGTGTCAACATGCGATGAGAATAAACAAATAATCAATCAACAATCTAGAGCAGCTTAAAATGAAGTAACCTAGAATGAAGAGAGACGCATAGATAACAACTGTCTCGGCTTTAAACAAAACTTCTTTCCGTAATTGAGCAGACGCTATGAGCTGCTCATTTATCGCTCAAAGACACTCCCAGGACTCGACAGAGCACCAACTGATAAAGAATTTCAATGACAACGTTCTCATATAGCAGTCTTGATAAGCATCTTTTCGCACGTACAAACCTTCTTCTGGTCTGTTTGCCGGTTTGCTGTACATGGCGTTCAGAGGAAACTGTGCTTCACCAGGAATTGAGAACTTACTGATTGCCAACGACTGCATCTCCTTCAGACCCTCATTCTTCGATTTTGCCTTCAAGACAAAAACTTCATTCACAACATTCATCTAACAGCTAATATTAAATTTGTTAATTTTGTAAACACAACATAACTTTTTTCTTTTACATGTTTCTGGTGGCATTATTCGAGTTTCCTGTGAGTGAAATAAAGTAAACATATATTAAATAGATTACTAAAGATGATGAGGTAATGGGACGAGGAGGAGGAGGAGGTAGAGGCAAAGTGAACTGACCTTCTGGAGCTTCTTCAGGCATTCTGTGATGTAGAGTGTCAGATAGATGAGCGTACGATCAGCCTCACTCTGACAAAGACAACAACATCCAACTGATGCTCAACTTCTTAACATCAACAATTAACACAAACTCTCTTAACTACCAACATCTACTCCCATTACAGTTACTTTATGAGTAACATTTCAACGAACAGTGTTAGCACACCTCCTTAAATGGCTCTTTTTCAGACCTACCTATGCCTTGTTTATAGTGCGCTTTGTGCATTAGACTCTGGTGCAATAGAAGAAGTTACAAATTACAACTACCTTTCAGAATTGCCAGCATCTCTGGGTAGTTCTTAAAATGTGCTCTAGAAAGAATGAGATACATAAGTAGTAGTCCAGATAGAAGTCAACCTTAGAGGAAGCAAAGTGAAGACAAAAGATCGTTAATTTACTTTGATTTCATAGTTTCTGAAGAAGACGTTTGCCTTGAAGTAGAGCAATGCTTCATCAATGATGTCTTGGTCGCTCGCTGTTTCAACGCAAAACAGAAGAAACACAACATACATTGAATCACTTTCATCCTCAAATCCTTTGTTGTCTTTAACTCGAGTGCGACAGATGCTGCCTGACATTTAAGAGACTCTTAGAAATCAATGCAGCAAGGGTGTTACATTTGTCAAATGACCTTCATTTCTACTGACCACACACATCTGAATCACCCTTCATCTGGTTATAAAACCAGATGAGAGAATTTACTCTGTTAAAATATAGACTATGATAAGTCGATAAACTATGATAAGATGTTCTAGGACAACCCTAAACATATCAACAAAGACAGTACAATGAAGTTATCATTGTGCCGTATAGAACTGAAAACGTGAAACATGGATGCCTTCAATCAAAGATGAGTCTATCCATCTACGTAACCATCAATCAATCAATCACAACCATCGATTGATGTCATTGGCATTATAAAAGTTCAATCACCAGATTACACGAGATTAATTATTATTCATCAAATGAAATTTTTAAGCAACTAGACAACGTTGAACCTTTCTCAATTAAATAAGCACAAGAAAGAAAACCAAAGAGTTTGAGTCTAGAAATCTGTGTAGTTGCAGCTGTTGAGAAGTGTGAAAAGGACCGTTTGCACAAGGTGCTTCTGAGAGGCTTACAAAGGTGCTACATAAATGCTCCCGTGAACACCCATATGGGTGGCCAGCTCATGGCTGTAAGCATTGGCAGGGGAGCTAAGGGGCCGTCCACATATTACGTACGCAATGAGGGGGGAGGGGGGTCGGATTTTGGCGATTTTGCGTACGGGTGCGAACGGGGGGGGAGGGGGGGACAAAAGTGTACGTACGCAAAATAAATTTCTAATTATGACGTCCACATTAGCCTATTTATAACTCTGTATTGTCCTATAGTCGTTCGATGGCATTTTATTACATTATATAAAAGCCATGTGCAGTTATTCTGTGCTGTGAACGAGACACCTATAATTTGTCTATATTGGCCCTCACTCATCCTTCAATCTGGACTAAAGTGCAGACAGTAAAGGCACTTTCTGCAGCTGGTCTTCGGGGGGGGGGGGGTGAGCGTCAAGTGTACGTTCACAGGGGGGGTGTGGAAGAAAGTACGCTTGCGAACAGGGGGGATTGGGGTCCAGTTTTCCCGGATTTTTGCGTACGTAATATATGGATGGCCCCTAACTGTATAATCAACCATGGGCGTCCGGAGTGTGCAAGGTTAGGTATTTACCCTTTGGATTTTGCGGATATTTTACAAAAATAAAATCTTTTGATTATTATGATTATTGCAACAGTCCAAACACGATTTTCAATGCGAAAAAACAATTATTGAGTGGTGGTTGGGTGAAGTGGAGAGGGAGGACTTACAGTCTTTTGGTGCTGGTCCTTTGAACTGAGTCCGGAGTGGCAACAGCGCCATGTTGCCAATCACCTGTGGAGGATTTGTGAACTGCGAATGATACTGCAAACAAAACAAACTCAGTTTCATTATGTCAAACTTTATTGTCGATTATTCTGCTGATATTTAATAAGCACCCAGCGCAGCGACAAAGGGAGCATCGGTCAGAGATGTCATGGCAGTGTGGCTTAAAGACATGTTGCCTCAAGATATAATTATTATTACTGTCTTAGCAATTAAATCACAGCTTGTCTTGCAAAAGCAAGGAAATATTTGTAAATAGAATTTATACTCATGGGAGTACAAGGGTCGTTTCAAGTCATCAGTATCTCCCTTTCAGTGGTTGCATTGTTGTCTTCTTAACAACCTAACCCTTTATCTCCATTCTCTTCCTGGATCTGCCTCTCTCCCTCTGTCCTTCTGTATCCCGCTTCCTGCTATCGATAACATTCTAACAGGCGCTCTTCGCAGTTTACAGTACACCTGATTGGCTCTAAGAGAGGCGCCATATAAATTTTGGTTGTAATGCATTGCGACGAATATTAAATGACGGTCTAGTTCCTCTTCCGCTCTACGCTGCACATACACGCCCATCGACGCCGACAGCCATAGCATCATTTCCCAATCAACTCTGAGAACGAATCAAATAAATATTTACAGCTGGCATTTTAAGGAATTTCTCAGCCACCAAAAAGTGTGATTCTTGTCACAGTCGCATAAATTCTAAACTTCAGCAGAATTTCTCCTCTCCGTTTTGTGTTCCGGGTTTCTTCCCAAAACAACTCAGTCGGAACCGGAAATCGACGTTGAGTCACCTACTGCGAATTGGTACTGTACGCCAGCTGTCCTTAACGCCATAGAGATGAAATGCAAGCGCGCTTGTCAGCTGCAAATAGAGGCATCTTCTTGCTCTTACAGACTCTTTTCTTCAGTCGAGATAAAAGCGATAGTCAATTGAATCCAAATAATCAAGGAGCAATTTTGTATGCCTATACCTAAGCAGGTAATAGCAGAAGAGCAGCTCTTCTAAGTTAGCCCTGAGGCAGCCATGAATATGAAGTTTAAGCGACTTCATTTTCTTAGCCTCTGCAATATGAGGGTGGGTGGCCAGTCCTCATCTTCCCACCAACAGTGTACAGTCAGTGTACTCATTATAGTAGAAATGGGCCAGGGGCACAGGTGGAGCAGAGATCTCGAAACCAAATTTCTGCCGTCGCGAGGATTTGAACCCCAACCTCTCGACTGACATTCCAGCACGCTAACCACTGCACTACCAAGCACCCTCCCCCAAGCAAGTGAGAACGAGACTATTATATCGAATTGACTGCAACTGCCCAATCAACGTACCTGCCTACAGATTGTAAACTACCTGTCTCTACTGAGCTATTTATGATTTCGACTCAAAAGTGGAGTGTACAATTAGGATATATTTAAAAGGCGTCAAAGGCAACCAACGGAAAATGCTCAATCCCGCCTGAATCTCAATGGGCAATATATGGGGCCTCTACGCAAGTCCCATATGGGAATGTGGGTCCTATTTGGGTGCCTTGTGGCATGCTAGCAGAGAAGTCACAGAGAAGTTTACAAGGAGTCACAGAGAACCCTGCACAAGTATTTAACTATTTAAGAGATAGAAATGAGCCTAACTGGCGAGACTTATAGTAAAGTATTACATCTTGAGATTAACCAAAAATTACAATACCTATAAAAACGAGAGAGAAACGATTGCAAAATCTTTTATGACGTGTCACCATCATAATCAATATGATTATTCACAAGCACCGTCAGTACAGCACTCGATTACAAGTCCAGTGTCATATCTGTTTCTAAGACGATGCGACCAACTGCTTTAACAAATCACGTGGAACACAGCTGCTGACTAACTAACTGTCCATCAGTGCATTAGCCTTCATCACATCTTTATAACTAGCAACTGAACTTAATAAATAGCACTTAATAATAACGGTCTTCTTCTCAGGAGAAGATTTCAATAAATCCGCTGAAGAAAGTCAAGTGAAAGGAAAAACCCGACTCTGATGTACAACTAAAAATGAAGGACACAGCTAAAAAAATCAGTTTTAATTTTGCAATAATCACCCAAGACATAAACACAAGACGACTACCATCATCATGATCAAGATTATCATCATGATCAAGATTATCATTGTTACTGTCATCATCAGTCAAAATTGAACAAAGGAAGTCTGGTGCTCAGCTAATCGCAAGAGAAGACTTGAGAGCAATTTAAAATAAGAAGTAGAATATGAAATTGATGGATGAAAGGAAATCGGTTTTCTCTCTGAAAAACAGAAATCAGCGACAGAAGAAAAAAAAGCAGAAGTGATTAGCAACACGTTGCATTGGATTCCAAAAACAACAGAAAATGAAACTCAACAACAGAACACAAGATGTTGTTCACTGAAAAGATAACAACTACTCAACGTGAACTTTGTGGCCGTGTGTGAGTGTTGGATGAATCCGAGGAAAAGGAGGAGGAAGAGAGAGTAGGAAGGAGAAAGAGGAGGAGGAGGAGGAGGAGGAGGAGGAGGAGGAGGAGGAGGAGGAGGAGGAGGAGGAGGAGGAGGAAGAGGAGGAGGAGGAGGAGGAGGAGGAGGAGGAGGAGGAGGAGGAGGAGGAAGAGGAGGAGGAGGTGCCAGAAGGACTAAAGCCTGAAACATAAAACAGAAAAAGATCATTGCAAGAACTACTGATAACATATGAAACAAAATGAAACTCGTCATTCAAAGTTTGAGAGGAAGTTCACTTGTCGGAAAAACCTGAAGACAAAATGAAGTCAATCGAGCGCCTTTGCTGGCTCTAGATTTGCCATCAGCAATGCAGAGGCGACCATCAATGATGACGACTCAAGCGCCTTCAAACGAACCAGTTAAGGTGAGTGACCTCCAACAAACAGAGACATCTCTTCAACACCCTGCTCCACTTCAAACACCAACAAAACCTCAGCTTATACACTATGAATACCAACCAACAAGACTGCCTCCAACACACTCGAGGATTTCATCATCAATGGCTTGGAGGGGAGGGACTTGGTTCGATAACCATCTTACCAGAAGGGCTTTCATCGGGGTTGGGTGTAGGGGGAGTGCGGGTAAGGGTCAAAGAGGAATCTCACGAAGCCAGCTCAAAGAAATCCTCCCAAACACTTTGCAATATTAATCAAACACAACTCTCTCTCTCTCTCTACCAGATTCAACTTCGTTAAGGTAGTAGCCTGCAGGAAACATCACACGTTATTATCATCACTATTACCAATACTATTATTAGAATTATAATTAATATTATTTTTTTATTATTATTATTATTATCATTATTATGTTTAGCCAAGGTTGCAAAGATCCATTCGGAAAAAAAATGTCCAGAGAATAAAAATAAACTTTGGAGTAAAGTTTGGACCAGCTAATAGCAGCAACAAATGCTAGGGAAGGCAACAGCTTTAAACCACTCAAATACAATACAATTGAAAACATACTATGTCTCTTTCAAATCTCCACAATCACACTAGCATTATTATTATAAATATTATAATTATTATTGTTCTAATCCACACTTACTCCATCATTGTTAGTACTAAGTGCAGAAATTTCCGTAGTACACAGTAACCAGGGAAACATTCAAACCATCAAAACGATGGAACCATGCAAACGAGAATTACCAAGGAAGAATAATTGTGAGATCAACATCATCATCGTCGTCGTCGTCATCATCATCGAGTCAGTGGAAAAGTGTAAAAGGCTCGATTTCGATATGATCGACCACGAGTGATAAACAAAGGCCTAGAGAAGTTGATTGATTGTGTTCAGATCAGATGAATTCAGCCGACGATTGAGTTGAAGTGAAGACACTTTGAATCAACGACCGCCAGAGGAGAATCAGCCAAAGACCTTTTCCTAACAATTCTCTTTTGTCTCACAGAAAGACGTCGATAGACACAGCCAACACGACACACAAGTGTTGCTGTAAATTGAACCTAGACTTTGTTAAGCCTTAAACAACAAATCTAACAATTGATTCTATCTCAGCCAAATGATGATAACTACGTCTGTAGTTTGAATCTTTCAATCACTTTAATGTCAATCTCAGTTTTTCGTCCTTTGTACAATGAGAGACATCGAGCGACGGATACAATTCATTGGCCACCAACTAATGAAACACATCTTATGGTGACTCACTGCCCAAGAAAACAAAGAAAGAAAAAGGGAGAGTCAACTATGGTGAACTAATGGACAGTCAAATGCCCATACTGAAGGTGCTGAGAATGGCCAAAGAAAAAGCAGTCAAGAGACGAAGAGCAACATTCAACAGATGATTTGGGAATTTGATTGAAACATTTATGAATGGAGAAAGACTTGGACAAATGATGACAAAGACCAAAGGAAATAAGAGAAACAAAGGAAAAATGAAAAAGAGGACAAGGGACAGAAAGAAGGCCATGGGGAAAAAGGAGGACAAGGGACAGGAAGAAGGCCATGGGGACAAAGGAGGACAAGGGACAGGAAGAAGGCCATGGGGACAAAGGAAAAGGGACAGAAAGAAGGCCCTGAGGACAAAGGAGGACAAGGTACAGAAAGAAGGCCATCGGGACAAAGGAGGACAGGGACAGAAAGAAGGCCATGGGGACAAAGGAGGACAAGGGACAGAAAGAAGGCCAAGGGGAACACAGAAAGGCAAACGCGAAGAAACAACAGTTGATCCTTAAACCGTCATTCAATGAAACGAGAATTGCTTAGATGACCTTGATGCTTAGACGACCTTGATGCTTAGACGACCTTGATGCTTAGACGACCTTGACCCATTTGTATAATTAATACACTGTAACTTAAAACAGATGACATGTGACAAAGAAAGAGGAAGAAGAAGACTGAGTGAGGAGGTCAACTTCAAGTGTCACAATCACTGCCACCAGCTGGCTCTTTCTCTCTCTCTCTCTCTCTCTCTGTCTCTCTGTGTGTCTGTCTCTCTCTCTCTGCATGTCTCTCTAGAGAGGCGTATCAGTGGAGGACTGGTTGAAAGTAGTCATGCTGGCACTGGCTGCTAGATTCTGGACGCTGCCTCGGACAGAGTCGGCCTCATCGTCCCTGTAGGAGTCGCGATATGAGTCCTGCGTCGTCTGAACGATGTGAAGAAGATCGAGACCCATTGTCGTTGTACAGAGATCGAAATCCTGCAGTCGACGCGTCTGCTGATCGAGCAACTCGGCGCTCCGAACAACACGCTCTTTGGCGAAAGAAGTCTCCTCATCATCCAACTGCAACAACCAACAGGAATACAACACTTAGCAACAACAACAACAACAACTAACCAGTTCTGCTCCTCATGCCTTCTTTTCTCATGAGACACTCATATAACGAGAGAACAATCTTAGAAAGAGACCCTTTTATGACAACACCCTCTTCTGATGAGACCTTCTAACAGCAAGACCCTCTTCAGCAAGAGGAAAAGGAAGAGGAGGAAGAAGAGGAGGAAGAAGAGGAGGAAGAGGAGGAGGAGGAGGAAGGACAGAAGGAAGAAGAGAAGGAGAGTTGTTAACCTTCTGATTGAGTAGTACAAGTCGCAGAGCCACTTTCTGTTCGAGTTCCTTCTTCTCTCGTTGGTGATGGAGTTCGTTCTGCTGCCGAATCTTGTTCTGGTAGGTGAGCAGCAGTTCTTCTTCCTTCTCCAGCCGCTGCTGCAACTCCATCTTCTCATTGGAATGACTCGTGTCCACCTTGTACTGCAAAGGAATCAGACATAAGCCTCTCTCTTGTCAGCTATCATCAACTCCAGTCACCTCTTCACACGTCAATAATAACATCATTAATAATAATGATAGTAATAATATAATAATAATAATAATAATAATAATAATAATAATAATAATAATAATAATAATAATAATAACAATAAGATGAATTTTGTAATGGTAGATGCAAATTTATATAGCACCACTTCTAGAGGTGCTTCCAACCTAACACGATGAAACCACGATCGAACAGAATGGTCCTCAAGGACCCACGGAAAACAGGCAAAGAGAGGCTGAGGAGTTGATGTCAAAGGTTGTTATGGAATTGTTATGTGGGGCGTGGTGGCTCAGTGGTAAGTTCGGCGCCTTGTGACCGGAGGGTTGCAGGTTCGAATCCCACTCTAGCCGCTGCGTACGGACCTTGGGCAAGTCCTTCACTCGCAATTGCTCGTGGCGCTTCGGCGTGAAAATTCCGGCGCAGTATCAAATGCTGTAGTCGGGAGCGCCTCTGAGTAGTAGTTGACTTCGAGAGGCGCTATAGAAATATCCGGAATAAATAAATAAATAAATAAATAAATTTATTCTGGAAGAATGAGCTGATCAAAGGAAAATTTCATCAAATTGCTTCCAATTCTTTTGACGTCATGTGTTTGTTAAGCGCCAATCCCTTACTTGATGAAATCCATCTGATCACTGTTATTACCAAAGAAAAGCAAACTATGGCAGATTTAAATGATATTCATTATTCAATTGCCACATTTGCTGACGTCTTCTAACAATTCAAAGCCTTTGTTTCTGCATTCACCACTCACAGAATTCAAAGTAATCCTAGAACTACAACTACTACTACCACACCCACTTCTACCACCCCACCACCACCTCCACCTCCACCACCACCACCATCCCCACAAGCCATCATAAGATAAACCTCTGTAGATCTGTTAGATTGCCTTGTAAAGCGCCCTTCTTAAAAGGCTCTTTACAAGAAGACAGATACATATATACTACTACTACAACAACTACTACTGATAATGACGATGAAGTTGATTGAATGGTTTCTGGTCATACGCTAGATTGTGTCTTCCTTAGCAGCCACTTCAGGTGTTTCTTACGTTTTCGCGTTCGATCATGTCAGAGATCGTGTTCTGGTAGGTCTCTCCGAGCATGACGAGACGTCGGCCGAGTTCGTCCTTGAGTCTGGCGAGCGCCTCCTTCTGGTCGGCCTTGGCCGTTCGAGTCAGAATCTGCTCCTTCTTCGCTTTGTATTCCTTCTGCTGCGACTTGACCGAGTTCTGGAAATGCCGCTTCAACTCCTCCTCCTCCCCCTGAGTTCAATCAACGCATACAATCAGTTCATCATCACTCAATCACACACACAATCACTTAGCTTCAATGACAACGGCAGCAGACACATCAACATGGAGGCTCTATTTCCTCTGGCTCTGCTTGTCTTTTCATGTGTGCATGTGTGTGTGTGTGTGTGTGTGGGCGTTTACATGTGTGTGTGTGTGTGTGTGTGTGTGTGTGTGTGTGTGTGTGTGGGTGTGGGTGTGTGGGTGGGTGGGTGTGAATGGGGTGCACTGAGAAACCAAAACGACTAAAGAACAAAGATTTGTCATAGAAATTGTATCATATGATGCCCCAGTTAATACACTATCTAGAGAGTGTTTTTACTCTGTCTCTCTCTATGTGTCTCTCTCAACAATTAGAATCACTGAATGAGGACACAGAGTACCTGGGCAAAGTATTCACAGAGTGCCTGAGCAAAGTATCCACAGAGTACCTGGCCAAAGTATTCACAGAGTGCCTGGGCAAAGTATCCAGAGTGCCTGGGCAATGGGGTAGGGGTGCGGGTCAGTCATTTGAAGTCATCTGTATGAATACCTTGAGGTTCTTTGGCAGCTGTTTGACCTCAAGGCCGTGCTTTCGCTTGAGGTCCCTGTAGGCGCGACTCGTGTACTCTCTCTGGCTGGCCAACTCCGTCTGGTGTTGCTTGACGGTCTGTTCATCTCGGAGGCTGTGCACCGTCTGCTGGTGACGTTCCTCCAACTCCTTTGTCAAGTCATGGTGACGTTTCAACATCTGACGCTTGATGTCTAACAGCGACTGACGCCGGTCCATGTACTATGAAGACAACACAAAGACATCCACAGTCAACGACTCCAGATCACCATCTCAAGAAGTCCGACCAAATCCACTGATCTACGAACAACGTGTCTTAACTCGATCAATGAAATCCCATCATCCCTTGAAGCATTGACTCATGCCTCGTGCACTATGACATTTGGTTGTGACAGCGCCCTTTAAACAGCATGGCTATGTTACGGTGCCTTAGAAATTGTCAATGTCATTATTCTTATTATTAATATTACTATTTTTATTATTATATAAGTCAGTGGATTAGCCAAAGAGGGTCCAGAAGGTAGTGACACCATGACCCAACAGTTTCTCAAATCAAATGACAGCAAATGAAAATCTACCATACAGAGTCTCATATGTCTCCAGTGCAATTGTCATAGAACAGAGTCTCATATATGTCTCCAGTGCAATTGTCATAGAACAGAGTCTCATATATGTCTCCAGTGCAATTGTCATAGAACAGAGTCTCATATATGTCTCCAGTGCAATTGTCATAGAACAGAGTCTCATATATGTCTCCAGTGCAATTGTCATAGAACAGAGTCTCATATATGTCTCCAGTGCAATTGTCATAGAACAGAGTCTCATATACGTCTCATGTGCAATTGTCATAGAACAGAGTCTCATATATGTCTCCAGTGCAATTGTCATAGAACAGAGTCTCATATATGTCTCCAGTGCAATTGTCATAGAACAGAGTCTCATATATGTCTCCAGTGCAATTGTCATAGAACAGAGTCTCATATATGTCTCCAGTGCAATTGTCATAGAACAGAGTCTCATATACGTCTCCAGTGCAATTGTCATAGAACAGAGTCTCATATACGTCTCCAGTGCAATTGTCATAGAACAGAGTCTCATATATGTCTCCAGTGCAATTGTCATAGAACAGAGTCTCATATATGTCTCCAGTGCAATTGTCATAGAACAGAGTCTCATATATGTCTCCAGTGCAATTGTCATAGAACAGAGTCTCATATATGTCTCCAGTGCCATTGTCATAGAACAGAGTCTCATATGTCTCCAGTGCCATTGTCATAGAACAGAGTCTCATATATGTCTCCAGTGCCATTGTCATAGAACAGAACATTCAGTCATATTTCAAAGCCACAGATAAACAAAAGTCAACAACTGATTGGATTTAAGTTCAGATAAAATCCCAAAGGAAAACAAGAAGACAAGAAACTGACAAAAATTCTAAACAATTTCAACAGAATAATTAAATCACTGCCCTCCATGACAGTCAATCTCGACCATTAATAGACCTCTGGCCAAAAGTGTTATTTAGCGTCTGTCCATCACCTCTTCCAGTTGGCGTTTCTCGAGGTCGGCCAGCTTCAGCAGTCTCTTGCGCTGGAGCTTTCGTACTTCCGTATCGAGGAACTGTTGATGTTGTTTGGCAAGGAGGAGTTCCACTTCCGCCTGTTGCTGCTTCAGCGACTCCTTCTGGTTGCGAATCGTGTCTGAACGCGGAGGGGTGTCTGGCAACAGCTGAAACATCATCATCATCATCATCATCATCATCAGCCCCACTGATGCGCATTCAGTCTCTCAGGTTATTACCTATTTATCTCTCGTTAAGAGATACCTTTAGAGGTGCCAACCTACAGTAACTACAGGTAAATATACATCAACAGATGCTTGCAGCCAAAGCATTTCTCTCCATCCAAAGAAAGACAGGTAAATCTGCTCCTCTGTGGTCTCCCCTGGGGGCATCTTCACTCCTTCCTTTGCATCAGGCAGCGCCATTTGCAAATGTGGTTTTGCCCAGAACAAGCAACCATCTGCATTACAATAAGAGTGCTAGACAAGTTCCGTCCTAAACCGAGTCAGATTTTGCCAATCTCCATTTAACCTATTCCACGCTAAATCTTCATGGCCGATCTGCACAGACCGTAATCAACAATCCACGAGTTCCTCACCCACTGATGCTCTCCACCATCAAATCACAGTTCATCATAAAATACTGATGCTATACAAAACTAAAAAAAAAGCCTTTTCTGAGTTTAAGCTGAACATTTGCAATGGAATGTCAGCGACATAGTCATGATCTTTGACCTTCCAATCTTTGACCCTTGACCTCCTTTAATCGAAGACAAACTGCCCTAGTCCTCCATACGTCAGCTTTGATCAAATGACCTTCAGCTGGTAAGTGTCCCTCCCACATGAATTTACCCTCATCCACGATTACTTATTAATTTACCTTTTGTTGTTGAGTTTCGTTATCTTACCCTTCGGAAGTCTTGTTTATGTTTCATGTATTCTTTCTTCTGCTGCAGAGTCAGCTGTTTCATCTCCTGCGCCTGAGATGCTTCGATTCGGTTGCGCAGCCTCGCCTCCTCAGCAGCCGTATCCTTACGGAACTTGTCCTTTTCCCGTTCATGACGCTGTTCGATTCCCTTCAGCTCCAGACCGAAGGAAGAGACGGCAGTGTCATACTCTTTGTCCAACTTCAGCTTATGCTCATCCATCTCTATACGACACTTGTACTCCATCTGGGTACAACAATCGAAAACACTCAAGCCATTGTAATCAACAATAAATAACGAATAACTGAAAGAGAAATGATAATGAACAACAATGCCAATTGTAATCTGAAGAACTCTCATCTCAGAAGGGTTGATCAGTTCCTACTTCAGCCTGGCATTCCAACAAAACAACCTGTCATTCCTTACCACCACATTGTACACATGTACAGAGTCAACAACTCTTAAAAGCTCTCAGTCTCTGGGTCTGTTGACTTCCTTATCTACAAACTCAACACACGCTGCCTTCTCTGTAACTCACAAAGACATTGCCTACCTATAGTCAATGGTATTAGAGGAGTTCATCAAAATCAGTTAGAATTGTGCTTGCACACAGAGTTACCTGATGAACCTTTTCCAAACAATTGGCTAGAGGTACAAGCATAGACATCTGACACATACTAAACTGAAGGGAAAAATTAAGAGTCTTGGCATTTTATAGCAACTTTTATGCAGACAGACAACAGACACACAGGCGTGCAGACAGACAGACAGACAGAGGCAGACAGACACACAGAACCAGAGAGAGGGAGAGACGGAGAGAGAGAGAGACCTGTCGTAGTTGTTTGAGGTGAGCCTTCCTCATCTGCTTAAATCCAGACATCTGTTGCTTCATCATGTTCTCCTGATCGAGATCTCTCTGTTCCTTCGTCACCATCGACGTTGTACGAAGTGTCGCAAAGTTATTCGCTTTGCCGTACCTCTGGGCAACACCGCCAGGCTCTGACACCTGTCACAGACACCACAACAACAACAAAGACACGTGTCTCAGAGCATGCACTGACAATAACCCTGCCCTTACCCTCCATTAAATGACCTTTAACCTACAAGTACCAGTTGCATTCCATCTGCATATATCTACAGAAAACTTTGATTTTCTGTGTGTGTGTGTGTGTGTGTGTGTGTGTGTGTGTGTGTGTGTGTGTGTGTGTGTGTATGCGTGCGTAAGTATCTATGTATCGAATGTAGATGGAAGTCTAGACAGAGCACCTTCAAAGAAGCCTTAACAAAATTACCATAAAGTTCAGTAAAGCGAAAAGAAGAAAGAAGCGACACTATTAGGACAAGCCTCCATCGGCCAGCTCTCTCATACATGTAGAACCATTTAGAACCAGATGATCCACATGATTTACATGACAGACTGCTTAGAAAAATTATGCAGAGGCGTGTTATAGGTTTTGTCAGCTGAAGGATAGACTGAATGAAGCCAGGCCAAGATATTCTAATCAATCTTAGACAAGACCAACAAGATTTCTTCATCAACTGCCCCCCCCCATCCCCCGCTTGTCCAGTCAGAAGGATGTCTGCAGCAACCTTCCTCTTGTCCCTCATGACCTGATGAGGAAGAGGAGGACTGGACTGCCTAAGAAACGACTGGCTACAGATCCTAATCAACCTCAACAACTGTTTCTCTATTACTCTACAAACACTCTACATTACAACATTACAACATAGACGTTGTTAAATTCTCCTACAAATCCTCTCAGCGAAAACTTATGACCTAGGCTGTGAAATAACGAAGGCACTCTTTACCGGTTGATATCGACTGGGTCCGGAGGAGGAGGAGGAAGCTGGTCCAGACCCAACAGATGCTGGTTCATCTCTTGAGCCTGGATAGGATGCAGCGCTGGGTCCCTGGTAACTGCCAGCGCTTGTTGCGCTGTTGATGTTGTTGCTACCAGGGTCACCTGCGCTCTGCAGACTGGCACGACTGCCAACGCTGTTTGACTTATTGCCGACCTCATCATTTCCATCACCCTATCCATACGAAACACACCATCCACCCACACATCACGTGACAATGTCAGCATTACAATGTTCAATGGATGACACTCATGACAATGTCAGCATTACAGTGTTCAATGGATGACACTCATGACAATGTCAGCATTACAATATTAAATATCCAATGGATGACACTCATGACAATGTCAGCATTACAATATTCAATATTCAATGGATGACACTCATGACAATGTCACAAGTCGAACATAAAATGATGCCATAGATATTGCAGGTTCAAAACATTGTAGACAATGATTTCCAAGGCATCATGCTTTCATTTCTCTTTGAATCATTGTATATAAAACAGCCAGAAGCAGTCTCCTCCCACCAACTGCTGACAACCGGACAAATATGTAAGATTCTAATGCGTGTTAACAAGCAGAGAGAAAATAGGAAACCTGCTTTGAAAAGGCAATTTATGTAAACAACCACAGATACAGGTGTCACCCAAGACAGGAAAGAGGGTCTCACAGACTCTTTCCCTCTCTCTCTCACTCCCTTTCTCTCCCTCCCCCTCCCTCTCCATCTCTCTTTCTCTGTCTCCCTTGCTCTGTGCTCCTCTCTTTCTATCTAGAGCTGTGTCTCCCTCTCTCTGCCTCAACAATCCTCCTCTGTGGCATACAATACAATACAACTGTATTTGATCAATTGCACTCCTTAGACTTCCAAAGGGGTTCAGAACTGCACACATGACCACATGACAGAACATCGATGGCTCTGAGCAATTGTGAGTGAAGGACTTGCTCAGTGTCACTACACACTAGTACACAGTGACCATCTCAGAGGAGGACGATCGAACCCCTACTCTCTGCGTCATAGGGCGAGCGCTGTAGCCAATCCACCGCAATGATATTCACCATGATTTCTTCGTTGGTCGTTGCATTCGCTTCGCTTGGTTCGTTGTTGTCCGTGTGATCGAAATCTGCGATCAGCTTCATGAACCTCGACTTGGCAAGATGTTCCAACTCACGAACGGCGTCCCTTGTTCTCTGGATGAGGTCAGGAAGAACGGTCGGAGAACGGTTCTTAACCACAAACGTATGCTGAACAAGACAAACATAAGTAGAGATATGATAGGACTTAGAGAGACAACCAACCATAATCAATGGCAGTAGAGTCATGCAGCAGATCAGAAATATAACTTTACCTTATTAATATATTATGCATTTATTAAGCACCGCTATCTAATGACCAAACATCAATTGATGATGATGACGATGATGAATACGACAATTTCTACAGCGCCATAACACAGCAGATGCCGTTACAAGGGCGCATAACAACGTAACGACTATTCAGGATGAGCGATTTTAAAGAAATGGGTTTTCAGTCTCGTATCAGTGATCGTTTTGTGGGACATGGTAGATGACTGGTAGGAGCGTTCGCGCCTTGTAACGTGGAGAGTAAGGGTTCGTACCTCCTCCCTGGAGATCGATGGCGCTGAGCAACTGTCAGTGAAGGACTTGCTCAAGGTCCCTACACAGTAACCGTCTCCAGGGAGGAGGTCTCAACCCTTACTTGAACCATGAACCTTGAACCATGTCCCACAAAACAATCACTGTGAAAGAAGAATTCAAACTTTGTGAGAGGTAATTTGTTGGATGTTGAAGGGGACGTGGTCTGTGAAACACAGTCTTTGTATTAAGAAGGTAGAAAGGATCAAAGTGCAACTCAAGGCATCTCAAATCAACTGGTCAATGTAAGTCTATGTTCATCTATTGTGTAGACTCAGTTCTCCAATATCCACTACTACCAGTATTATCTCATAACTGCTAGGCAACAACAATTATGATGCCAACAAAAACAATGACGATGCCAACAACGATGATGATGCTGACAACAACAACGACCATTACGATGATGCAGACAACAACTACCATGATGATGATGCTGACAAAAAAGCGACGATGCTGACAACAACAATGACAAAGATGAAGCTGACAACAAGGAAGAAGGTGATGAGTCTGAAGTGGCAACCGACTTGTAGGCAACCGCTGACGGAGAGTCGTTCGGCCGTTTCCTTCTTGAGACAGGCGTTGACGAATTCGGCAAAGTCGGTTGACCAAGTGTCAACGGCCGACAGAGCCGGAGAGTCATTCTGTACGATATGATATAAGGCACTCATGGCATTCATGTTGAACAACGGAGGTTTACGCTCGGCTGGAAAACAACAACACACACAACGATCATCGTTGCATCTCAGCTGAAACAACACAGACAATATATACAGACAACATTTGTTGCATTTCCAATGAAACAACACAACACTTGTTGCATTTCATCTCAATCAAAAGCAGCCCAACCATCAACCCAAAACAACCCAACAAATACTGTAGAACAGCCAGAGAAAGAATCAATCAATCAGTGACCAATCAATCAACCAAGCAACCAATCAATCAATCAACCAAGCAACCAATCAATCAATCAACTAAGCAACCAATCAATCAACCAAGCAACCAATCAATCAATCAATCAACCAATCACTGTTAGGCCAATCAATGAAAAGCCATCAATGCAAATCGTTGAGATGACCTTCTCTTGACCGACTGACCCAGTTCGATGCAGGTTATTCCGAGCGACCAGATGTCGGCCTTTCCGTCGTACTGACCATCGTCCATTGCGGAGATGACCTCTGGCGCCATCCAGTACGGAGTGCCAACAAACGAATTGGCCGGACAGGCGATTGAAGCCGAACCAAAGTCCGCTAGAGACAAAGATGAACAGAAATGATGACGTAATGATCTCTGACTGACTTTAAGAATTCATTTCTCTCTCTCTTCAACATACAACAAAACTCCTTAAATCCAATTCCCTGCTCAGGAATCAAAGGATTTGGTTGGAAAAGCCTGTAATGCAGTGGCCCAGCAACTGATCCTTCGTCATCAGGTCCCAGTAGACATATTATTCCTTTGGACAGCAAACTCTGAGCTCAAGCACTGCTCTGGCTCACTTACTTTCTCAACACCAAATGACACAAGCACACACACACAGCCAGAGTGAGTAAGTAAGTGTCTGCTTCAGTTGCTCATTCCTCATCAGCAAAGACTCGGATTCTTTCGAATCCATCAGTACATCAGATCAAACAATGCAAGGAATTCTGAACTTCAGATGACCACTGTCATGTCATGTCACGTCATGTTGTGTCATGTCAAATCATCTCATACAAAGAGACACCTGGATGGTGCTGATTCAGTGGAATTTCACTGCAGCGAACTGCTCGCTGACAACACTTACTCACAAGACAGAGAGAGACAGAGGCAGATAGAAAGAGACACAGAGGCAGACAGAGAGAGACAGAGGCAGATAGACAGAGACACAGAGGCAGACAGAGAGAGACAGAGGCAGATAGACAGACAGAGGCAGATAGACAGAGACAGAGAGGCAGACAGAGAGAGAGAGACATTGAGCTGGACAGATAACTGACCGAGTTTGACGCATCCATTGTCAGTGAGTAGGATGTTTCCTGCCTTGATGTCTCGATGTATGTGACCTCGGCCGTGCAGGAACTCGAGACCGAGCAACGCCTGCGAGCAGATCGCTCCAATCTCATCTTCGTGCAAAGGTTTCTTATGAACTAAACAGAAACAACAACACCATCATCATCACCACCACTACCATCATTATCATCATCATCACCATCACCACCACCATCACTGCCGCCATCGGTGACCCTTACCAACTCCATACCCCAACATTACCATTAGCAGCCTTTGCTTTATGACCTCAGCTCTGGTGGCCTCAGCTTAGATGGCCTTAGCTCTGGTGGCCTTAGCTATGATGGCCTTAGCTTAGATGGCCTTAGCTCTGATGGCCTTAGCTATGATGGCCTTAGCTTAGATGGCCTTAGCTCTGATGGCCTTAGCTAGGACAGCCTTAGTTCTGGTGACCTTATCTTAGACGGCCTTAGCTCTGGTGGCCTCAGCTTCTATGGTTCTAGCTGTGCTTTGGTTTTGGTGGCCTTGGATGAGGTGGCCTCATAACTGCCCTTTCAACATTTTCGGAGATGGCTGCACGTACCTTGCAAGTGTTTCGTGTTTTGACTAAGAAGAAGTCACGATGTCTTACCTTCGACTATGTCAGAGGCCGAACCAAGACAATAGTCCATCACCAGCTGAAACATTCAACATCAGAACAATCCAGTCAGCATCCTTCATCTCTCAACATCAATTCAAACCCTCATTTATATAGCACCTCTCACAGAAAACTCACCAGATCAGAAATAATAATAATACCAATAAAAATATCAGACAAGTTAGTTAGAGTTCACAGAATATTTTGAAGTCATGAAAACAGCAATGATGATGATGATGATGATGGCGAGGTGGAGGAGGAAGAAAGATTATGATCAATTGAGAGAACACAGAGCAGGAGTGATGGTTGTTGTTGTTGTGGCAAGAGGGGAAGAGGAGAGTGAGGAGAATTACGGTTAGAGATTCTGAGGCTGACCCAGGCCGTGTAGTCTTTGAGATAGCATCCCTTGTATTCGATGCAGTGAGGGTTCTTAACAAGTCGAAGGAACTTCACCTCCTTCACGATATCCTGCCATTTCTAAAAACACAACACGCACAGGTTTACTACCAATACTACTACTACTACTGCTACTATTAGTATAATCATTATTATTATTATTATTATTATTATTATTATTATTTTTTTTTTTTTTTTTTTTTTTTTTTTTACCCGAGGTAGTAAAGATCCCTCGGGCTGTAAAAGAAGATTAAAAACAGTTTATTGGTTCTCGTCTCCGACTTCGTGCCCAAAAGTGCCTCTGAATGCAACGCCATTGAACCGTTGCGTGCAAACTGACAAACGCTGGAACAGGTGCATGCTTTATTATTATTATTATTATTATTATTATTTTATCACTGTTGAACTGCACACTTTGCAGGTCTTAAATTCATATATTCTGACCCAACTTCACCAAAAATCTCAAAGAGAAATACCAAAAACAAGATCTGAAATTATTTTCCACCAACAAATATAAAATATGTGTTCGGAACAATTGCTTCAGATGCACTTTATTCTGGATATTCAGGTCATCTGGCCAAGAAATCTATTTATATTTAGGGCATCTGGCAGAAAAACATTAGGTTAACAGCTCAACATGTAATTACCACAAAGCATATAGTTAGGTCCTCTGCCCAAACATGAAATTAGGTCATCTGCCACAAAGCATATAATTATGTCCTCTGCCTAAACATGGAATTAGGTCATGTGCCACAAACAATATAATTAGGTCATCTGCCCAAACATGGAATTAGGTCATGTGCCACAAACCATATAATTAGGTCCTCTGCCCAAACATGGAATTAGGGCATCTGTCCACCCAAGCATCTAGCAAAAACACAATTAATTCCTTCATATGCTATAGTAGAGTTAATTAAGTGCATGGGCAACACGCCTTGCCTTTGAATCGGAAGTAAACTTACCTCTTTGGTTTGTTTTCCTTGGTAAGACATTTTCTTGATGGCAACAACTTCTTTCGTCTGAACATTCTTTGCCTACAACAATCATTGCAAGTCAGGCTCATCAGTTAACGTCATACACGGTATTAGCCAAATTGTTAGAGCACTTGCTTTTCAGCGTGGAGAGTACGGGTTCGAGTCTCCTGCTCTGAGACGGTTACTGTGTAGGGACCTTGACCCCTTCACTCACAACTGCTCAGCATCATCTATTGATTGGTCGTTAGAAACTTAGGTGCTTATTAAATGTGCAATAACAACAAAAACAAAGATAAAGGTCTTAGATGACCTGCTCCAGACAGATGACCTGCTCCAGAAACTCCAATCACATCAATCAACACAGCCAGCGGACTGGAGTATGTTTCATTGTAACATGATATACGCCAATCCTGTTGAAGGCACTGTCATCTGTTTAGAAGAGAAAGTCCTTATGTGGCATCGATGGCGCTGAGCAATTGTACGTGAAGGATTTGCTCAAGGTTCCTACTGACAGCCTCAGCAGAGGCTAGAACAGTACTTCTGCGTTATACGCCAAGAACTCTAACTCTCCAACTGGCTACAGTGCTCATGGCAAGTCACATTTACTAACGACGATGATGATGATGATGATGATGACAATTCCATCCTCTGCTAGTAAACATGCATCTATGTCTCCCTCTCACAGACAGCAAGACAGCCAGAGCCATGTGACAAAATGTAACCATCATCATGAGAAGTTGTAATGTACTCACGTAATAGACCGCACCGAAACTGCCATGACCAATTTCCTGGAGATCAGTGAAGATCGTTTCCGGATTGTCGAGAATGAAGAGCGCAGCCACCTCCGGGTCTTCAAGGGTCCGCTTCCACATTTTGCCGCTTTCTGCTACCCAAGTGCCCACCTCTGTCGTCTGCTAGGCCGTTGTTGTCCTCCTGTCAGCCATTGCAAAGAGTCCTAACCAACAAACAGATAGTCAGTCAGTTGAAGAGTCGTCCTCCTTCACTGGCTTGTATCCAGCCATTACAGTGTCTCTGAAGAACAAGCAACAGTCGACATACCACACATGCCAATCACTGACCTATGCCTAGAAAATCAACCTCTGCTCCTCGCACTTGAAACGACGCTCCGGCCACACCCCCACCGCCACCACCCCACCACCACCGCCGTCGACGGTAAGAAGATCTATTTCGATTGCTTATAAGACGCGTTGACTTAACAAGGCTTTGGTTGAAAATACTCTTCAGATATCAATTGTACATGACCTATAATCACCTTCTGCTCAAAGATCATTTCACTCTATACGGCGCTTTCTATCACTATCACCCAGAATTCTCTCTGGTCATCTGTAACTGAGAATTCTCTCTTGTTATCTGTAACTGATAATTCTCTCTTGTTATCTGTAACTGAGAATTCTCTCTTGTTATCTGTAACTGAGAATTCTCTCTTGTTATCTGTAACTGAGAATTCTCTCTTGTTATCTGTAACTGAGAATTCTCTCTTGTTATCTGTAACTGAGAATTCTCTCTTGTTATCTAGAACTGAAAATTCTCTGGTTATTTGTAAGAGAATTCTCTCTCGTTATCTGAAACTGAGAATTCTCTCTTGTTATCTATAACTGAGAATTCTCTCTCATTATCTATAACTAAAAAAATTCTCTCTGGTTATTTGTAACAGAGAATTCTCTCTCGTTATCTGTAACTGAGAATTCTCTCTTGTTATCTATAAAGTTGAGAATTCTCTCTTGTTATCTATAACTGAAAATTCTCTCTGGTTATTTGTAACAGAGAATTCTCTCTCGTTATCTGTAACTGAGAATTCTCTCTTGTTATCTATAAAGTTGAGAATTCTCTCTTGTTATCTATAACTGAAAATTCTCTCTGGTTATTTGTAACAGAGAATTCTCTCTCGTTATCTGTAACTGAGAATTCTCTCTTGTTATCTATAACTGAGAATTCTCTCTTGTAATCTATAACTGAAAATTCTCTCTGGTTATTTGTAACAGAGAATTCTCTCTCGTTATCTGTAACTGAGAATTCTCTCTTGTTATCTATAACTGAGAATTCTCTCTTGTAATCTATAACTGAAAATTCTCTCTGGTTATTTGTAACAGAGAATTCTCTCTCGTTATCTGTAACTGAGAATTCTCTCTTGTAATCTATAACTGAAAATTCTCTCTGGTTATTTGTAACAGAGAATTCTCTCTGGCTATCTGTAACTGGGTATTCTCTCTGGTTATCTAGAAATTAGACTTCTTTCAGTATCTATAACTGAGAATTCTCTCTGGTAATCTATAATCGAGAATTCTCTCTGGGTTTCTATAACTGTGAATTCTCTCTGGTTATCTGTAACTGACAGTTCTCTAGTTATCTATAAGAATTATCTCTGTTATCTAAGACTTCTCTCTGGTTATCTCTGAGAATTCTCTCTGTTTCTCCGATTTTCTTTACATATCCATAAACCTTATACCAGTCAGATATAAAATGATAAAACCAGCATCATCTTATTTGTGTATAGGCTGAACCAAACTTCAACAAATACACTTGAGTTCAACTAAATCCATTTAGTTCATATCGTTTCATAAGAGAGACAGAGACAGAGACAGATCTGAATCCAACTTGTTTCTAAGTCACCTAAAACTAACATTTTTAAAACCACACACACAGACAAAACTGCACCATCCATGAGACCTGTTTTCATCCAGTAGCTCTATGGAAGACATCCTTTACACATAAAGTATAAAGCCCACTTGAAGATACAGTCTGGACCTAAGAATGGTCTGGACTATGACAGGTCATACAAGGCAAAAGGATAATCCGGGAGTCTCAGATAATTGGCTGATGAACCAATAATTTCTGAGGCTAAACATGGCCTCATATTTGGATGACAATTAACAAGCCCTCCACCCCTTCTCATCACCCACTCCACTCCCATCCCCACCACAACACCGATGACCAGATTGAGGCCACAGACCATGAGCAGGAGGCAAGCAGACCTATCGAGTTTAGGACTGTCAACAGAGAACAAGGAAATGGAAGTGAGAAACAGATGGCTGACAGAGAGAAAAGACATCAGCCACAACAGATCATTAGCATTCTGACTGAGTCTGTGTTAGCCATCTAACAACCACACCCATTATTATAGGTCTGATCAACTGACAGCCAAGGCTCCAGACTTACTTATCAGGCCACAGTCCAGCCTTACTCATTGCAGCCACCAAGGCCAAGTACATCAGGCCAGACCTCATAATGGCAGTGTTGGCTAATTAGCTATGACCGCAGCTGAAGAGATTTTTTCCATCATTTCAAGAGATTTTTCAACATCTATGATATCTCAAGAGATTTTTCAACATCTATCATATCTCAAGAGATTTTTCAACATATGCCTCATCTCAGAAAATTTTCCAACAAAATATGTTCAATCTCCGGAGATATGTCAACATCTGTCTTATTATTGTAAGAGATCTTAAACAGAACGAGGGATGAGAAACAAAAACACTGTAGCAGATGAGAAGAAGGTCATTAGCTAGACTGATTGTTAGGCAGAGCAGAACAATCTGTAGAGTAAGAGATAATTTAAGAAGATCATTTGATTCTGAATATAGACATTTGTCCTTCCGATTCTGAGATCAAAACAAAGTGTTGCATTCTAGTCACTGATGGCTCCCATTCAGAAGCCATCTAACACACGTTCAAGGGCATCCTGACCTTGGAATCTGTAGAAGACAGAACACAGGGTTGAAAGACAACCCAGTGTCCCATCAACTCTTATCATCTGTTAGACGGATGAATATAATCCTACAGCAATGGATGACGATATGAAGAAGAGCACTTCCTTCAGTTAACCCTGAGAGAAAGGCATGGGTCTGAAGTGTTAGCGACTTAATCTTCTTAGCCTCAGTTTATGGGGACGGATGGCCAGTCCTCTCCTCTGCCACATCGTCCCACTGACAGTGTATTCACAAAACAGCCAAGTTGGCTACGGGACGCAAGTGAAGTAGAAATCTCGAAATAAATTTCTGCCCTGGCAGGAATTTGAAATCCAGACCTCATGGATGACAGTCCAGCATGCTAACCACTACACTATCACGCACCCCGTTTGCAAAGGCAACCGTGTAAATTGTCATCTTTGTTTACATCACTATAAGAGTGAGTGAAGGGACTCTCTTAAAAGGCATTATATATACATATACACAGATATATTTATATAGCACCTATTCACAAAAGCATGGGATATATCAATATTCAGACACATTATCTTCCAATCATTCTCTGATTCACAACCAAATTCAATCTTACTTCTGTATTACAGAACCACACAATTCTCTTAACAACCGCAACAAATAATCATGTTAAGCTAAAGAAATCCGATGATAAAAGCAGAAGGGATTCGTAGAAAAACAACTGCTATATGACATCAATCTACGAAATACACAGGCTATGTTTTCTGTCTTATAAGGAAGTAGCCTTTATCGTATGAATAAAATAAAATGAATGTGGTTAGTGAAAAGCTACCAGGTTAATTGTCACACGTTTTGGCCAGCATCAGAATCACATCACACCAATCCACATCTGTATAAAGATCTCGGAAACGGACACTCGGAAGATGACTGGATTCGACATTAACCTCATTCACCTTCGATTTCATCTGATCGCTCTCAACAACCTCTGGCGTGCATGAAATCGTGCAAATCGGGAAAAGGAATGAAGTGAAATGAGGACATGCGCTTCTAGTGCGTACAGCGATGTATTAAACTCCGATTTATCAATGGTCAACTCTACCTCATCGGATCCTAATTCGTTAAGCCGTTCACTAGTGTAATCCGGTTTCGATATGAATTTAATGGAGCTTCCTTCGGACAGTCAGAATTAAATGTCTGTCACAACAGACGCAAAGTTAAGAGTGACACGCGTTCGTTTTAACAGTTTTGCATGAAAAATCAGAACAAATTTTACTTGGGAAAATGCCCCAAAATTCGTTGATTTAGCCCTACAAAAACGCATTATCCACTGCAGGGCGTGCGACTATACCAACCTTTTCGGGTTGCGCATGCGCGTGCGCAAGCGCATTCCATTTTCTATTTATGGTAACAAGAAGTATTTATTTGCGATGGCAGCAATTAAATTCAGCAGTCAAATCAAACCGAACTCATCCCAAACTCATCCTAATAATTATATATAACTATAAGTAACTATTCGTTTATTACAAACTAGCTGGATTACCCGGCGTTGCCCGGGGTTATAAGTTTCACACCACCACCACCACCACCACCACCACCACCACCACCACCACCACCACCACCACCACCACCACCACCACCACCACCACCACCACCAACAACAACAACAACAACAACAACAACAACAACGACTGCTTGGCAATCTTGGCAGTCGACCTCTGGCGGCGACTGCTTGGCAGTCTTGGAGGCCCTTGTGGCGTCTGGCGACCTGTGGCGGAGACTGCTTCGAAAGTCTTGTAGACGCCTTCTGGCATCTAGCGACCTCTGCCGTGGAGTGACTGCTTCGCAGTCGCCCTCTGGCGGCGACTGCTTCGCAGTCTTGGATGCCCTTGTGGCGTCTGGCGACGTCTGGCGGAGACTGCTTCGCAGTCTTGTAGACGCCTTCTGGCGTCTAGCGACCTCTGCCGTGGAGTGACTGCTTCGCAGTCGACCTCTGGCGGCGACTGCTTCACAGTCTTGGAGGCCCTTGTGGCGTCTGGCGACCTCTGGCGGAGACTGCTTCGCAGTCTTGTAAACGCCTTCTGGCGTCTAGCGACCTCTGCCGTGGAGTGACTGCTTCGCAGTCGCCCTCTGGCGGCGACTGCTTCGCAGTCTTGGAGGCCCTTGTGGCGTCTGGCGACCTGTGGGGGAGACTGCTTCGCAGTCTTGTAGACGCCTTTTGGCGTACAGCGGAGACTGCTTCGCAGTCTTGTATACGCCTTCTGGCGTCTAGCGACCTCTGCCGTGAAGTGACTGCTTCGCAGTTGCCCTCTGGCGGCGACTGCTTCGCAGTCTTGGAGGCCCTTGTGGCGTCTGGCGACCTGTGGGGGAGACTGCTTCGCAGTCTCCCGTGGACTGACTGTTTCGCAGTCGAAGAGGATGAACCGGGCGTTGGCGTGTTAAAGAAAACGCCAGAAATCTAGCCCTCACTGCCGGTCTGTAGTCGGCCTCGCCCTTAGTAGAGCAGACTGGTTGTTTGATATACTGTAAATAATTTAGATCTTTGTCTTTGAACATACATGTGTTAAAATTTTGCTGTAAAACGATGAATATACTTCGAATCGATCGTCATTATATTTTGTGCGAAAGTAAACAACTTACGCGCATTATTAGTGACGTTGGGGAATACCGGCGCCATAAATAGAACCGCGGTGTCGTTAAGCGGATTATAAATGACGTTGGGGTATACCGGCGCCATAAATAGAACCGCTTGGCAGTGGAATAGGCGAGCTTGCGCGTTATGGACGGTCGGGTGGGTAGCGTTTTGGGGCATTTTCACCATGGTAGGGTTGAAAACGGAGGACGCGAACCCCTCCACTGGGTGTCCGAAGCCGAGGCCGACACATTAGTGAAGGTTTCGAGTGAAAAGGTGCAAAATTGTAGAAGCTAAGCCCGGTCAAACAGACAGACAGACAGACACACACACACACACACACACACACACACACACACACACACACACACACACACACACACACACACACACACACACACACACACACACACACACACACACAGAAAGCTGGGTTTATTTATATAGATAGTAGTTTAACACACCGCAAACCATTACAATCAAAATCAAGAAGCACGTTAAATCGAGGATACAACAATGAAACTATATACAAATGATAGTAATCATTTTGACTTGCATGACGTTAAAAAACGTGTTAATTGGCATATAATCAGTACCCAAACGAAGATATAATAATAATAATAATTATTATTATTATTATTATTAATATTCTTTATTGAAAACCAAAAGCACATTGGTGAACAAGTATAGAAAAAAAATAAAACATTGAAGTAATAAGAAGATAATAAAATTTGAAAAAAGGAGTGTAAAATTTAACAAAAATTAAAAATTACTAGGCTAATAACACTACATCAAAAGCATCATAATAGTAGAGAAATTTAAAACTATTACTATTATCTAAAATGTCTGGCAGTTTTATTATTAAACAACATCAAAAAGCATCCTTAATAAAGCTTTTTCTAACCAGATTATCAGAATGGGGTAAAGTAAGATTGTGGCCTCTGCCATGGGGCGCAACTGATATCCTGTTAATTTAATTTGGGGCAATAAATCATGAAGGACATGACCATTAATGGCTAAGAAGAGACGGGTATCAGCTAGTTGACAAAGTTGAGCATAGGAAGGATATTGTCTTCAGGTAAGTAATGTCCTCTCATTAGTTTTCTTATGATTGAAGATAGTTTATCCCGATCAATTTGAGTAGTAAAACCCCACCAGGCAGGAGAAGCATAAAGTATTCTAGAGAGGATTGTTGCTCTAACCACATCATAAAGGCAAGGTTCTTGTAGACCATGAGCTACTAAGGCTCGAATAGCATATATGGAGCGGCGAGCCTGCTAGAAACCAGGCCGGAAGGTTATCTAGGCCTTCAGCGGTGTGTGGTAGTCGGTCAAGCAGATGGAAAAGTTGGCGTTCATCAAAGAGAGGAGAGGCGTTGCAGGCGGTGGACCGAGGCCGGGGCTCAGATTTATTATTCTTCAACGATCGTTCAGCAAGCGATTTACAAATTCTGTAGTTCAAAATATTGTTGTAACAGGACAGAATAAAATCTCAAATAATATGCAATAAAATCTTTTAACAGGTCCAGTAGAAATAATTCTAAAGATAAAATAGCGAAAACGAACTGGTACATTACATCCGCTAAAATTAAACTTAAAGTAAATGCGCAACATGATGAAAATTAATTTTTATTTGGTTAAGCATAAACACTATGCAATTGTTTGAAGCAAACCAGAGCATTATTATAATATTTTGATATGAACTTTTATTTAAAAAACCTATTTATGAAAAATAATTTTATGAAAAATTGCGAAAAGAACTACATATAATAATACGAAACTATTCTATAAAAACAGGGCATAAGGCAGTATTGCAAATGGCGTCGGAGAGATGTGGATTCTGTTTGTACACAAGTCGAAGGGTGAATGAAGCTTTTCGGCCGCAGATCCCGAAGTAGCGGTTGTCTTCAACGACGTTTTGTAAATCGGAAAACACCTTCGTACGAGTTTTGACGAACTGGGATACCGATGAATCATCATTTGGCGAATCGACGTATTAGCAGTACGGGTGGACCCTTGGCTCTTGGAAATTTAGTTTTTGGAGCCGAGTGCAGCTGATAGTTAACGTATTATTTTGGATGATTGTCAAACATACACTTCGGGAGTAACTGAGTAAAAAGTGACTAAGGTTTAATTATTATTGGCGAAGTGTTGGCTACGCCGTGTGCCATAATAATAAGCGGTACTCTGTGTTGTTAAAGCATGCATTGCACCCGTGATGAATTGGTGTAGGGCATGCTGCAGCAGTTAAATTTTTGCAGCGCATTTATTTAGTTTTTTGCTGATGTTGTTACAGCTGTACTGAGTTTTTACAGTGAGATAGTCTTTAAAAGGAAGAAATTGATTTGTTGTGTTTTTAAAGAAATTGATTTGTTGTGTGTTGGATTCTGTTAGCAGCCAGTGAGCCTCACAGCAGTAGAGCACCTCCAAACTTCGGAGGTGGGGATCAGTTTCAGGCTAACGACAATGATGGACGAGATTACAAACTGATAATTGATCCAGCGCTTGGCCAAGGCAAAGAGAAAGTCGTCCGCTACAATGGATGCATGCCAGGAAGGGTAGGAAACAATGTCCCATATAAAATTCAGTTGTGTGAGAGGCATTTTCACAGTTACACTGTAGAAGTTTTGCAGTAATTTAGAAAGTTTTTTGTGGTTAACGATGGGACATTTAGTGCCAAAAATGGTGGTTTTTTGAATTTTCTAGTGGTGGAGCTGATGGAAGTAATTGTGTCAGTGATAAAGGCGGATTGAAAACTGTATGAGAATGATTTTTTAATGTCAGCGTACCTGCAATGCTAAAAAACAACTTCAATCATGCGTTTCAAATATATTGGTATGAAGCGTTAATGACTGTTTTTTCTCGGTGGCTTTAGGATATGAGGTCGACTGGTCAGTCCTGTTGTATGTCATCTGCTCATCCCACCAATAGTCTGCAGTTGCCATACTCGTTTTTTGTGTGTTCACTGTAGAATATAATTGGAACATAAGTCTCAAAATGTCTTAGTTTATGTATGGTCAATGTAGGACTTGGTTCCGATTGGCGTTGTGGACCCACGGCCGAGAATCAGTCGCTACAGTCTCAGCAGACACAGTGTCAACCTCAAGATTCCTGATTTCCAGGTAATGGTTTCTCGGTCTCTGCTTCTAGCGGGGGTGCTGGCAGTGAAATTGATGATCCAGTTGTTAACCAACTGCATGCTTGGAGAACGTGTCTACTTGAAGCAGTGCGAATGTCTGTTGTCTAAGAATCTGAAGAGGCAATATGATGCTACTGATTGAGATCTGGATTCTTAACTCCGCCCGCTTAGTTAGGACTTCAGATTGTTAAATGCCCTACATGGTGGTCATCATCTGAATCGAGTAGTTGCTGCCCATGATCTGAAGTTGTAAGGGGTGAGTCAGAGGGTCAAGACCAAACAATAGTTTGCTTGTCAATCTGACCAGTTAAAGAGTTGTGTGGACGAAGGTTCACTGCTACAACATTTTACCACGGATGCTGAGGACACTGGCAAACTAAAAGTAGACAGATAGACAGACAGACAGACAGACACATAGACAGACAGATAGACAGACAGATAGACAGACAGACAGATAGATAGACAGACTGATAGACAAAATAACAGAAAATGGCAAAGAACTGACATTGCTGTTTATACAGGTGGTGCTGCTGCTGCTGCTGCTGTGTGTCTGTCTCTGTCTGTGTCTCTTCCTCTCCATCTGTTTATGAGCTTATACCAGTTGATAATTGTTTACCTAATCCTAATGACTTCTATAGCACCGCTATCATAATTCTCAAGACATCAATCGATGTTTGCTTCAACTGAAATGACGATCCAAACATCGTCGTCCGTTGTGCGTAGGGTAGCAGTGTTTGTAGGGTAGCAGTGTTTGTAGGGTAGCAGTGTTTGTAGGGTAGCAGTGTTTGTAGGGTAGCAGTGTTTGTAGGGTTGCAGTGTTTGTGTAGCGTCTCTCAGAGACTGAACGGTTCCTGATTGGTCTGTCTGTATCTGAAGATTTATATAGCACCTCTAGAGGAGGTAGGTGCTGAAGCGGCGGTTGTTAATCATGGTTGTCTGGTTGTTAGGTGGACCAGAACTATGTGGGGAAGATTCTGCCGAAGGAGGTGACGCTGACAAACCTCAACAACAACATCAACGTCGCCTTCTTACAGGACATGTGCAAAGCGTTTGGAGACATCAAGACGTCTCTCATCTTCTACCATCCAAAGACAAAGAAGCATCTTGGAATTGCCCAGGTCAATCTCATGTAACTTCGTCTTCTTGTAGTGTACAGTCTGTAGTGTACAGTCCAAGATTGCCCAGGTCAATCTCATGTAACTTCGTCTTCTTGTAGTGTACAGTCTGTAGTGTACAGTCCAAGATTGCCCAGGTCAATCTCATGTAACTTCGTCTTCTTGTAGTGTACAGTCTGTAGTGTACAGTCCAAGATTGCCCAGGTCAATCTCATGTAACTTCGTCTTCTTGTAGTGTACAGTCTGTAGTGTACAGTCCAAGATTGCCCAGGTCAATCTCATGTAACTTCGTCTTCTTGTAGTGTACAGTCTGTAGTGTACAGTCCAAGATTGCCCAGGTCAATCTCATGTAACTTCGTCTTCTTGTAGTGTACAGTCTTTTGTACAATGTTTTGTCAATGTGTTATGGGTGTCAGAGGTGTGGACCCCTTGCCCCACTCAAATCTAATAATACAAAGACATGCTCTTCCTCTTCCTGCTCTCTCTCTTTGTTCTCACAGTCCAGCTGAAGCATGCTAGCTAACAGATCACAAGATTTGAGAAGCTACAAATGTTTCACTTGGATTTTGAGTGCCTGAGGTTAGGGTTAGGGTTAGAGATAGATAACCCTAACCATAACCCTTTGATTCCTGCCATCTGTCCTTTTCACTTTCCTTTCGATGGCTAAGTGTCTCTTGTTCCAATTGTTGTTTCTTTTTCCAGGTCGTATTCACAACTGCAAGAGCTGCTCAGAGATGCATTGAGAAACTGAATCAGACATCAAAAATGGGCAACATCATCAGTGTCTTTGCTGATCCATCAGGTGAGTAGGTCAAGGAGGAGGAGGAGGAGCAAGAGGAGGATGAGGAAGAGCAGCAGCAGCAGCAACAGGAGAAGGGATAGGATGGAGTGGGCAGAAGGAAATGTTGGTTTCTGCTCATACACTTGCTATGATACTTGAGATGATTCTAATGATGTTCGCTCCTCCTCCTCCCTCTTGTCCTCCTCCTCCTTAAAGACTTTGTGTGAAGGTGTGTCTTCTTCATTGGCCGCTCTGACAGAAGAACTTGCCTCTTATGATTGTGTGAGAAGGCTGATCTTCTGCATATTCATCCGATGATGGTTTGGTTTTGATGTGCCATTGGTTGATGTTTTGTGCTTTGGACATTGGCGCTGTAGAAGTTATAAATTACAATTGTATAATTGCCAAAACTCTGGTTAATGTTTGCATACAAATATTGTTTGCAGGTGAGCTGAGGAGAAAGTTACTGGATGAGTTGACGACGGATAAGATCGTCTTCCGTCCTCCATCTCCAAAGTTACAGCTACCTGTGAACATCATGGATGAACTGAAGAACCTGGCGCCTCCCACTGCATCCTCATCAACAACAACAAGGTCCAATGGCATCAGCAAACCAACCTCTAAGACCGCCTCCCCATCCACAAACACAACCGCCCCTAGATCAACCACCCTTAGGACTAATGTCTATTCGGATCCAGACCTACGGCGTTCCCATAGCAACGGAGCCCCCTTCCCTTCCAGTCACAGGGGAGACAACGGAAGAGCGGAACTTCCGACCATACGACGGCAGAGCACTGGCTGTTCACAGTCTCAGACTACAGAGCCATCGTCTGGATTTTATCATCACCAGCAGCAGGAGCAGCAGTCCAATCAGAATGCTTGGAATCAGTCACATGACCAATCACAGCCGGAAGCAAGGCCTTATGTCTTCAACCAGAGCGCGTTTTCCAGTGGTCAGCACGAATCCAACAGTTACTCCGACACAACGATGGACAGATCCAACTGGCCAAGAAGAACCTCGGAAAGCAATCAGGTGCTCGGACATGTGCCACAGACGAACTTTGTCGACGGATTCGGTCCACAGAGCACTCCAGAGAACCTTTGTGAAGGTGGTTACAATCAGGCGTATCCTCCTCCACCACCTGACAGACACACGGCTGTTGACTTGGGATTCGAGAATTCAAACGAAAGTTTTCATTTAGGTAGACAATCAAACGTCGGCGCTGGTTTTCCAAAACAGATTTCTCGAGAGGCATTTAGACATGGAAATTCACCAGCAAACTTTGCTTCACAGAATTCTCAGGAACCATTTATTCAGCCAGGGTCATCACATCCGCTTTCTTTTGGCCTGCAGAGTTCACGGGACGCGATGAGGTCGCTCGATACCCAACAGACACCAACCTCACAACTGTCACAAGGCGGTTTTTGGCCGGACGAAGCGTTTAGACAAGCGAATTCACCGGCAGCCTTTGCTAAGCAGAATTCACTGAGTAATTTCAGACAGAATTCTTTAAGCGAAGTTCACGAAAATCCTTCAGAACTGCCAGTCTTGCAGAAGTCTGTCAGTGATGAAAGTGCTCTGGAAACGGGTGATCCACGAAATTTAAAAGGTTCTCGTACGAGAGACAAAGACTCGAAAGACACCAGACAAAAACACGAAGACCAAACGAAGAGACAGCAAAGTCGAGACACGGTGGATTTCCGAAAGTCGAGTTCTCATGACGTGGAGGCATCTCGCGATTCAAAGCACGGCTCGCGTCGTCACGACAGCAGTCGACACCGCAATCGAAATCATGACTCGAGTCACGGAAGGCATCGTTCGCATCATAAGAAACATCGGTCCCACCGTCGCCATCGATCGAGTTCAAGGGAGAGCGGCTCAAAGTTGTCTCTAAGCCGTGACTCAAACGACCAGCACAGATTGAGTACACCAGTCTTACCAGACCTACCTCAGGCACTGGCTTCTCCTCTTCCTCCTGACTGCCTTCCACCATCCAACGTCATCTTACCTTCGCTTACTGATTCATCTCTGCCTCATCCAAGTCTCGAATCGCGAATACAGCAGCTGCTTGGCCAGGCCGAGGAACGCAGTTCCATCAACGGCTTTTCCGGGCTCGTATTTCCACCTCCTCTTCCGCCCGAACAGCCTCCACCTCCTCCACCACCTGCTGAAGCCGAACTCCCACCTCTGCCACCAGATCCGGCGCCACTGGATGAGGTGGTAGATATGGTGTCGATGGGTCCAGGCCTCCAGCGCTCAGGGCAAAACAACTCCATGTTTTCTAACTACAGTGAAAAGACGAATTATATCTACAGTTCATCAGTCAACTGCAAAGCAGGTAAAACGAAGGCTGGTTCCATGTCAAGATACACTGGTTCATTGCCTGGCACTCTTTTCAATGGTAAATCTTCTCCACTTAAGATTTACCATAGAACTGAAGTTTATTTTAATTGTGTTGATGGTCTTTTATATAATCCCAGATTCACATGTGTTCGGTTTTAAGATACGATTTGATGTTAGGAGTGAAATTGGAATGTGTTAGACTTTAGATGCAGAGATGCCATTAGTTGTGGCAGATCTATTGTCTGCTTTTGGCTGCACAGCCTGACGTTGATGCTTTGATCAACTGGTGTGTCTATCCATATTTATTTAGCTCCTTTTAAAAGCTGCTGCCTCTGAGAGGTGCTGATGTGGTTGTCGTGCGATTTTTCTTGAAGATGAATCCGTTGAGAGCGGACAACAGATGACCTCTTCAGAGATCGTTTCAGATTCCTTTCGATCTGAGCTTCAGTATCCGGCCTACTGGTATGCCCCCTATCCTGTCGCCGAAGTGTCCAACAGTCTTCCAGTTGACAACGGTGTCTATGGCAACCTTCCTATCGACAACGGTCTCTATGGCAACCTTCCTTTTGACACTGCCCTATATTCGATGGCTGCGTACGGCGGTGCGTTCGGCCTGCCTCCAGGGCTTTCGAGAGAGGAAGTCGTGAATGACGGGAACTTTGCTGTGATCCTTGATGAGTTAGTGGCTGAGTTGAAGAAGGTTATGGTGAAGGATATGCAGAAGAAAATGGTGGAAAATATCGGGTTCAAGGTCTATGAAAACTGGTGGAAGAATGAGGAAGACAAAGAGAAGGTAACTCATATCTATCTGTCTCTGCGTCTCGCTTTCACTCTCTCTATCTCTCTATCTATCTGTCTCTGTCTGTCTCGGCCTCAGTGGTGTTATTTTATTCTCGTGTCATCATACAGTCTGTGAGGCAGAGATTCTTTAAGACTGTCCGTGTAGAGCAGATATTCATGTGTTTGTCTAACTGGATGCCTTCTTGTCCGACTGCTATTGTTGAAAACAAGTTTTTCCTTTGTCTGGAACAACTGAGAAACTGGACAAAGTGCGAATGAAAGGAGAAATGTTTGTTGGCTGATCGATATTTAATCTCGATCTGATGTGATTGTGTTGAATTGATTGACTAAACTTTGTGTTTCCTTTGATCAGGTGACGACGCATAAGCCGCTTCTTGAAGGCATTAAGCCAAAACTCGAGTCAAAACCGCCGACTTCCTTGGGCCAGACGAATCGAGCGCCTGTGTCTACGGTTCCATCGACCTCTGACCTTGGTGCACTGGCGCCACCTGTGAGCAGCGCTGCACCAACGAAACCGTGTGACTCAAGCAGTCTGCTGTGGTCTCTCTTTGACAACAACAAGGATGGAGCAGGGGCAGCAAGAATTGGCTTCGGAGGAGGAGGACTGCTCGGCCTACGAGGAGCCGTTGCCAAGATGCCGTCATTCCGGGTAACTGTGGCTTTCAATTGGACAATGGGGGTGGGGGCAGTGGGGTTAGAGCTACCTATTTGTTGCTGGCTGCTTAGTCTCAGATATATATGTTGATATAAATTTCTCCAAATAAAGATGAGAAATGAAAGAGATTAGTCTTCTTTGGTTTGGCTTTGAACCCAGGACCTTAGCACTGTACTCGGCCAATTTGCCATTAAGCCAGGAAGAACTGAAGCTAATTTAGACTGACTGACGTACTTGTTGTTTTGTCTGACAGAAAAAGCTGCCGTCACCGTTGCCTGAGAACGAACGAGATGATGATGAGGATGAAGAGGAAGATGAGGACGAGGAAGAGGAGGAGCAAGAGGAGCCGATCACCTTCCGAGGACCACGAACCCCAGAGGAATCGGGTAGGTCTTCTTTTCCACTTGTCAGATTGGTTTGACTTCAGATTGTCTTGAGCTTAGAGTATGTGTATGTATGTATGAGAACACTTAACATACTGCATCTGAAGTGCCTCACAGAAGTGCTCTACCTACGACTGTCTTGCGTCTCAGACTTTCTGATGCTGTGGTCCGGTAATTATTTATACCAGCTGTACCATGGACCGGTGCTTTTCATGTGTGACATGTTATATTAAAATTTAGATTTCAGAATATTGTCGCTATGCTTTTGTTACTGTTGTTTGTTTTAAACTGTTTATCATACATGAACACTGTATTAAGTATTATTGAATAATATTCTTTAAAGTGAATGACAAAAACATTTCGTATAATGTATACCGTTTCATATTTCGGTTGAGTACGATTCCATTGGTTATCATTGCCCGGCCTGGTTACTAACTGCGGACAACAGTTTGAGTAGCACTGGTCTAACAGGTCTAAACGGTGTGTTGTTAGACAGTTGGCAAATGCATGTTGCACAGAGTCAAAGGCAACAGTAAGTCAGTGAAGTGGCATACTGTTCCAGGAGGAAGGTCCAACAAACTATGGTTCAATCAACTGGCTGATATTTGATTTCATTCATTGATTGGTTGATTGACATGTGATTGACCATTTGATTAAGCAAATGCTTTGTTATTGGCAGAGAACGACGACGAGGAGGAGGAGATGCCCGAGGATGAGGAAGACGCTTCTTCTTCGTCGCTTGGAGATGACGATCTGGTGAATTCTGTGAAGCTTCTGCAAAGAGCGCGTCCTTCAAGGGCATTCCTCTATAGCAGCAGCAGCGGCAGTAGTGGGGATGAGGATGAGGAGGAGGATGAAGTAAGACCGGAGGATGAGGACGAGGAGGATAAGGAGGATGAGCAGGTGTCACAAGGTAATCTGATCATATTTCAGTTGACTGGTGCTTAATATTACAAGCATTGGGGATTGGCGCCTCGTCGGCTGCCGAGCTAGATTTTGCTTATTTACAATTATTCCGGTTTTTGTTCTTATCTTTTTATGTTTTGACCAATGTTAGGATGTTAATTAATATTATATAACCAATATTATATCATTCAACTAACATTACATTACTGCTTTAGCTATCCATATTATTTTTTCGCTATGATTCCCGTGTTAATGTTCCTGGGTGCGGTGTGCCATCCAGTTTTTTTCAATAAACGAATATATATATATTATATCAGCACTGCTCTATTGCATGTCATGTAATGCTAGCAGACATTGATCTATCTACTTCAGAGTGCCTCTCAGAGGATTTTACCTGTTCTCAGGTGATGTCCTCATAGCAGTGATAACGATGATCAAAAACAATTGTAATGTGATAATGGTTAATAATAATAATGATAGTAAATATTCATATGACAATGCGATCATTTTAAATAAAACCATAGTAATAATCAATAATATTATGATAGTAATAATATGACATATAAAGATAGATATTGTGAATGATGTTTGGTTGTGTGGTGATGGTCAGGTGAGGATCTGACGGCCGAGAGTGACGTGGATGGTGACCAGTCAGAGGCGGCCGAGCTGGAAAGTGATGAAGGACCAAAGCAAAAGAGACGAATGCTGCTGAGCTCAGACGACGAGGATGAAATGGTTGTCGTAGCAACGAAACCAGACACAGATAAAATACACCGAGATGCCACACCGAGGTAACGTTTGTCTGCGAAATTTTATTTTACATTCGTTCTTGTTTTATGACGGATTAAAAGAAATAGATAAAATAATGGATAGAGATACGTGTGTGTGTGTGTGTGTGTGTGTGTGTGTGTGTGTGTGTGTGTGTGTGCGTGGAAGTATTCTGTTTATTTCTATCTGGAGACAGATCTGCTCCACGATATGTGCTGCACATTAATTCATCTCTGCACTCGGTCATGGCTGTTGCTCTGTCTCCTGAGTGGGGGATGGGGTGGGCAGGTGGCAGATAAGATGGTTTGCTTGGCAGTATATTGGTGCCGGTATTATTCGGCTTTTAACTTGGATTGTTTGGTCTTTCAGGGTCCTTCCAGACGAAGCAGAGGATCTGCCATCTTTGCCTCTGCCATCTGCTGCTGTTGCCTCCTCCTCCTCATCAACCTCTCCATCTCCTCAGATCGTGGATGATAAGCGGACTCCTGTCGTTGCCATCGCTGCTTCTCCCTCCGTTGTTACTCCCCCTCGTGCTGCTCCAAAGCCAGATTCTCTGGCACCTGAATCTGTCATTCCAGACCGTTCTGGGAGAGAGGAAGAAATGGAGACGAATAAGAAGAATGATTCACTGAGGCGTGAAGATTCCATGGAGAATGAACAGCCGATGCGTGACCATTTGCAAGACAAGAACAAAGAACTTTTGTCGCTTCCAACGATAAAACCGTCGCATCTGGTTGAGGAGTGGCTTTCTGCGATGGTGCTGGACCACGCGTATTCGCTTTCTCCGGCGCTCCACTCGACCAAGAAGGGACGAAAACCTCGCGTTCAGTTTTCTGCTCGAGAAGACGATTTGGAGGATGATGAGTTATCTGATGACACATTGTCACTGAGTGACAGTGCCATTGGACTCACTGCATCACTTCCACCTGCAATTGCGCTTGACCACAACTACTGCCACCCGTTCCTTCCTGTCAGCGAGCCCCAAGTCATAAGCGACTCTGACGGTGAGCCACAGGTAGATCCGTTACCTGTCAGGATATTGACGGACTCAGGTGAGGTTCTGATGACGGAGGATGTTCCAAACATTCTGATGGAGGTTGATGTGGTGGAAGAGAAGCCGGTGGAAGAGGAAATTCCGGTAACAAGGAAGAGGAAGCGTCTCTCGGACGTTACCAACTTTCCCGGGTCACGGGAGCTCGCCAACATTCTACCGCCCGTCGTCAGGAAACCGGAGTACTGTCCTCGGGGACAGAAGGAGGAGACAGAACTGTTACAAGAGTATTTACGCAAGGGTCTGGATGCAGAGGACATGGCCTACCTCAAGAGACAGTATGATGAACTGGTTCAGGAGGACTACCCTCGAACGTACTGGGTGAATGAGACGCATTGGGTCAACCACCCTCCTACCTTTGAGCTGTCGCCCCCAAGGAAGAGATCGCGAACGTCAAGATACCACGATGCCATTGACCATCATCAGCATGTCACGGGTAATTTATAAATGTTGGCTGTTATCCAAGACTTAAAGGATTGCTTTTCTTTTAGAAACCAAGTCTTTAGACTGCAAGAAGGCTGATTGATATCTATCATTATCCAGTCATCCAAACCATCCATCAGATGATTATTTTCAGTTTCTGTTTATTAAGCGATTGTGTGTGTGTGTGTGTGTTTTTAAATAGGGAGCGCTCGTACGGAGGGCTACTACAAGATCAGTCGCCAGGCGAAGAGCCTTTACCTGAGGCACACGCGTGGCGTCGATGACGATGACAATCTAGATGACGACCAGAAGCGATACGTAACGGACGAAGTCGCAAAGAAGAAGTCGCAACAGTCGCGGGACGTTCGGTCAGAGAGTCGACGTTGGCAGAACCTCTTCACTACGGATCTTGGAGACGAAATTGGAGACATCCTCAAGTTCAACAAACTAGAAGTTTGTCAGCCAATGATTTTGAGTGTGTGTGTGTGTGTGTGCGTGTGTGTGTGTCAGTTTGTTTGTTGTATGTGTGGCATTGAAGCACTCTTGTTTGGTTATTTTCTCTTTTGCTTCTCCTTTCTGTCTCATGGCTTTTCTAGCCATAAAATTTCTTTCGATTAATTAGGAGACTGGTTTGAATGATTTTAGTAATTGTGTAATAGCAATAATAATAATAATAATAATAGAAATAGCATTAACGATGCATGTAGTAAACTAATGAGAAGTATCTTGGAAAGTTTGATGAGCCAGATTGGGATTTTTCCAAGTCATAGTTGAAACAAATAAATGGGGGGCAGACTGTAGTCAGTTGCAGCTGTGTTGAATCTCAAGTCTACCTTAGAAACCAATTTCTCGATTGTGTGTTTTCTCTAACGTCAGTTGCAACTGTTTTTCAGATTCGGAAGAAGCAGCTGAAGTTTGCTCGCAGTCGAATCCACGACTGGGGTCTGTTTGCCAAGGAACCGATAGCCGAGGGCGAAATGGTGATCGAATATGTGGGTCAGGTCGTGCGACGGAGCGTGGCCGACGCGCTTGAGAAACGATATGAAAAACTCGGCATCGGAAGCAGTTACCTGTTCCGTGTCGATCACAACGTCGTCATCGATGCCACAAAATACGGAAACCTGTCACGGTTCATTAACCACAGCTGTTCGGTAAGTCTGTCCACAGGGTTTCAAATTTTCATCAAGTGATTTGTTTGGCTACCTTCTCATAGTTCTATATTCATACAAAGTTTGATTAAATCTTTGATTTTTTTTTCTTGTGGTTTTAGTTAACTATTTCTAAGAGATAGCTTTGGAATTATGAAGAAATTAGAAGAAATTGGACTATTTCTTCTAATTTCTTTGTAATTCTGAGGTTATTTGTTTCCATTTGGCCATTTGTATCGCATATGAGGGCAAACTGTTCCCTCCTCTCTTCCTGGGTCATTCAAAGATGCACAGTGTACTCATTGGCGAATGCCAGACTCCACTTTGACATCCAACATATCTACGTTTCTCTGTATTGTTTTCCCAAGTCCTCGTCAGCTGAGAATGGCTGAACAGATTGCTTATGTCGTCCAGTATCAAACGTTTGGATTGATCAGCCAGACTTCTAGATAAACCCAATCTACCAATACTTAACGTCTCAAGATGATTTTCTGTTTTTTTTCCAGCCAAATTGCTATGCAAAAATTATCACCGTCGACTCAGAGAAGAAGATTGTGATCTATTCAAAACGCGACATCCAGATCAACGACGAAATCACATACGACTACAAGTTTCCCCTCGAAGACGAGAAGATTCCGTGTCTGTGCGGCGCCAGTGGTTGTCGTGGGACGCTCAACTGAGCGTCCCACGACCCTCTTCTTCGGCTCAACTGGTCATCCTCTGCGTCTCAACAGAGCCTCGTCTTGGCCCAACTAAGCCTCGTGCGGGTGCGACAGAAGTCATATAACGCTCGACCAATAACTGACCAAGAAATGGTTTGTCCGTGGACACTGAGCGACAAGTGAACTTTGAGGGAAGACGAATTTTTCTGACCGGTGGACTTCTGTCGCATCTGTAGTCTTTTGGCTGATGATGTTTTTGGTCCAGTCTTACAGAGTCCTTCAGTCACACGATCGATCTGCTCCTGGTGCTGATTGGAGGAAATATCTGGCAGCTCTGTAGACTGATTTTGCAACTGGGAAAGAGCCGCTATCCCTTCACCAATATGGCATCAGATCTACCTGTAAACTGACTTTGCAATTGGGTTTTTTCTAGTGGCAAGGGTTGCATAAATGCATAGGTCATAAAGAATGAACTAACACAGTGGATGTAAGCTGCCGATTGGGTGGTTTTTCTTAACCCCAGATGTCGCTGGCCACGTGTGGGGCATTCCATCTGGTTCAATAGTCTCTGAAATGATTCCATTTGAGCCCAAAGATGTAGCCACGATCCAATAGTCTGTGTTTAAATTGGTGCCATTGTTATGGAAGGAATTCAACCTGATAAGAAGATAAGCTGTTTGATGGCTGTTCTTCCATTTAGAGATTCTAAATGGCTTCTCAGTGGGTTGTGTGCTGTGGACTGTTTCACCTTCATCAAAACAAAAGCTTCTGTCATCTGCACAATACATACCATTTAACTTAAACCCCAGCACAGGTCAATGCATTCTACCACTGATCTGGCAAAAGCCGAGGAGTTTGCTTCGTCTTTAAGACGAGACAGTTGCACGAGTCTTAGCAATTGTTTTACTGTTTTAAAATAATTTCTTTTGTTAAACGGGTTTTTGCATGGAAGTTTTGTATTTTTTCATCATTTTCAAGCCTCCAATGAGGGATCCTTGGCTCCTCAAACAGACAGAATTAGATCATAGATGGGGATGAAATCTGCAGAGCTCGAGAAATCTGGTGTTGTTCATGCGACAGAAACTATGTTCTAAAAGTGACAAAAAGTGCAGATGAAGTGGGTCAGGATGTTCATCGTGAATGCTGATCGTCTGTTGATAAACTCCAACCACTCCTTGACCTTGGTTGATTGCCTTGCCCCATCTGCACAGACGACGGGCTCTTGCCATAGATGTGCCAATGGTAGCAGCAGGCAACATGGCCGACAGCTGGCAAGAAAATCGCAAGAGGATGATTGTGTGCATTAGTTACTGTTAAAGTGAATGGGTTTATCTAACAAAATAGACAAGAAATAAGTTACATTCGTGTGTGCCTGGGAATCTATTGTAAGACTTGAATTTGTAAACTGCGCCATGGAGGAAACGACCAAACGATTTTTTAAATTTGTTTCTGTTAACATTTTGTTGTACTTTGTGGCATGTAGATAAGTATTTGTGTGTATATGACATTCATCTAGCTCCTTTTCCCTGACCTCTCGGCAGTGCCTGCAGCCAACGTGGCTGTTGGACAGATTGAAAAAGGGACAAATTGAGCTGGAACTGTATTAACATAGACAATGTGTAAGATTAGCACCTGAACGCCGTTCTGTTTATGACTGATTTGCCGATGCAAATGGACATTTATATAGCGCAATATTTCTCAGCAGTGCCGTTTGTTGTGTGCCTTCCTCCTCCTTTTCAAGCTACCCTTCCTCGTCTTCCAGTCTTCCTGGTCCACCATTTCTGTCTTGTGTCTGGAGGCCACTGCGCTGGTACATCCAGAAAAGAACAATAGATGATTATTATCTTAAGGTTATAACAATGGTTGTCAGTGTGTTGTTGTTGTCAGCGTATTGTTGTCATTTAAAGGCAGCTGTTGATGCGATGGCGAGAACGGACAGATATGAATTGTCTGATATGAACTGACTGATATGAGTTGTAAGCATTGGAATTTACATTAAAAACTAAAATAAAATGTGTTAAATATATTAAAACTAGATAAAATATTAGTAATTTAATCAGAGAACACTTTGAATTTCAATGGCACAAAATGGAGTGGGAAGTGATTTCTCTTTCTTTGGATTGTTGTCACTTGTTTTAGTCATGCCATTCATATAACCTATGATTTACTATAGGAAGAAACGAGGCTGTTGCCTAGGGATGGCACAAACTCCGACTATAAATATTACACACAACAAAGAAAACTTAGCGTGATGGAATTAATCCGCCCCCGACAACGCGATCCCCATACATGCATTAGGGAATAACCGGAAATCGCCTCGGACATTTGCCTCGGCAGAAAATTCCGTTTCCGGAACTATTCACCTCGGCAAATACTGTAGACGCAAACCTTAAAACAATTACACATCCATTGAATTCAATTCCATTTTCTTGAAATTATGTCAATTTAATGCAATTTTAGAAAACTTCACAACTGCACAGAAATGACTAAAATTCAAATGTATCAGTTACTTATTACAAGTACACAAATTTATTTCGATAATTTTTTATTACATGAAAATGTGAAGCTTCGCATATGGAACAAATGGTACCCGGTTCGTTTCCGGATCCGGCAAATAGTACATCCAAATACTCGGATTCGGTACTCGGTGGAAAATGTCTACCCGGTTGATCCCTAACATGCATACACACATACATGCATACACACATACATACACGCATACATAACTGCAAGTGTTATCTGTTACATCAATATGTGCTAGTTTTTGTTCATCGTTGATTCTTGTTGCCGTAGCAGCCAAACACAGAGAAGACCAGATTTGTCCAAGAGCTGGTTGGGACCCCAAGGCTCTGTCTCCACTGAACCCCACACCTTATGGTCACGATCCAGTTCCAATGTCTTTAGACGATAGTTCTACACATCACAGAACTGCCAGAAGAGGGGGAGCAGGAGGAGGAGGAGGCAGCAGTCTGAGATAACAGCATCATCATGACTGCCTGTGATACTAACTCACTATTGAGTTGTCTTATTCTGCTTGAATGCCTTACAGATGCTCTTCTGTAATAATAATATTATGGTCCGAGAGACACCCCCCAGTGCCACAGGCATTACAGTTCTCTCTTGTACTGGCTAATACGATGTAAGGTCATTACGCAACTGTCTTTGTCCACGCTTCAATTGTTGCTATGGTTCAATGAACTTTGAGACATCCACCTTGATCCGGACAAAGATGCAGTCATCCCTGATGTAGCTTCCGTTCTGCAGCAACTCCAACGTAACAAACTTCGGATAACCAAAGCCGGAATTGTCCACGTCTTTTGCTGGCTTCTGGAACTGCTTCCATGATGGATTTGGAGTGAAGCTTTCGACGACGTTCTGTCTCTTCTCCGGATCCGAGCATTGATCGAACAGTTTGAACACGATCGGCAGACGGAATGGCCATTCCAGTATGTTGTCGTACTCCCCCGGCAGAACACGGATATAGACGGACAGATGCGTTCCTTCACCCGATCCGTTTCCACCCGGAAAGAGCGAGACGCCGAGTCGATAGCCATATCTGCTCGTGTAGAATGGAGCGCTCTGCAGCTCAAAGTCTTCAGACGATTTGGCTTTTGTCAGTTTTGACTTGAAATTTGTCACTTTCCAGATGAATGTTCCGTTTGTAACGCAGGTCGTTTGGTTGAGTTGGCGCGACAGTTCGTCGATGAGGCGCTGCTGGGTGACTACGACTCCGGACAGGAGAGACAGGTGATGACCCATCATGTCTTGCGAGTGCTGGTCAAGGGTCGACCGACGACCCTGAAAGAACACAAATCAAGGAGAGACTTAGAAGAAAATCCCGATGAATCCAACCCAGACACTTCCAATGCCTGTTTAACAAGAAGAAGAAGAAGAATAAAGATGCCAGTCACAGAGACCTGTTTACTTCGGCTGATTTATCTTAAACGCAAGCGAAAGATCTCGGTTATAAAAGCCAAGAGCTATGTTTAACGGAGGAGAGGCACTTACATTGTGTTTGCATCCGACTTCTTTGAACGGACAGGGAGCAACGGTCAAGACACAGTGGGCGCTGACGTGGCCCGCCAGTTCCTCCCTGCAGATCTTCAGTGATGAATCACAGCGATTGGGACAAGCGACTGGAAAACGAGGACACTGGAGGAAGTGATCCTAGCCACGACACAGACACACAACAGAACAAAGCGATGCATTTAAACACACAAAAGAAGCACATCACTTCTTCTACATATAAGTGTAATTGTAATTAGTAACTTCTATTGCGCCAGTGTCTAATGCACAAGGCACAAAGTGACAGCACATCAAACTCAAGCAACATTCAGGTCAGTAGCCAGAAGATCGTTCCACAAGACAGAGAGGCAGCCACTAATGGATAAACAATTTCAAAAAGGTAAGTCATAAGTTGGGAACAGATTGTTAGTAACCATATCTTAATATACTGTTAGTAACTGTTTTAATTTACAAAAAAAAAAAAAAACAAGGATCACAAAGACATAAAGAAATCTTCCGAGGCAGGAAATAAGTAAGGGTCACGGTATGTATGTACCCAGACACTAAATACGTGTCTAGTGACTTCTAAGTACCTCAATAAAGTAGGCCCCCTACTCCTTGGTAAATGTAGGCAGGGTAACACAGGCAACGTGTGATGAGGCGGGATTGGTCTTACGTTAAGTGTTTCATAGAGGAACTGCTTCTGACAGTGGCTGCAGACTGCGGTCCGTTTGACACAGTCGTTGCGCATGTGATGGTCGATGTGACGTCGTGGCACTCTGGCACCACACTTGTGCTCGCACCAGACTGGTTCCATGGGACAGCTACCCTCGTGCAGCTGTCACAAAATGACAAAACCAGTTTAACAGAGGCTGACCTTGTAAGTGAAAAAAACACAGATTAATATCTGCTGAGAAGCTTAACAGACTGATGTACAAATCATGTGACTTGTAAAACAGTAAGTAGACTGATTGGTGGCTGGTTGACTTCTCTTTGTCTAGTTGTTGCTGATACGAATTGTAGCATCAATGACCCATTTCTTCGATTGGTTAACAGTTGATTCAGTGATCAGCTGCTTTACTCAGTGAGTAGTTTGATTGAAATGAATCTACAGATTCCATTCTGATTGATTGATTGATTTAATGGTTGGTTGGTAGAATGACAATCTGTTGATTGATTGAATGGCTGAATGATTCGTTGATTGACAAGCTGCTGACTGAATGATTGATTGACAGATTGACACCTGTGTACTGACCTCCATTGATTCTCCAGTGAACTCCTGGCGACAAGTTGGACAGATTACTTTACGCTGTGGACAAGTGTACGTTACGTGGTCGTTGAGCGCGACTTTAGACAGTCGAGCGGAACAGTTGTTTGGACAGAGAACCGACTCAAAACGACAAACTTCCAAATGATCCTACAACATTACAAATCCTCACATGAACTCCACACCTAACACTGAACAACAGCATCGTTCTAAGCAGCTTTGTTGTTTCGTGTTGTCGTCATTTTAAATATACTCTGCTTATACACAGCCTACTCAAAATGCTTTCTCGACCACTGAATTTATTCAAAGTTGATGACCTTCCATCTGGAACTCTCTCCTTCTTCATGTTCCCAACCTTCCTACCACTCTAAACAATTACTCTAAGAATCTAGACTGAAAACTTGCATCTTCCAGTCTTATCGTTTCCTCTTGCCTGGCTTTAGTCTGCACTTCTGAGCTTTGAAAGGAGGGCATTTTGTCAAACTGTTATGCTCAGCTGCATGACGGTAGCTGTCCCATGGAACCACCCTCGTGTGAGCACAAGTGTTGTAATTGTATAGTATCACTCGTACGGTCAACCTATGTGCATCAAATGACACTACACCATTCAATGCGATACTAATACTATATGTAGTCTGTAATTATGGATTGTGGACTGTTGGTTATCTTGGATGGACATTGTGTTTGGTCAAAAGACTGTGATGACAGTTAAGAGTTCTAGAAAAGCAATCACAATTGCAGGTGATGCAAGGCTATGCATGCAAATCACATGACACCCTCTGTTTTGATAGCAGCATCTGAATCCAGGTCTCAGTATTACCATACCAGACCTAGGGTACACATCAAATGAATCACAAAGAGTCTACTGACACATTAAGACAAAATCTGTATTATTAGGTCAAGTGCTTCAGCACTGAGGACAATGCCTGACAAAGAAACAACAACAGAACAACAGGCCTTTGTTTTCATACACACGCGCACGCACGCACACACACCGAAACATACACATACATACACAGTCACACAAGCACACCTACAAAAACACTCCACAAAGTAAGCATTATAGATCATCATTGTCAGTAGATAAGTTTCTGACCTGGAGATTCTGAAGTCTATCTGTCCATCTACATCCATCCTTGTAGAAACGACAGTGGACCTTGGATGACAAAATCTCAGCTCTCTTCATCTCATCCACGAAGATCTAAGGAAACGAAGAAACACCCAAAGCCAATCAGCAGATGAAGAAACAAGTCCATTTCTTCACCAACAAATGGCACCACTTACTACCTGACTGACTTTAGAGTTTAGACACCTTAGTGCCCCATCTGACACCACAAAGAACAGCTTTATTTACATCAAATGGGCCAAAACAAGCATAATTCTACTACACAATCAGAAGTTTGTTTGATCGCTCAATAGACTTAAAACATTTTGTCTCAATCAATCAATCATTTGTTCAACAGTTCAATCAACACTCCGTTCGAGTGATTATTCAATCAATCAACGCACTAATCACAGTCTGAATAATCTAAATCATTACCTAAGAAATCCGTTTCTTAAATGTCAGAACAACGCATTTAATAGAGAGATAGAAAGAAGCCATGCACCGTGGAGCACATACAACTACTAAAGGTGTCATATGCTAACTACTACTAAGTGCAGCTATTTGCTGACGACAGTTCTCGTATTGTGAGAAACCATGTTATACAAATAGACCAGAGCAGACGGAAGTCGCTCATGCGTGACGAAGTTGCCTCGAAAGAGAGTCATAACCAGAAGCAGAGGGCGCCTGTCCTACTTATGCCTCGGTCGAAGGCCACCTCTGACCTCTGCATTGGAGTCCATGCATAAGCTTAGGTCGAAGGTCGTTGAATAATTGGTGCCTGTGTAAAAGTGATCATAGAACCGTACACAACCACGCAACCATAACAAGACACAGCGTGACATACAAGCATCTACACACTGCAACGACACACACACACACACACACACACACACACACACACACACACACACACACACACTCAGTAGCCACAGAATCAGGTAATATATATATATATATACAGAGACAGTGAGGCGTAAACCCAGACAGGTGGTTGAAATAGCTGCCATATATGACAACACAACCATGGATACAGTTGAAGGGTGAAGAGGTCAAGTGCAGGGTCAGTTCTGACCGTCTGACCCATGGACAGCAATTCAATCAGATAGAGAACTTATTTCTGGTGCTTGAGCAGGACATCCTACGAGGGAACATGGTTAGACAATCCTCCACCCAATTATTATCATTATTAGTTGTGCTGTTTTTATAGCGCACGTTTAAGACGTTCCCAAAGGGGTTTTATATTAATCTCAACATGCGCTATAAAAACAGCACAATAAATTGCCAACTGAAACTGAACCTTAAAAACGACAGCCTCTCCACTGCCTCCCTCCACACTGCCTCCCTCTTTACTACCTCTCCGCTGCTTCCCTCCCTCCTGACTGCCGTGACTAAACTATTAATGAACGTGCCAAAGTCCGTCTGATAATGAGGAGAATAATTATTATCCTGCACGTAATGAGGCATTTATAGAGCGCCACCTGGTGCTTTCTCTCCACAGAATCGAAATCAATGAGTCATCGACAAATAGATCCAAGAATTTACACTTCCTGGGTCTGTTGGTCCACGATCATCTGTAATTCTAATGTCTGTCTGTCTTTCTTTTGGTCTGTAGGTTTATGATCATCTGTTAATGCTACCAGATGATCACATACAGACCAAAGAAGAAAGAAAGACAGACAGACAGACAGACACACAGATAGACAGACAGACAGATAGACAGACAGACAGACAGAATATAGGTCAGCATATAACGTTGGACATTTGATTCCTACTTCCTCAGGGTCCATGAAACAGGAACAGGAAATGGGACCCCTACTTAAATACATTGATAGGATGTTTAACCCCAGCAGTATGCAGGGCAACTAGGTCTCCTGTTGACTCAATTTCAATGACCACAACACCTCCCTTGGCTTAATATATAGGAGTTCATGACCCTCCGTGCATAGGGCAGGGCGTAGGTCACCCAGGTGGATTGGGTGTCAGTTTAATTGGCCACCTCTCAGCCATTCAGGTGTGCTGAACATTGCCAGAAGCAGAACAAAGAGGGGTGGGGACTGCGGAGATCAAAGGGATAGGTCCACATCAAAGGGGATGAGGGATAGGTCCACTGGGAGGAACCTCAGAGCACAGAAGCCGACATATAATAGCTCTGTATGTCAGTTACCCAAATCCTTCAAATCTCATATGGATCAACTCTAATCTTCAACAGTCTTTCATATACACATCTGCATAAACTCGCTCAACTAAACAGATGCATTTACTTCTAGTTATGATGATAATTCATTGAATACTCTGCCACTGAATATTCTGCCATTTAATACTTTGCCAGCATGGATCCCATTCAGGGACACACATCCTCATATATACATTTACAACCTCATTTACAGGTTAACTTGCAGTGGTTCTAACACAGGATCCACCTCCACCATATAAAACCCTTGTTATGTTTTGTTATATGAGACCCATATAAGGCCACCATGGGCTCCATTTGGGTACAGATAATTTCATAGAAGACCTGTTATAGGGCCTTGCAAATGTCACAAGGCAGAGTAAATCCACTGTCAACAAAGATCACAAAAAACAATTCCATTGCACTCTGAACCCAATTTCATCAGGGTCTGTCAAGTTTCTTTCATCCTTTACTTCTTACCCTCTCTTAACCTAACTTCACTTCTTTGTCTGCAAAGAATAAAGTCTATTTACCTGAGCATAATCGAGAGTCCTGTGATCGACTGGACAGACGAGTGATCCATCGCTAATTCAAATAAGAAAACAATTTCTGTATTTCATATTGCATTCTAAATCTATCCTGAAACCTAAAGATTTTGCAACAGAAGAACTTCTTCTCAATACATGAGTGTTTTTCTAGGACAATGCTGCAAGTCAATCAGCAAATGACTGCAATTCCTGAGCACCCTTGCTTCCCCTCCACCCCTCAGCTGCTGCTTCTGCTGTCGTAGAGATGCCATATGGCCATTGCTTAAGAGTCTGATAATGAATTAATTCCCAACTGATTAAGTCATGCATTTCAATGCCAGACAACAACATCCTTTCCCCGTTCAGAACCGATTTCAAAACAAATGTCTCTGGTTTTTCTTTCTGTTCTTTCTTTACTATTTCTGCCCAATCTCCTAAATTAATCACTTAAGCTCTGCTCAATCATTCTGCACACAAACTGTAATCGTAATCTCCAAATTCCTAAAGTGCTACTCTAAAGCTAAGTGCAGGCACCAGCTTATTCCCATTTCCCAAGCACTGAAACTGTGGTTGATGTTGGTAAATGTTGAGAATTTTTTCAACACGAATCAGACTATATGAGTTCAAATCTTAAAAGGAGGTATTATATGTAGTTTCCCTCTACATTGTCAATTTTAAAAGTCAATTACACTATTTTTATTTTTATTAATTTATATAATTTCACTTGAAACATCGGAGCAACAGTGTAATGTATGGTTGAACAAATAAAAAAAAACAAATCAGTCTTTCTTAACATAGCTGCAAAAAACAGTTTCAAACTTCACAAGGAATTCACACAACTCGAGTCATTTCCATCTGCACCGCCGAATAGCTACAAAAGTTCTTACTTACTTACTTACTATCTTACACGGCCTCAAACCGCAGGGCTAGTCTTACCGAGTGTAGGACATTATCACCGGACATTATCCCCCTGGACATTATCCCCCCGGACACAATCCCCCGGGGTAGGACATAATCCCCCCAGGCTAGGAAATAATAACCGTGATGATGGCAAAAAGGACTAAGCCATTGCTAATCACCTCAACATCAGTCGGAATATATTTCAAATTGTTTAATGAATTGTTGGCGATCATGTACAATCGGGGTGCGTGAATTTTACAATCCAGCCTCCACTCGCAGGTATAGTTTCTTTAGTCGCACAAATACATAGGCTACACTGACCCTAACCCTAAGCCCTAACTGACCCTCACGACGCTTACCCTGACCCTAACTGACCCTCACGATGCAAAAACGCCCACCCCGATAGTAAATAGACACCCCGATTGTACATGTTCGCCTCCTAGTCCATATAAGTGACGCTAACAAGGGTGCAGAGACGGCTTGTAGCTGCTTGGCGCTGTGCCTGACCAGCTTTTTGGGCAACTGACCTTGCGAATTCTGACTTTAGCAAGCCTTAAGTTAAGAACTAGGTGACTAACAAGTCTTATTTTTACGGTAATCCTGGGTTTTAGCGTCCGAAATTATTTTCATCGAAACGTTGTAATACAATAAATATTAATACAATAAATAATCATCGTTCATGCAACTTCTAGTTTCATTTATATTTTCATCGATCATCCAGCTTCTAGTTTGATCTACATTTTCATCAATCTTCCAATTTCTAGTTTAAGTTTAACTATGAAATGTTTTCATCACTTATCCACAGCAATGATATCGGCGCTAAAACGATATATTTTCATCGCAATTCCAACTTCTAGTTTCACTTTTATCATGTGATATTTTCATCGATGATCCAGCTTCCAGTTTCAATAATATTTTCATCAATCTTCCAACTTCTACTTTGAGTTTTACTAAGAAATGTTTTCATCGCTCATGCCATGTAAATAATTTCGGACGCTGAAACCCAGGATTACCCAGGGCTATTAAGGTTGATCAATTAAAAGTAGAAATAGGCTTATTACACAGAGGGGGGATTTTGTCCGGGGGGGAGGGGGTAATGTCCTAGCTAAAATCGGGTGGATTCTGTCCGGGGGGATAATGTCCGGGGGAGATAATGTCCGGGGGGATAACGTCCGTTCCCTAGTCTTACCATCTGTTCGTCGCTCCATTGATTCTTGGCATTGATTCAAAGGCAGGTACTTCATTTTTAATTCACCGGAATTTCTTTTACTTTTCCCATGTACTTATTTTAAAATCCAGCTTCCACTCGACGCGCAGGAACCCTGCCGTAGATTCGCGCCGCATATTCGCGATTTTCAGCCACAGATTCGCTTTGCCGCTAAAGAGTCGCCATCTGGCAGTTGACTACAATTTAGATCACTATTTAAAATGTGCTAGCAATAATAGCAAATGGACCTACAAGAGTACAGCAACTTGTTGATGTAAATGGGCCTATATACGCCTATAAGCCTACATATAGGCCTCTTATAGCAATATATATGCGCCATAACTACATCCACATATTCAAAGGTACTTACGAATACGCCTCAATCACAGCCGAACATTCAAATAGGCCTGAGTATTTGCACCCGTATGGCCAGACCTACAGCCACAGATTCAACTAGACCTTTCTATACGCCAACATAGCCGGCCGCAGATTCAGTATAGGCCTATATAAGCGCCAGACCTACAGCCACAGATTCAACTGCACCTTTCTTTACGTCAACATAGCCAGCCACAGATTCAATATAGTATATATAAGGGCCAGACCTACAGCCACAGATTCAACTAGACCTTTCTATACGCCAACATAGCCAGCCGCAGATTCAGTGTAGGCCTATATAAGCGCCAGCCGCAGATTCAGTGTAGGCCTATTGTTGGCGCCAGACTTACAGCCACAGATTCAACTAGACTTTCTATACGCCAACATATATCCAGCCACAGATTCAATATAGTATATATATATATATATATATATATATATATATATATATATATATATATATATATATATATATATATATATATATATATATATATATATATATATAAGGGCCAGACCTACAGCCACAGATTCAACTAGACCATAGTTCGAGAATTCGCATTTTACGAATTTTAAGAATGTTTAAAATTCACGAATTTTAACGAATTTTAAAACTGCAGTTTTAAAATTCGTAAAAATTCGTGAAATAATAAAATATTAGAATTCCTCGCCATGGCAACGAATTTTATTATGTTTACTTTTCAACATTTTAAGCCAGTAAATGTCAGTGTCATAGGCAATCAATCAATCAGCAAAAAGATAGCTGATTATAGTACTGATATTCAGTTACTGTTCTTCTTGGAGTCTTGAACTTCGACTTCTATCATAGTTGGGGTGTGTGTGACTGTGAGTGTCAGTCAGCAGAACGAAAAATCACCAGTGCCTCAGCTCCAGTGTGATCAGTCAGTCACTAACACATGTTTTTGCAACCAACAATAGTTAAAAAGGGTTGGCAACGTTCACCGAGCTGTGTCTTCTACTTCATCATCCTCTGATTCTGAGTCAGAAACAGCCTACTGCTCCCACTCGACTCCGGTTTCTGTATTTTCCTCATGCAAATGCTCTCGAATTCGAGCAGAACAACCAACACATTCCTTGTCACAAAAACTACATTGTGTTTTTGGATTACCCTTTCCTTCTACTCCAAAATTATTGCATACTTCTACTTAGGTCCATGTTCTTTCATCTTTAAGAAATTAGATTTTAACTAAATTAATTCGTTACGTAGTAAACTTTTATATTGAATTTTACGTTAAATTATAAGCAGAAGCTTAACACAACAAATCATGACGTCATCACATTTGTTGTTGTTGCTCACGCTGTTTTTGGAAAACCCTACTGTCAATGTAAAAAGGGTCCAACAATGGTCCAACGAATTTTTACGAATTTTTACGAATTTTAAAATAGACCAAAAATTCGCGAATTTTTACGAATTTTAAAACCGAAAGTCACGAATTCTCGAACTATGAACTAGACCTTTCTATACGCCATCATAGCCAGCCGCAGATTCAGCACAGGCCTATATAAGCGCCAGACCTACAGCCACAGATTCAACTAGACCTTTCTTTACGCCAACATAGCCGGCCGCAGATTCAATATAGTATATATAAGGGCCAGACCTACAGCCACAGATTCAACTAGACCTACGCCAACATAGCCAGACGCAGATTCAGTATAGGCCTATATAAGTGCCACACCTACAGCCACAGATTCAACTAGTCCTTTCTTTACGCCAACATAGCCAGCCACAGATTCAATATAGTATATATAAGGGCCAGACCTACAGCCACAGATTCAACTAGACCTTTCTATACGCCAACATAGCCGGCCGCAGATTCAGTATAGGCCTATATAAGCGCCAGACCTACAGCCACAGATTCAACTAGACCTTTCTTTACGTCAACATAGCCAGCCACAGATTCAATGTAGTATATATATAAGCACCAGACCTACAGCCACAGATTCAACTAGACCTTTCTATACGCCAACATAGCCAGCCGCAGATTCAGTATAGACCTATATAAGTGCCACACCTACAGCCACAGATTCAACTGCACCTTTCTTTACGTCAACATAGCCAGCCACAGATTCAATATAGTATATATAAGGGCCAGACCTACAGCCACAGATTCAACTAGACCTTTCTATACGCCAACATAGCCAGCCGCAGATTCAGTGTAGGCCTATATAAGCGCCAGCCGCAGATTCAGTATAGGCCTATTGTTGGCGCCAGACTTACAGCCACAGATTCAACTAGACTTTCTATACGCCAACATATATCCAGCCACAGATTCAATATAGTATATATATATATATATATATATATATATATATATATATATATATATATATATATAAGGGCCAGACTTACAGCCACAGATTCAACTAGACCTTTCTTTACGCCAACATAGCCGGCCGCAGATTCAATATAGTATATATAAGGGCCAGACCTACAGCCACAGATTCAACTAGACCTTTCTATACGCCAACATAGCCAGCCGCAGATTCAGTATAGGCCTATATAAGTGCCACACCTACAGCCACAGATTCAACTAGTCCTTTCTTTACGCCAACATAGCCAGCCACAGATTCAATATCTATATATATAAAGAAGAAACTCTGTCTGTCCCTCACGCGATCTTAGACCGGAATGCATTTCGACATCTTTCGAGCTTTTCACTTAAAACCTTCACTGCTGTCTCGGGGTGGGCATTACACACCCAGTGTGAGGCTTCGCGTCCACCTTTTGACCGCTTCTATGGTGTCCGGGGCAAAAAACTCTCCAAAATCCGACTTCTTACACATTCGAGTCGACCTATTTTCAGTCACCAGATGGCGCCACCCGAGAAGATTATTCTCTGTCACCAGGACAGGGTGGTGGTGGTGGTGGTGGTGGTAGTCGTGGTGGTGGTGGTGGTGGTGGTCGTGGTGGTGGTGGTCGTGGTAACCCCGGGCAACGCCGGGTAAAGCAGCTAGTAGTATATATAAGCGCCAGACCTACAGCCACAGATTCAACTAAACCTTTCTATAGGCCAACATAGCCAGCCACAGATTCAGTATAGGCCTATATAAGCGTCAGACCTACAGCCACAGATTCAACTAGAGTACTAGACCTTTCTTTACGCCAACATAGCCGCCACAGATTCAATATCTATATAAATAAAGCGAGAATTCTGTGTGTCTGCTGTCTGTCTGTTTGACCGGGATTAACTTCTACAATTTTGCACATTTTCACTCGAAACCTTCACTACTGTGTCGGCCTCGGTTTCGGACACCCAGTGGAGGGGTTCGCGTCCCCCGTTTTCACCGCTACCATGGTGAAAATGCCCCCAAACTCTACCCAACCGACCGTCCGTCACGCCCAAGCGAAGCGGTTCTATTTATGGCGCCGGTAATCCCCAACGTCATTAATAATGCGCATAACCACAAGCCGTTCTATTTATGGCGCCGGTATTCCCCAGCGTCATTAATAATGCGCATAACGGTCGGTTGGGTTTACTTTCGCACCAAATTTAATGACGATCGATTCGAACTATATTCATCGTTTTACAGCTACATTTTAACACATGTATGTTCAAAGACAAAGATCTAAATTATTTCCAGTATATGAAACAATCAGTCTGCTTTACTAAGGGCGAGGCCGACTACAGACCGGCAGTGAGGGCTAGATTTCTATCGTTTTCTTTAACACGCCAATCCCGGGTTCACCCTCTTCGACTGCCACAGGTCGCCAGACGCCACAAGGGCCTCCAAGATTGCGAAGCAGTCGCCGCCGGAGGGAGACTGCGAAGCAGTCTGTCCACGGCAGAGGTCGCTAGATGCGAGAAGGCGTATACAAGACTGCGAAGCAGTCTCTGCTGTACGCCAGAAGGCGTCTACAAGACTGCGAAGCAGTCTCCCGCACAGATGCATGGCAAACACCGATATAACATGTAACCCTCGGCCGTTCCCGATGCATAAACCAATGGGACAGATTAATTCATCCGTCGACCAAAATTACAACACAGACAAACTCATTAATATTCTGAGGAAACCTTTTAACGCGCTCAAAGGAACACAAAAATGGGAATTATTATAGGGCGCCTAAAACATCCAATAACCTGTAGGGCGTATATACAACATACTCAGGACTGTAGTGGTAAAATTTGAGGTGAGTACACGCTACCGGTGAGCAGGGCTGGTGTCACCCCAAAAATATTTTCTGATGACCTTTTTTTTAGGAATTCGTCTAAGAAAATTTTCTGAATTCTCTTAGAATTTTTGACTTTTTACCATTTCGTCTCTGAAGAAGTTGATGACTTTTTTTTAGTCATTCGCCCTAAAAACCGTTAAAACCTCTCTTTTTTTTCTCAGAAAGTTTTAAAAGTCGCAATTATTCGGTCTTCAGAGGTAAGTATACGCTGTATACCCGCGTAAACCCTCGTCTAGATCCATGAGTATACGCTCTCAAATTTCTCTAGAGGTGAGTATACGCTGTATACCCGCGTATACCCTCGACTACAGCCCTGAACATACTATATATGATCAGAGACACTCTACGCTCATACAAAGGGTAAATTGTCAACGCCAGATAAATCATTTATGCCTCATCAGCAACGACATCGTTCAGTTTATGCTGGGATTAAGATTGTCCCAGGTTTATGAAATAGGAACTGTAGGTGTCATACTCAATAACAGATTTGAATTCTCCGTGCACATTAACAACATCTGTTGGAATCCTAAACAATTCCTTCTTTGTGAGTTCTCGTTTCGCATTAGTCATGGAGCTAGCTCATGTTTCGTGTGCACTTCAATGTACCCTCAAAATTTCTTTTTCAAAAAATTCTTTTTGCTAAATTTCTCAGAAACGGTTATAATTAGTAAAAAATACATAAGGACCAAAAAGATAGCTCTAATCAAGACCTACAATTTTAAAAAAAACGTCGAAATTTAAAAAGTCATTTTTCCGCCATCTTGAATCCAATATGGCGGCTAAGCGATCAATAAGCGGGTCATGTGACCAATTTTTTGACACACTTTCATGACCTATAATGACCCTGTGAGGTCAAACTGAGGGTACATTGAAGTGCACACGAAACATGAGCTAGCTCCTTGACTACATGGATTAATACTGGAATATGTGGTTGGCAATTGAGGTCTACGCCCTACGAATAGGCTTATATGATTCTGTGGCTGGTATATAGTCGTATAGAGGCCTATCTTGATATATGGATATATGGATGGCCATTATGGATTATATTTTGGCTAGCTGAATATCTGGCTCGACATTTATGCGTTTATATAAGCCTATACGAATTTGGGGCGTACAAAGCCTATTTCACAACCTATTTGGTTGTGGTTCATGCGCATTTATAGGCCTCTGTGAATGGGCGGTTGACCATATACGCGTATAAATAAGGGTAATTGAATATGTGGCTCTGGATTTGGCGCATATATAGACCTATTTTAATCTGTGGTTGGCCATTCTGGCGTAAATAAAGGCCTATCAGATAATCCGAATAGGCCTATGTGGATGTCGGATGGAAGCATATAATAGGCCTTACGCCTACAGATTTTTTAGCTGGCCTTATGGCGTATATAAAAGTCTAGTTAAATAACATAACATAACATAACGTTTATTGGTCAACATAATTGTACATATTTTGTTTATTTATATAATGACAGCCGTGTTTTAAACGCACAAAGGAAGAAAAATAAACAAAACTGAAGCATATCGTCCAAACAATCCTCACTGTATATTAACATGTCACAGCTAAGAGGGTTCGATCCGAACTCTAAGCTAGAGCCCTGCGCCGGCCGCGCCGCGCCGCCGCCGCCGACATTTCGTGGGCGCCGCCGCCGCCGATTTTTGTTTGCCGGCGCGCCGCCGATGCCAGTTTGATATGCTTAATTGTTATTGTTGCATTTTTCATGTTTTGCATGCTATTGCGAAGATAAGCAAACTATTCTCAGAAATGGCACTTTGATTGGTAGGAACTCGTGTGTTAATGAAGAAGATAATGAGTGAATATAGCTGATTACAATGTTTGTGGTCTTTATCTTGATACCAAGAATGCATTGTATTCCTGACTAAATTTGTTTTCCTTATACTTTGATGATCTTGTCTTTGTGCCTTGATACACACAGTCATTTAATGCGATATCTTGTTACAAGTAACCATTGTTTTGATACACTGTTCCTGTTGCCATTTCCTTAATACCTTGACAACAAAAGCAATATGCAATGTATGTCCTTGTATGTGTACTACAGTACTACAGTATTCCCTCATTCGGTCCCTTCATGTTGAATAGTTTCTATAACTTATTGATTGTTGTCTTTGATGTCTGTGGTCTTATTACAATGGTGTAAATTATTTTTGGCCTAATGTTGTAAGATTAAAGGAATTTATGAGTGCTATTAATATCAAGATATGCCATTTAAGTAATAATCCTGCAGAAGGGAAGGTATAATTGATTAATACTTTTGGCTGGAATCTATTCAGGTAAACAGTATCAGTTGACACAGGTTTTGACTTAGTACGTATAGTATCAACAATGGTCTTTTTCAGTTTAGTATGATACAAACAATAGTCTATATGTGGAAACTTTAAATGGCGTGGCACCAATTCAAATGGGCAGCAGACCACCTGGTAAATTCATTGAAAAATTAACAGGAGTGAGGCCACTCGGCCAGTGTATTACCATAGGAAACGTATATATTTACATTTCACTTCATGGCTTCAGCAGCCTCTCTTACTGGTAGAATGCTGTTATCCAGCATCTGCCATGTGACTTGGTGTGTAGCCTGTGTAGGCCTACACTGTATCAGTGCATATGCAAGTGTATTCATGCAATATGCAAATGCATGTTGCTTCATCTGATTACAATTTGCCAATACCTATGCAGATGTGCAGTGTAATTAAGGATGTTCATATTTGTAAGGCAAATGTCTGAAGGTGTCTTTTCTTTCAGTCCCTTTATATGTAGTTGAGCTTCAGTGTGATGGACACAGGACCAACGGCTGTTCAACTCTCATAGTGACTCACATGGGCGTCCGGAGGAGGGAAGGGGGATTTGCCCCCTGGAGTTGTGAATAGATTTTCCATGCAAAAACGTCATTTTGCCCTCTAGAAAAATTTAGTCCCCTTATAAAAATTTTGCCCTCTGCTCCGGAAAAATTCCTGCGGATGCCCATGGTGACTCATGTTTCTGACTAGGGCACGCCGCGCCGCGCCGACGCCGACATTTTGTGGGCGCCGTCGCCGCCGATTTTTGTTCGTCGGCGCGCCGCCGCCGCCGCATAAAAATGATCGGCGCGCCGCCGCCGACACTATGACGTCGGCGCAGGGCTCTACTCTAAGCAATAGATTTGTTAGCCAAAGTAAATGAGTGGCTGTAGGTTCGGCCAATATGTATAGGCCTACATGCACCTGTGGCAGATTATTGTGGCGGTAAGCGGACTTCTGATCACAGGACCAATGATCAATGGTCCGTGTGACCAAGCGTCCTATGATCAATAGTTATATAATCAATGGTCCTGTGATCAATGGTCCGCAAATCATTGTGGCCTAAAACAAAAGTTTAGTTCAATATGAGCTAGACTAGGGCGCTTAAATTGGACTATAATGAATCTGTGGCTGGCTATCTAGGTCTGGCGCTAATATATACTATATTGAATCTGTGGCTGGCTATTTTGGCGTATAGAAAGGTGCAGTTGAATCTGTGGCTGTAGGTCTGGCCCTTATATACAGGGTGCGGCAAAATAAAGTAATCCCCTGCAGTGTGTTGCAAATTCTGTAGCAACCGCTTAGAATTTTTATATAAAACTTGGTAATGATATTGTCTGTTCACATCTACATATAACTTCCAAATGTTATTTAACAATCTTGAAATATGACAAAGTTATGTTATTTCAAACACGAAACCCCCACGATTTTACATGGTTAAAAATAGTTACTTTGAAAAGAAACAAGAAAATAAATGGTACAACTTGAAATATTTTTACAACAAAGCTTTACGAATTGCACTTTCAATTTTACATTAAGTGTTCAAAGTGTCCACCATTGGCCTGCACGCATGCCTTCAGCCGTTTGGTAAAGTTCTTGATGGCCTTGTTGATCGGCGCCTGTGGCATATCGTCCCATATTGACTGCAAAGCGGCTTTCAACTCTTTGGCTTCGGCTGGAGTTTGTGATACCTTTCCAGCATGGCTCCCCACACGTGATAGTCAAGGGGGTTGAGATCTGGGGAATTTGGTGGCCACTGATCCTTCTCAATGATCTCAGGACAGTTTGCCCTGTTTTTTGTTTTCATAATAAATGCTACAGTACAACCAATAACGCAACCGTAAAATTTGAACGTTATAAAGCGTGGGCTTGTCTCTGTTCAAATAGCATAACTTAGTCAATTGTTGTGATAATATAATGTAATTTGGCAATTGTACGTAGATATGAATGACCAATGGCCGTGTAAATTTTCTTATAAAAATCCAACTTCGTTCTTGAGATATCAACCAAACGCTGCAGGGGATTACTTTATTTTGCCGCACCCTGTATATACTATATTGAATCTGTGGCTGGCTATGTTGGCGTAAAGAAAGGTGCAGTTGAATCTGTGGCTGTAGGTCTGGCGCTTATATAGGCCTATTCTGAATCTGCGGCTGGCTATGTTGGCGTATAGAAAGGTCTAGTTGAATCTGTGGCTGTAGGTCTGGCCCTTATATATATACTATATTGAATCTGTGGCTGGCTATGTTGGCGTAAAGAAAGGTGCAGTTGAATCTGTGGCTGTAGGTCTGGCGCTTATATAGGCCTATTCTGAATCTGCGGCTGGCTATGTTGGCGCATAGAAAGGTCTAGTACTCTAGCTGAATCTGTGGATGAAGGTCTGGCGCTTATATAGGCCTATACTGAATCTGCGGCTGGCTATGTTGGCTTATAGAAAGGTCTAGTTGAATCTGTGGCTGTAGGTCTGACGCTTATATATACTATATTGAATCTGTGGCTGGCTATTTTGGCGTATATAAAGGTCTAGTTGAATCTGTGGCTGTAGGTCTGGCGCTTATGTAGGCCTATATTGAATCTGCGGCCGGCTATGTTGGCGTATAGAAAGGTCTAGTTGAATCTGTGGCTGTAGGTCTGGTGCTTATATATACTACATTGAATCTGTGGCTGGCTATGTTGGCGTAAAGAAAGGACTAGTTGAATCTGTTGCTGTAGGTCTAGCGCTTATATAGGCCTATACTGAATCTGCGGCTGGCTATGTTGGCGTATAGAAAGGTCTAGTAGAATCTGTGGCTGTAGGTCTCGCGCTTATATAGGCCTATACTGAATCTGCGGCCGGCTATGTTGGCGTATAGAAAGGTCTAGTTGAATCTGTGGCTGTAGGTCTGGTGCTTATATATACTACATTGAATAGTTGGCTGGCTATGTTGGCGTAAAGAAAGGACTAGTTGAATATGTGGCTGTAGGTCTAGCGCTTATATAGGCCTATACTGAATCTGCGGCTGGCTATGTTGGCGTATAGAAAGGTCTAGTACAGTGGTCACCAACCCGTGGCTCGCGAGCCGCATGCGGCTCTCGAAAAGTTCTGTGGCGGCTCTCCAGAGCTTTCCAGGAAATGACATTTTCTGTGACGAAATAAAATTGTGCTATAAAAATGGACTTTTTCCGTGTGATAGTGCTATCCGCTAGTATTTGTTGTGCTCCTAAATTCGACCTAAACCCATGGCGGCTACCAAAAGTGGCTAAACTTCGCAATGCGGCTCCCAAAGTTCCTAAACTTTGGAATGCGGCTCCCAAAATTTCTTAAACTTTGGAATGCGGCTCCCAAAAGTTGCCAAACTGCGCAATGCGGCTCCTCACCGAAAAAAGGTTGGAGACCACTGGTCTAGTAGAATCTGTGGCTGTAGGTCTCGCGCTTATATA
>OY744603.1:285000-302302 GCA_963556255.1 Allolobophora icterica
AGAAACAAGACGTTTCGAAGAGGCACTTGAAGGAGTGTAGCTCCTTAATGGTCGCATACAACAATCAACAACAATCAACAACATGCAACACGAATAAAAGCAACACAATCAAACGCAGATCATCAGACATACATGAGAACAAAAACTGGACTTTCTACAAAACTAAAGCATCCAACTTCCAACACTAAACCAACCATATGACTCAAATCCCTCACTCACAAAATTACAAATCTAAAACTTGCCCAAAAATAGGATACACGTTGCAAAAGTACAAAAACCATTTCATCCTCTGTTAGCACCCTATCAATGTGGTCCTACATGCTTCCACATCCATTTATTTACACTGTCCTTACAGCAACTCTCCACAGAGGAATCGGTCACTCATGGGTCCACAGACAATGACCGTCACAGCGGACACACTTATATCGTGAGCATCGCATTACAAGTTGAACAATGTTCCACCAGACATTTGTATGCATGCAGGCATCGACATAAGTAAAGAGCAACACAACTATTACATTACAAAGCAACTTCAGACATACCAGAGCGAGGTAAACACCACACATACAAGAACGAGGTAAACGTTAAAGATGTATTCAAATACAGATGCCTGTATTTGCAGTCAACTCATAGAGTCAAAACGCCGTTTGGCATTTCCACAAATGAATCAAAGTCACAAGAAGACCTAGACACATGATCTGTTTTCAATTCTTTCTTATAAGAAGCACCGAAAGACTGGAGTTGATGTAAGCGCAAAGCAGGAGAAATAATCAACCAAAACTCTCGAGTCAATTAAATCACCCGAGTCTAATCATCAACCAACAGCCAAACTGTGATTGTAATTAGTAGCTGCTACAGTGCTGGTGTCTCATGCACACCAAAACCAAGCCATAATCAGGTCAATATCCACAAGATCAGTCCATAAGCAGAGAGGCAGCCTATGATGGTTGGTAAGCAATTTGAAAGAGGCAAGTTTTACATTGCAAATGAAATGACACAAGCGACTGAGCAGAGCGCACAGACACAGGGAGACAGTTCCAGATAACTCCTTGTAACAACCAGACCTCTTCCAATCGTCCAATCTTGACTCACAGCCGCCATCAGTTTATAAATCTTCGCTGCGATCTGTAGAAAACGACTCTGCAACTGAGAACAGAATTTGAAAAGCAGATGACAACACAAGACTTCATATCGATCAACCGAGACTGAGAGCAGAAATGCCACACTCTTTCACTCGCTGTGCTGCATATATGTTGTTGCAAATATCTGTTGTCACTGACCATCCCACAACCCTAGACACATTCCGAGGCATCGGTTGACAATTGGTTGATTTCTGAAACCAATTCATCTGATACATGATTTGTAACCGTTTGGTCTTGTTGTTGCTCTGCAAAAGAAACACACACAAGCATAGAAACAGACAGACAGACAGACAGACCAATAAACAGACACTGAAACAGATTATCAGAGCAACAATCAGATTAAAGAAACCAAAATCTGATGATAAACCAAAATCCCATAAAAGACAAATCAGACCAACCAACATAATCTCTGCTCTCAACAGAATTCTCTTAATTCTCACAATCCAATGCATCTACATCATTTCCTTCTTCTAACCCACTGGTTCCCAACCTTTTCCAGGACGAGCAACCATTATTAAAAGTCATTCAACCAAACCGCACCTGGCCTTAATTTCACCCATTATTCTTCCAGCTAGTTCTTTATTCTAAAGATGAACAGCATTCCTTGCATTCAACTGCACTGTTATGACTATTTCTACACTACTTCAATGGTTAAACATAGTTATCGACTATGTTTGCAATGATAATCAGTAGCTTCTCACATTTTTTACAGAAAAAGCTGCACAAGTACTATCCAGCCACGGCACCATCCCTAAAGCAGGTTCACGGCATCCCAGCCTATCACAGCACCTAGGTTGGGAAACACTGCTCTCACCTCCATCAAGCAACCATTCACTTATTACTATTCAACGACCCCACTGAGCACTAGCTAGTACTGGCTCCTCAATTCCAGTATAACTAAATAAGACAAGAGACTGACCCATCGCTTCTCGTTCCAGTCGCTCCGTTTCCGTCCGATCTTTCTCGATGAAGATGGCACAGAAGAGGAAGAATCCTCCTCCGAGGACACACACAAATGCCGTCATGTAGAGCGCATACTCCAGACCAATATACTCAGTGACGATTCCCTGCGTCGAATACGATCTCTGTATTGCATCACTTATCTAAAAACAACAAACAAATCAACCGATGGCAGAAACACCAACTGAAAAACAGTTCCTCCTTCTAATGAAAAACATGGTTTTACCACATTGTGATAACCACTTGAAACATAATCAAATGAACAATCAATTCCTAGAAATACACAGTTTATTCAAACAGGAATAAGTTGAGCAGATTATAAATTTATAATGTATATAAACACTGGTTGAGTCAATATTACCTGGTAAATGATCTTTGACATGTTCTTAGAAGCTTTCTTCTGACACATTCATATAAAATATCTTAAAGACGACATTTGCTCCTCTAGAGAATTTCTCTCCTGGACCATTCCTTAAGAAGACCTAGATGCAAAAATGATTTCAGAATTAGCCTAAAAGAAATGAAAACAAGTGTGGCTTCTGAAATGATTCTGGGTCGATCTTCTTACCGCTCCAACAAGGAACGGACTTCCAGCATCACCCAACAGATGAGAAAGTAAGATCTGGATCGCTTCGGCAGAAGAACGTCGTGTCGGAATAACAAGATACTAAAACAGAGAACAGATCATCATTCTCTCAAACTCAATGGATTTGCAAGATTCACCATTTATTATTACTAGCACCTCAATGACAATTGCCATTTTCATTATCATCCTTAGTACTTAATAAAATTACTGCTTTCCAATAATCACAGCTATTATTATTGTACTAACAATTAACAAGTAACATCAGTGAAGGTGGACTAACTTTTCACCATCGTATCACGTAGTTGTTAACTCTTTGACTCAAAAACAAATCAAATAAACATCAAATTAGACCAGACAAGTAAAACAGCTCAAAGTGTATCTGGTGACTACTTTGTTGTGGCTAATAACGACAACAGAGGATGGCTAAGAGACGAACAACAAAGACAATTCTCACCAGAAGGATGTCAGCCACAACCGTCCAGTTGAGACAGAGCAAAGTCTCACCAATAAATATCAGGATCTAAAAGACGAGACAACCTTTTACTAAGCACATAAAACTAATGGCCAATGTAAACGGATTCTTTGATATCAGGCATAACTGAAAGAAAAGAAAATCTAAAGTGTTTCTGGGTTAATCAGCTGTTTAAGTAGCATCACTTCTCCGAAAGAACCAAAAGACAAGATTCACTTCATCAAACAAATATATATAGATTTTTCATTTTCTATACTGACAGCCAAACTCTTGATCATATTTACTCTATAATTTTCAAAACGAAAACAATCCTTCAGATCAAAGAGACAAAAGCTAAACCATAAAAGGATGGCAATTTATCTAACAAGATAAAAGGAAGAGAGAGAGAGTGGGAGAGATAGAGACAGAGACAGGGAGAGAGAGAGACAGAGTGAGTGATAGAGAGCAGGAGATAAAGGGACATCTACCCATGTGAGGTATTCGTTGTATCTTGACAAGAAGAGCGAGAGGAAGAGGAAGGGAGCGCTCGTGAGCAGGCCAAACGCACAGACAAACGGATCGGCCTTTCCCGTATATGGTCGCAGTTTACTGGCGGAGTAGGAGCCGAGCATGACTCCAAGGAAGCCAGCCGCACAAGTGACACCACCAAACGTCATCGCCACTCTAAGTGCAACATTAACAGTCACAGCAGCAATTAAATACAATTAAATTAAATACACATCATTAATGCTCTGATAACAACACAACTGAAATATAATATTTCTGTTCAGATGTGAAAATGTTCTGCACATATCTTAGGTTCTCTCTGCAGAGAGACTGACAGACACATAGACAGACAGACAGAGAGACTGACAGGCAGACAGACATAGACAGACAGAGAGACTGACAGACAGACAGAGACAGACAGACAGACAGAGACAGACAGACAGAGAGACTGACAGACACAGAGAGACAGACACAGAGAGAGAAAGAGAGCATCATGAGAAACCTGGTCTTGATGCTATCTTCGCTGAGATTTGGATTTCCTACAATGAGTGACTTGGTGATATAGTTTGGTGCCCAGAATGCCAGAGCGCCTGACACGAACGCGACACATGTCACCCCAAACGATGACAACATGAAGCTCTTACTACAAAACAAACAGACTTTCTCTCTTAACGTAACAACAGATTCCAATCAAAGTCTCAACAACAATCAACACAACAATCATCTAATTCAATCTCTAGTTATATTTCCTCCTTCAAGTATCAACGAAATTTAATATGTAGATCCCTTCAGCAGCAGAGTCCTCGTAATCTGCCTGAGTCCTGCTTATCTATGTTTGAACCAGAGACAGGACTTACTAAAGACAGACTGACTGACTTTCACCAAATTTCGTCTCAGAAACAAAAACTTCTTCAGTTTTGTGTGTGACACAAAAGCGGATTGGTTTCAATGTTTGCCTTCTAATGTTAAGTGTGTGAGTTGAAAGTTCAAACCTCCTCCCCTGGGACGGTTACTGTGTACTGTAGGGACCTTGAGCAAGTCCTTCAAGGACCTCCCCCCAAGACAGCTACTGCGTAGGGACCTTGAGCAAGTCCTTCAAGAGCCTCCCCCGAGACAGCTACTGTGTCGGGACCTTGAGCAAGTCCTTCAAGAGCCTCCCCCGAGACAGCTACTGTGTCGGGACCTTGAGCAAGTCCTTCAAGAGCCTCCCCTGAGACAGCTACTGTGTCGGGACCTTGAGCAAGTCCTTCAAGAGCCTCCCCCGAGACAGCTACTGTGTCGGGACTTTGAGCAAGTCCTTCAAGAGCCTCCCCCGAGACAGCTACTGTGTCGGGACCTTGAGCAAGTCCTTCAAGAGCCTCCCCTGAGACAGCTACCATGTAGGGACCTTGGCTAAGTCCTTCATGAACAATTGCTCCATACCATCATCACCTGATACATTTTCATTAGATAGTGGTCCTTAATAAATACAGCAAATATAGAAATTAGAATTGTCTGCTCCATGAAGCAACAGGTGTCCAGCCTTTCCTCACAATGCTCTCCAGTCAGTCGCAAAACAAACTCCAGACACGGAGTCAAAGGGTGACCTGCTTCCACATGTGCCAACTCATAGACAACGATCTAGAACGATGATCCAGAACGAATGGATCTGAATAACGGCCACGAAGAAGAAGATGACGAAGGCGATAATAATGATGAATACGAAGAAGCAGGTGGATTCTTACTGAGTCAGAAGGTACTTGATGTCCGTCAACCATGAAGTGGTATGTAGGTTGGTGCTGTGGTCGGATGCTCCTCGCGGTGGCTCACGAACGAGGACCAAGACGAGCCCTGAGCAGATGAGGCCAAAGACGGGCGTCACCTAAATCAAACACACGAGTCAGCATTTTCTTCCTGATCTTCTCTTTGGTTAGCGTTCATTCAGTTGCCGGTCCCTCCCTCTGCAACTCTCCTCATGTTTGCAACTCTCTTAGTGAGACTGTCTTTCACTCTAAACTTACATCTTCCAGTCTACCAATGGCTCTTAATGGTTGCCTGGCTTCAATGTGCGCTTCTGAACTGTGTAAGGATGGCAATTTATCAAATTACAGTTGTATTGTATCGCATTGTACGTTAGAAGGAAATCAGATGACGACAGAGTTCAAAATAAATCGTTAATCTGTTCAAAAGAACAGTTGAATGACGTCAATAACACAAATCAATTGTAATCAATTCTGCATTCAATTCAATTCATGTCAACACTTTCTTAAACTTAGCAAAAAACATTAAGAATCACACCATTTCATATACTTTAATTAAACTCAAATTGGTTTTTAAATGGAGCTGAAATTAATTAGAGATTGTGTATTTGATCTTGTCTGAAATCCGTAACTTCTTTCACAAGAGAATTCATGCTTCAAACTCATCCGCCTGGGCTAACTCCACTCTCTGCTGGAGGTCATTGTGATGGTCCACCTCTGGCCCTAAGTTGCTGGTGCTGCTGCTGGTGCTGGTGCTGCTGCTGGTGGTGGTGGAAAGACTGAAATGATTTAAAATCATCTGGTTGAACTTTCCTTTCACTTACCAACAAAAACCACACAGAAGCACATCTTCAGGTATTTCTTAGTCAATAATGATATGTAAAATAAAAATAAAAATCAGTTAATAAACCTATTAAAAAGACGATTACTACTGGAGCTGATTAAATCGATCGACTCAGAGAGGGACTGCTCACCCGCAAAGCCCAGTGCCAGGAGCCAAAAGCCCGAGCAACCAATGACCCTGTGACGTATCCGAGACCACTGCAAAGACAACATCAACCAATGCACACATTGCAACGAGATCTGTCTATACTTAAAGCAACCAACTGTTGTCCAATAACATTATGATAAACAGATAAGATTAGAACCGATTAAAAGATGTTTCAAGACACTTGAAATATCGCTGAAGAATGACACAAGATCATACTTAGAAACCAGACCTTTACACAAGGTGACATCATGAATAACTGGAATATTACATCTGAAGAAATTTCCTCCGTAACAAAAGAGATAAATTTTCTGTGCATTGTTATGCCAATCGATGAAATTTCGCTTTTCGATGAGGTATAACATCACGTAGGACAGTGTCAAGACTGGTTAGAGCGCTCGCTCGTCTTGTGATACAAAGAGTAGGGCAGTCGTTTTCAACCGGGGTTCCGCGGGCGTCGGCCAGGGGTTCCGCGGCAGTTCAAAATAAAATTTTAAAACATCAACTTAATAACTCACAAAAGGCTTAGCAATAAGCAGAATTCTCCATAGCTTTCAGTCGTTCTTGCTTGACATAATTCTTTGTTAAACTAATTAACATTATTGCGTGATTGTGCATTTTATATGTCGTTATATTACATACATACCCATATATACACGAATCTACTCATGACTCATAATTTGGAAGAGGCAGGTGCGTCAAATGGGAATTCTCTAGATAGTTTCCAAATGGCATTAAGGCAAAATAGGCATGACATTTTACCATTTATTTTTGAACCATTTGGACGTTCTGTCTAACAGTCTCAATAACTACTTTCCATCAGTAGGCTACCTGTTGAGCAGTAGGCCAACTCGTGACTGGGTTATAGAAACCCATCTGTAGGAATTGATTCTTCTTAGGATCGGTTTACTTTGAAAGAAGAGAAGAACTCGCTGAAATCGCGACTGATGAAATGCTCAACATGCAGAGATAGGGTTGGACTCGTTTTTGGAGATTGGTCGAACAAGAATATCCCTCTCGACTATAGTTAGGCCTATCTATGCGAGTTCGAATTTTCTGCCATGACTACCACACACAAAAAAAAAGCGAGAAGGACTCTGTTGAGGATGAATTATAACGGGTGTTTATGAGAATTAAGCTGTTACGCTGAAGCCATCAGGCACAAATCTTACACTAAACTTGATGAAGGTTTTAGGTCCCTACTTGCAGCACAGCGTTTCTCTAACACTGTTGCAGAATATTTTAATATTCTATCCATCTGTCGGAAGTAGTTGCTGGTGAAATACAATAAAAATGCTGTTGTTCAGTAGCATTGTTTTTGTGCACTACACTTGAGTGCTAAAGTATATAGGCCTACTTGTAATGTGATATTATAACATGCACCAGCAGTAGAGGTGCAAATAACTGATATTACGTAAAAGTTCAAAATTCTAAAATCTAAATATTATCCCAACATTAGAAATTACAATTACATTTATTTCTAGCAATATTGGATGGGTGAAACGCGCTGGGTTCCGTGAGCCAACGAGCGCTTGTGCAGGGTTCCGTCACTGCAAAAAGGTTGAAAACCACTGAAGTAGGGGTTCGATCCTCCCCCTGAGATGGTAACTGTGGGTACGTCCAGCCTCCTTGAGAAAGCTACAGTGTAGGGACCTTCAGCAAGTCCTTCACTCAGTTGATGAAAAACCTGATTTCATCACTGCCATCACATTTGAAGAATGAAATTCCTGTTGACAAATAAGTGGAAGAGATGCGCCACTCAATACCTTCCAACTGGAATGGCAAAGTAGAAGACGGACAACGCTTTCGTTCTCTGCGTCCCTCGGAAAAGATCTGCAATGATCGTTGGAGCGATCGTCGAGTAACTCGCTTCACCGATCCCAACGAGCGCTCGTAGGAAGAGAAACAAACCAAATTGCTAAAGAACCAAAACAATGAGAATCAAATAATTTGTACGAACAATTGAAAAAGCAAATCATGCAAACAACTGAACTTTTGTCAGCTGACCGCATCTTCGAGGTAAACTCACTGATTAGTTATAACATATTAGTTATCCTGCTATATCCTGTTATGGTTTCTTATAAAAATGTCCCATTTCTTAAAAGCAATCAATAAGTAACAGAAACAGATTTTCCTGATCCAGAACAACTTAACAACAAGTTATCAGAATTTATCCAACCTCTCCTTCCAAGCAGATCATACCAGACGTTTACTTACATGCAAATCTCTCAACAGCCAAGGACTCACTTTAGGACAATCAAAAGAGCAGTCCATCTCTGAGCCTCATGAGCTCTCATGAGCGCTCTCTTAGGTCATTCACACACAAACCAAACAGCACAAGTAACACCAGATAAGCTAATTAGTTGACTCAAACCCTATTAATAATAATCATCTACCTCTTCCCTTCGCGCAAATCCAGATTTTTACAGTTAAATGTCATCATAAACTTGTCACCCCATCAAATGGTATCTGGTATGGTATGGTACGGTATCTGGGAATTTATAAAGCGCCTCTCACAGCGTGAACTACTCAGAGGCGCTCTCAGCGTGTGAGCCTCGCAGAAACAGAAAATACTTTAAACGATGAACAACAGAGAGAAAATCTAGTAAGTAGGTCCCACAGAGTACCAAGGCAAGGGAGTTCCATAGGGATGGATCCACGACAGCAAAAGAGCGAGACTGAGCAGACCTCACCAATACATGTGCAGAGATGACCCAGTTTTAAGCAGTAAACTAGTTCAGAATATCTGCATCTTGAATATTTCACAAGCAAAAAAGACTTTTAAAAAGTCCCTGTATATAGAGAAATATGACACAGCCAGGGTCATTTGACAGTTAACGATGAATTAACAGATCGTACAAAATATTCCAGCTTTTCTAATAAAATGTAACAATAGGAGAGAATGAACTTAAATCGATATCATCCGCCTCACTTACATTCTGACCGATGAAAGAACTTCCAAGCGTAACAGATGACCAAACGAAGATCCCAACAGACATGATCAACCGACGATTGTAACGATCGCCAAGAAACCCAAACAATGGTGACAGACACATGTAACTGATGACAAACGTCGTCGATATGAGACCGGCCAAAGTGTCGCTTATGCCGTAATAGTCCTGGATGTCGCCAAGAACACCTGCGAAAATAACAAACTGTGATGATGAGATTATGAACATACAAGATTATTGCTGTCTGGACTTATCTTTCTATTTTCAAATCAGTTTCATTTTGTGTGTGTGCATGTATGTGTGTGTGCCACTGGTGATGCTTCTAGTTTTCTGTACACTGTTTTGCTTACTGATGAAATCTCTGTTCTTAACAACATCTAACATCATATAACAGATAGTACAGAGACTAGAGAGTGGGGCTATATAAATCTCCAATTAGAATCAGAACTAGTTAGATGATTGCCCGTCCTATGATGGTGCTAAGACGGTTTTAAAAATCTGAAAATGTGCTTTCCAATGTGCCTGAAATTTGTTATTGCCTGTCCTAAGAGTGATTATAAAGCATTTTTCACACGAGCGTGTAGAATTTTCCATCCCGTAGTGTGTTGTACAACACCAAAGTAAATTAGCTAAAGCATGTTTAAACCCGTTAAGCCTGTTAATTTAAGCACTCTAGCTTAAAGTGAAGCCAGTTCTTTTAATACTGTTAGTTTAAAAACGGGGAATATAGTTTAGTCTGTCTCATTCATCTTCTTTTCTATTTAAGTTTTACATGTTGAAACGGTGACTGTTTATTTTATCCGCCATTAGGAAAGAAAAGAGGTCAGAAGAGTGACGTCATTGGTTGTGAATATTGATTAGTTGGAGCGGCCAATGAAAGTGTGCAACTGGCATAACATGCGTCTTATTCATCTTCTGCCAACTACAAAACCTTAAACAGTGAATTTCAGAGATGTGTTCTTGCAATATGACATCATTTCCTTCTATTTTCCACATTAAGCAGAAACAAACAGAGCAACAACTTCTGATGAAGAGCGTTGAGAGACAAGAGAGAAAACAAAAACTTAGTCATCCAGATAACACAACAAGAAAAGTTAGAAATTGAGTCGTCAGAAGTAGGGCAACAGGTGGTTATCCTGCATCACAGATGCAGGTGATGAATCTGCCAATCAACCCTGACACCTGGCGACAGTCACAAACATAAGTCATCAACTTTACTACTTTGTAATGACCGGCTCAATCCGTTTGAAGAGTGTCTTTACACCCAAGTAACCATCACCTATTCAAACCTTTGATTTCAACCATCTTCATCTCTTCCAGCGATGATGATGATGACGATGATGATATCGCTTTATCACTACCTGGCCGAGTTCAAACACATAGAGTGAGGCAACTCATTCATTCTTTCTTTCAGGACCAAGTCCTAATCTGCCAAGGCATCAACCAATGGAGCATCAAACCACATCATAATGAGAGTACCTACCGTAATCTCCAGAAGATCAGCTCATTAAGACATAATCTGCCGGATATTAACACTAATTTGTCACCCTAGATGGATGGTTGGTAATAATGGCTGAAAATGCTGAGAGTCAACACAATCAAATAGTCCTAGCAAACAGTTGTAGAGGAGTATATCTGCATCTTACCAGGACTTTATGCTTGCTTTTACTGCAATGAGTACACAGTTGATATGAAGATGAGATGGTGAGGGAGGGAACTGGTCACCAACCTCCACATGGGGAGGCTAAGAAAATGAAGTCACTAACACTTCATACCCACGTCTGCCTCTTAGGCTAGCTTACGGGACTGCTTGTAAATCATCATCATCACGTAAAAGACACTGTCTTGGGGCAATAAAAGGTGTGAATTGAAGGAGTGTTTGTGGTTTTTTGTGCACTAAAAACTTTTATGTTCCCAGGCAGCGATTGACAAACAAGATGCTTTTCGTTGCACCATCCAGTTCTAGTCACGTGATTTCAAAACACGTCAGATCTGAGAAGTTGACTACCCGAGTTCAAGCAACCGCTTAGTAATTCAAGAAAACTCTCTGCCCAAAACTACAAAACAATTCCTACTCATAAGCAAAAAAATTTCTGTTTTGCAAGCGCGGCTTTGAGCCGATCTGAGGATCTATCGCTGACGATCTTACTGACCTGCAATCGAATATCGATCCATGTAGTTGAGAAGATTGATGAACGTCAGGATTATAATAGAGACAATGCTCCATATTGAGACTGCAGGCCTTGCTTCAGGTGGATTGTCAACAATGACGGCCGGAGCTGCTGGCTCTGGATTCTCATCAGGATCCAATGCCTGGTCAGGGAGGCAATCGGGCTCTTCCTCGTTGTCGAGGAGAGGAGCAACCTCCTCCCCCTCCGACCCTAACTCTCGGTTATGCATATTTACAAAGTTCAAATCTACGTTTTCATCTGACATCAGAGATCTACTGGCTTCATATAAGCATCACAGCTGTAAGAAATAAATAAATTTAAACCCTAACAAATCCCCAAAGAAGCGAACCCAATCAACAACGCTTCGAAACTAGGATCATGTGTTCCATCAACAAAGATCACAAGACCCGTGCGACGGTGGCGCCGCGAGCGAGATGCAGTTTTCATTTTGTAGCGCTATTATTTCCAATAAATGTAAGTAAGTAAATATATTCTTGATTTTAACCAGCTGACAAAACGCACTCTGGTGTACACATCGACCTTTATTATATAAGTCGATGGGTGTACATTACATGTAAAGTAGCAGTTTCCAACTTACAACTGCCGGTTAATTCAAATACAACATCCTCACCAAGAAAGTCTTTCTCATTAGGCTATCTGCGTTGGGTATATCAGATCGTGAGTTCTTGACCGAGGGGTATAATTATAGTTTTCTTTCTTGGACGCAATAACCCATGCAAAACATGCCCTGAACTGCCCAAGACATCGGAAAAGAGTTGGGTGTCAGCTTGGTTATATAATTGCTCAAATATCGGGTTGTCGCTGGGGAATCAGTTTATTCATTACCGATTGTAGCTGATTCCTATCCTGTTGCCCTGCAAACCCCACCACGCGTGGATTTCAATATAATTACTGTATTATTAGTGTCGTTGGCATACAAATGAAGACCTGATAAAGTGGATTCAGTAAAATAGTTTAAGATCAAAATAGTAACCTGCGTATCAATATTTATATTGATTGATCATCGTGAATAAGCTGCGCAGCGCTCGTGAATAAGCTGGTGCTTTGCGCTCAGCTTTACAGTGGCGCTTTAGAAAATTGGAGATCGTAATTATGAACTCCAAATTTCTAAAGCACTACTCTAAGCTATGAATATTCATGAGCGCTGAACTTATTTACTGTGATTAAGCTGGTTCCACTTTTTGGATGCTGTCGAAATCTCAACATTCCGATTATTTTATTATCAACTCTTTGCTAATTTACGTAAGGCTAACGCTCACATTTTACAAACCAGACATTTAATGGAGTTCAGAGCTCCAGTCACTCAGACGACAATTCTGGACATTCGAAATGCTCTTTGACCTGCTGCAGCGCTGGAGAGCTGCGCTTTGTTTCGAAGTAGCGCTTTGAACATCTGGAATTTACTATTACGATTACCAGACATAAGCCCCAAAGCTATAGCAGCTCTCATGTCTACGAGTTCTCTTCGGACATCAGACGTTCGTTTTCCTTATTGCATCCGGTTTCTTCTGACTTTGAATGAAAATAAACGAGGCGCTTGCAAACTCGATAGGTGACGCCACCAAACGTGTTTACACCGACCACGACCTGCTCTAGCGAATATACAAATTCACTTACTTGGTAACATGTTGTAAAAATTGCTTGGTAATGATTTGTGAGTTTCTTAATAATCACTTGTAAACTTAATACACAGAGAGCGCTTCTTCGCGTAATTCAGTCTAATGAATCAATACTTCTTTCAATAATTTCGGGCAAATAAACTAGATGCATAGTTCCTCTTATTGTTTAAATGGCGTATTTGCAAAGGTTAGCTTAGCATCCGTTTCTTCATAAGAGGCCTTTTTCCTTCTGTGCGTTGTCTCCCGCTTCTTCTTCTTTAAGTTCTCTGCCCTTCGGCAGGTTTCCACTTCCAATGACGCCATTCCTCTCTTCGCTGTGCTTTTCTCTTCAGTCCGCTGTATCCTTCGGTCATCATCCATCCCAGCATCATCTGTCGCGGTCTTCCTCTCCTTCTCCTTCCCTCCAATCTCCCCGCATGTGCCTTATAATTCCTTCGCCTGGTTTCTCGTCTACTGGGATCCACCGCAGGAAATCGGTGTCTAGTCTTAGTGGAACGGCGTTCTATAAATCTAGAACTTACAAGAATAGAAGTTGGTTCTAGTGTCACATGCATGATAAGTGTTTGAAGTAGCCTACTTGCTTTAGACAGACTTTTGTTTGGGGAAATTCACACTGTTCAATTAGCCTAATAAAAAGCTAAACAAATACAAGTTTTTACCGGAATATATGCGGTCTGCAATGTTTCAATATTTCACTTACGATGAACACTCTTACTAAACGTCCCAGTTTTACTGTCAGTCAGGCAAAGCGTAACGAAGTTCTCCATAATTGCTCCAGGGCTTTGTTCGTTAACTGACAAATGTCCTTCTCTTAATCACATTTAACATCATAGAGATTAGAGACTAGCGAACAATGTACTTCTGATCTTTGTAAAGGAAGCATTATCAAGTTTCAATTATATTGTATAATAATAATAATAATAATAATAATAATAATGGTAATAGGCCTTGAAGACGGGAAGTAGGCTGCGCAGTCCTAACCACATTCTCTTCAACTGTTTTTGCTTTCCCTTTGCTGTGACCTAAATCGTCGTTTTAAAATCCAACGGTCGCTTACACCACCACCACCACCAACAACAACAACAACGTCGTCCAAAATGTTAACAGTAAATTAGAATTCGGATAAGAAACAACGGATTCTGGGGAATTTTGAGCCAGGGCTTAGATACGTTCGTTATACCCCGCTTCCTGTCGCACGGCTAACTAGTTTCCCTACTCACCTCCCTCTCCCCTTCCCTCCATCCGTATCGGGTTCAACTATTTACCTGACATCAATGACCCTGCACCGCCACAGCGCTGTCAAAACCTCTACCCGCGACCTCCTACATACGCCTGTATGCATATTCATGTTTAATAAATAATTAATGAGGAATAGGCGGTCGCGAATATGCAAATATAACACGCGCCGAGGCTGGACGCCTAGCGTCAACGCGTTGGCCAGACGGAGGTGGCACGCACGCGCGCACACACTCGCACGCCAAACGGTGTACAGTGGGTGCATGAGAGAGAGAGAGAGAGAGAGAGAGAGAGAGAGAGAGAGAGAGAGAGAGAGAGAGAGAGAGAGAGAGAGAGAGAGAGAGAGAGAGAGAGAGAGAGAGAGAGAGAGAGCAGGTTCCGGTGGGCAAAGGTACTTAAGTGGTGCCTGGGTGAGTTGTTCTGGTGTTCGTAGCCTATCACCTCCACCTCCTCCTTCTCCTCCTCATCTCGTCTCAGTTGGTCGGATCATTCTATCGCACGGCGGCAGAATAACACCAGACAGACGGACGGACGACGGGACTGACAGAGACAGACAGACAGAGAGAAGGAGCTGCTGTTACTATCGATAGTACTTTGGATGTGACTGTGAGGCCTGAGCGTCGACCCTGAAGGTCTGTCCACCGTCTACCAGAGGAACTCCGCCACCACCACCTTCTCCTCCTCCTCCTCCTCCTTCTCCTCCTCCAAAGGAATAAAACGTCGTTCAAGTCTTCTGTTCGGATTTATTCTCCATTTGGACGACGAATGAAAAACTCCCGACTGCATGGGTCTGAAATAATGGACCAGCGAAGCAACTGATTGGAGAGGCAGTGGAAGAAGGACAGAGAGAGACATACAGAGAAACAGACAGAGGGAATCGTTGTAGGAACGGGGCAGAGTCGTTGTCTCCTCCTCCTCCTCCTCTGGTCCAATCTACGGACACTTTTTCCCAATTCCTTCGAGCGTTGAATATCTGTGAATATCTTCGAAAGAGAACAATAGATGAAGATGACTTGGATCTACCGTTTCTTGTGCGTCTTGTGCTTCGTCGCTGCCTTCAGCGACCAGACCGGGTCCTCTCCTTCTTACCAGACCGGGTCCTCTCCTTCTTACCAGACCGGGTCCTCTTCCTCTTCTTACCAGACCGGGTCCCCTCCCTCTTCTACGCTCGTCTCTGACGTCAGCCAAGCCCCACCTGAGGGGGACGAGGTGTCCGTCGGCGGTCACCTGCCTGGCCCCGGCGCCACCGTTGCCGCCGATAGAGTCCCTCTGCCGACGAAGGACGACAAGAGACACGGATTCGCCTTCTTACCTCCACCAGCAGATCCATGCAAAGCAGGTGAGTAGCAGTCTGTCTCTGTCTCTGTCTGTCTGTCTGTCTGTCTGTATGTATGTATGTATGTATGTATGTATGTATGTATGTATGTATGTATGTATGTATGTATGTATGTATGTATGTATGTATGTATGTATGTATGTATGTATGTGTTTGATGTATGTCTATCATCCAGTTGATGTTGTAGGTCTATTCGCGAATTTATATAGCGCCAGTTGAAGAGAAACAGGTCATCGTCACTGCTGACCTAAGAACGTGGAACGAGAGTGGAAGAGAGTCTGAGGAGTTCAAGTGACACGTTGCTAGGCAACTGATTCTAAAGAGAGATGGTTCGATTGTCAGAGCCATGCATGTTCTGTGTTGGACTCTGTGACTCTGTGCTCCGTCAATTAACGGCACAGAAGGAAATCCACTTCTAAATCACATGTTTTGCATTGAATATGGGACATGTGTCTGTGGAGAGGGAGCATTGGATGGGAAGGAAAAGGGGGGGGGGAGAAGTGGTAAACAAAAGGAATGAATTCAATATCCAGATCAGTCCATATGGTGTATAAGCAATTTGAAAGAGGTAAGTCTTAAGTTGAGAATGAAATGACATAAGCGACTGAGCAGAGCACAGAGACACAGGGAGAGAGTTCCAAAAATAGGTAAAGCAACTGAAAAAGCTCGTTCACCAAGAACAGTTCTTGATTTAGGTTCGACCAGATACAGATAATAATCAGACGAACTCGTTGAATAATGATAAGTCTGGGGAATAAGAACTGATTTTAAGTATTGTGGCTGGCCAGAGTTCAAAGTGTCATAAACTCTGAGCCACAACTTGAAACTAATTCTTTGCTGAACAGAAATCCGATGCAAAGATTTAAGCAGAGCGGTTATATGTTCATATTTTGATGCATCAGTTATGACACGAGCTCATGTCTGTGTGTATGTCTGTGTGCGTTTATGTGTCTGTGTGTATGTCTGTGTGCGTTTATGTGTCTGTGTGTGTATGTTTGTCTGTGTGTGTATGCCTGTGTATATCTGTTTGTGTCTGTGTGTACCTGTCCGTCCGTCCCTACAGTCAGTCAGCTGTTGCTGTGCTGAGGTTAAAGTGCGACCTGTGAACTGTCTCACACCCGTAAACTGGGACATAAAATCAGTCTCCTCTGTATGCCTGCGTGTCTTCTTGGCTATAGCTCTGTCGACCTGGAACAATTGTGTTAATGTGTTAAGGAGGAAAAGCAGGAGGAGGAGAAGGAATAATGGAGAGAGTGGGAGATGATGTTATATTCGGACGATGAGAATATCTCCTTCTCCTCCTGCTCCTGCTCCTCCTGCTCCTCCTCCTCGTCCTCCTCGTCCTCGTCCTCGTCCTCCTCCTTCTCCTCCTACTGCTTTGTGTCTCTGATTCCATTCACACGGATTGCTCCTCTATTTATATACATGTACTTGTGTCCTGTGAAGCTCAAGTCATCTTCGGCCTTTGAACTCCTCCTCCTTCTCCTTCTCCTCCTCTTCTTCCCCTATTCCTCTTCTTCTTCTTCCTCCTCTTCCTCGTCCTCCTCTTCTTCTTCCTCCTCCTCCTCCTCCTCCTCCTCCTCAGAGGTAGAAGG
>OY744603.1:302502-315002 GCA_963556255.1 Allolobophora icterica
ATATGTATATATGTGTGCATATATATATATATGCACACATATGTGTATATATGTGTATGTTTATTTGGGCTGTTGTTCGATTAAACTATATAATATATTTGACCTTCGATTAATTCTCAACCGATGCTATGACAACGATGATGAAGATGATGAAGATAATGATGGCAGTGAATGTCATGATAGCACCTAATGGGTGGGTGGGTGGGAGGGTGGGTTGGCGGATGGATAGATGGATGGATGGATGGATAGATGGATGGATGGTTGGTTGGGATGGATGGATGGATGATGGATGGATGGATGGATGGATTGATTGCTGTTGTAGGACAGCATAAGGCGTTGTTTAAGCAAGCGATGAGACATTGGGAGAACTACACGTGTGTTACTTTCGTCGAGAGAACTCCCGAAGACTACAACTTCATCCTCTTCACGGAACGACCGTGTGGGTCAGTCTCAGCAACCACACGTCGTTCACACACGCATACATATGTCTGTGTAGTTGTGGGATGAGTAACTTCTATTGCGCCAGTGTCTAATGCACAAGGCATCAACCGATGGCACATCAAAGCAAACCATTATTAGGTCTAATAGCTGTAAGAACATAATACTTATAATTATTAGTCTTCATTTTATTTGTATCTACATCGCTATTTCTAGAACATCCGCTGAGAACCTTACATAGCTTATCTGTCGCTGTCTCTCTCTTTCTCTCTTCTCTTTGTCTCTCTCTATGTCTTTCTCTTTCCTCTTCGTATCTGTCTGTCTGCCTGTTTGTCTCTGTCTTGTCTTCCTGTATGTGTTTTTCTCTGTCTCTCTTTCTCTCTCTCTCTCTCTCTCTCTCTCTCCTCTCTCTCTCTCTCTCTCTCTCTCTCTCTCTCTCTCTCTCTCTCTCTCCTCTCTCTCTCTCTCTCTCTCTCTCTCTCTCTGTCTTTCTCTTTCCTCTTCTCTCTCTCTTTGTATCTGTCTGTCTGCCTGTTTGTCTCTGTCTTGTCTTCCTGTATGTGTTTTTTTTTTCTCTCTCTCTCTCTCTCTCTCTCTCTCTCTCTCTCTCTCTCTCTCTGTCTTTCTCTTTCCTCTTCTCTCTCTCTTTGTATCTGTCTGTCTGCCTGTTTGTCTCTGTCTTGTCTTCCTGTATGTGTTTCTTCCTGTCTATCTCTCTCGCTCTTTGTCTCTCTCTCCCTCTCTCTCTCTCTTTTTATCTGTCTGTCTGCCTGTTTGTCTCTGTCTTGTCTTCTGTATGTGTTTCTTCCTGTCTATCTGTCTGTCTGTCTGTCTGACTTCGTCTGTCTATCAGCTGATGTCTTCCTAGGTGTTGTTCGTTCGTTGGAAAGCGTGGCAGTGGACCTCAGGCAATCTCCATCGGAAAGAACTGTGACAAGTTCGGCATCGTTGTTCACGAACTGGGTCACGTGATAGGGTTCTGGCATGAACACACGAGACCCGACCGGGGAGAATTTGTCCAGATCGTATATGAGAACATCATGCCAGGTAGGATTATTATTATTATTAGTAGTAGTAGTTGTTGTTATTGTTATTGCTATTGTTATTGTAATTGTTTCTGTTTGGCCTAATACTACTACATTGATGACTATCTGAGTCACGTTAAGTGTATTCACTTTGAGTGTAACTCTATTACGATTACGTTTCTGTTTTGCAACTCATTGTTCTCCGATTTTAATGACTTCTATGGCGCCGTTGAAGGACTCTGCAGATGTATCGGTGAGTCGAAGAAGAACCGTGGTTTAATTCAGTGGATAGAGTCGCGGTCCGGTGATTACGCAATCAAACGGAACGAACGACAAATCCTCGTTCTAGTGATTGCCGACTCTCTTCGTTTCTCCATTTCTCTGTCTGTCTGTCTCTCTATCTTTCAGTCTGTCTGTCTGTCTGTCCATCTGTCTGTCTCCCTTTCATAATCGATGCTATCTGAAGAAGAAGGACGATGGATGGACGGGTGGATGGAAACATAACGGATGGACGGAGTGGTCTTCTTCCCTGGACTTTCCATCTCCTTACCTCCCTTCCACCTTCCCTCCTTCCCTTCTGTCGAGGGATGATTAATGTTCTCCAAAGGTCTGACAATAGAATGGCATCGATCTCTACGACTAAGAATAGACAACGACGACGATTATGATGATAACGTCAACAACATCTACGACGTTTATCACTGGACCAAGAATTTCATCTGTCTCCCTCCGTCTGTCCCTCCCACGCTGAAGGGATTACCCCCTTCCCTCTTTCCCGTTGAAGCCTACCAGACCATCCACCCGCCACCCATCCATCCATCATCCCACCCGTCCGCCCATCCACCCTCCCATCCACCCACCCACCCACCCACACATCCACCCTCCCATCCACCCACCCACCCATCCATCCACCCTCCCATCCACCCACCCACCCATCCATCCCTCTCTCCCTTCCTCTTACCTTTCTAGTTCGCGGAAGCCGCTGATAAATTTAGAAATAATTATCCGACTCTCTTATCATTCGCCGACTTGGAAGCAATTTAAAATCGATGTCCTTCTCTATCCGCCTACCCCTCTCTGTCGGTCTCTCTCCGTCTGTCTCTTTCTATCTGTCTTTATCTGTCTGTCTGTCTGTCGAGGTGTGTCTGTCTCTCTATGTCTTTCTCTTTCTCTGCCTATGAGTGTCTGTGCCCGTCGAAGGGACCTGCGCTCCGCGGAAGGCCCAGAATTTCGTCGAATCCAGGGTTAGAGACGGAAGCACGGACGGACGGACGGAGCGGCTAATAACTCTTTTGGCCGGTCTGACTGACCGCTTCCACTGACCGTTGGACTGACCGCTTCGACTGACTGACCGGACGTTGACGTAACGTCCGGCGGTGCATTTGGGTGATATCGACGAAAATAGCGTCGACGAAGCTATAAATGGAATCGATTGGATCGTTCCAGCTTCCGATTTATGGGGATCAGGAGGTCTGGAGGGAGAGGGGAAGACCTGCCCCTCCATCTTTATGTTGCTCGCATTATGCCTCAATAGAATCTCAGGTGGACATCCTCTCATTCTATAGTCATAACGTTTGAACAATAATTCACGACAATCAACTTGTAAATTGGTGCGTCCTTGACAGCAATGTTTTCTACCTGAATAAACGAATATACAACTTTGGTTTATACAATATCATCATCATCGTCGTCGTCATCGTCATCAGTTTGACGGCGATGGGTACGAACAAATGATCTCTATTGTCCTCAGTCATAATTATGTCGTATTCAATGTTAGTCTAAGTCCGGTTTAGTCTTCGCCTATATTAAGTCCATCGAGCAGACCTTATCAGTCACTGAATCAGGGCATATTTTAACTGTATAACTAGTGGGACATATGTCCCAGTAGTGCTATGATTTGTCCCAGTAGTTAGGCTGATTTGTCCCAGGCAGTGTATGGTTAAAGTATAAGTAGTGGGACAAAATGTTGCAAGAGATTGAAGATTTGCCCCAGTAGTAAATTCCCAAAAAGGTCATGAACTTTTTGGGAAATGAATTCCTAAGAAAAGGTCATGAACTGTTTTCGGGAGGTGACTTTTTCGGGAGATGACTTCCTAAAAAAAGGTCATCAACTTTTTCTGGAGAGGAATTCCTAAAAAAAGGTCACCAAGTGTTTTCGGGAGATGACTTTTTCAGGAGATGACTTCCTAAAAAAAGGTCATCAGGTTTTTCGGGGAGATGAATTCCCAGAAAAAGGTCATGAAAGTTTTTCAGAGACGAGTTCAAAAATTTTGTCCCAGTAGTCTAAATTCCTTAAAATATGCACTGCACTGAATTCACGTTTTTCTATTTCATATCTCGACGCATTGACCGTTCTTCGTTCAACCCAGAGATATTTCCCCCAATTGGATCCTCCATTGAGGAACCTACTCCACATACTACAGTCTCAGGTCATTTCAAGATGATTCACAGAGGCGCAGGTACATACATACATACATACATACATACTAGGGTGGTTCTGAAATCTGAAATTTTGAAATGTGATTATTTCCGCTTATCATCTTGTTCCAGTACATACTAAAATAAATCTGGCCAAATATGAGCTGATTTGAGCAATATTTAGAGGTAGCTCAATGAGGTTGAAGTTGTCAGAGCTTGTCTAACATAGCCTAATTACTGTGCATCCAAAAGATAGAGTTTCAGTTTTACGATTACAGTTACAATTAGTAATTATTATTGGATAAAATTAAAGAAAAATGTTAACAGGAAAACTGAGACCCAGCAAAAAAAATTAAACAGAATTTGTTGATGCCTTAGATAATTTATTTGACATTGCTCACTTGGATGTCTTAAACATAATCGAAATCTAAGAGGATAAAGAGTGTCTTCTTGCCCAAAGAGAAAGAGGTTACCGTTGTTGTATGGGACCAGTTGATATGGTACTTACTTCAAAAGAAATGAGGGCAACTAAAAGGAAAAGGAGAGAAAGCAGAAAGAAGATCAATACTTGGAAACCATGAATGAGAGAATTTTTCTTGAAACCTCTAGTAGTGATGATTCAACTGAAGAATGCAAAGATGGTGGCAGTCAAAATGTAAATTTAGTGAAAAGGAAAACTCCTTTAAAAAAGCCACTAACAACAAATATTGTGACACCAAGACTGGCAGCAGCTTTGGACAGGACAAAGTTAAGTAACAGGAAGGCAACATACGTGTTAGCAGCTGCAGCTCAGAGTCTAGGCCACAATGTAGATGACTTGAAAATCAGCCGTTCTTCAATACTTAGAGAACGAGAACAATATCGAGAAGAAACTGCTAAGAAATTAAAAGATATATTTAAAACAACTACATCATCTACACTGGTTGTGCACTTGGATGATAATTCCTTCCGGATGTGACAGGCAAACATTTGGTTGACCACCTGTCATTTTATCTGATGTTGGGGAAAGCCAACTTCTTGAAGTTACCAAGCTACATTCTGGCACAGGAGAAGGACAGGCAGCCGCTGTTGTTAAATTGTTGCTGGAATGATTTATGCTTACTGAAAACTCTGGTTAGCTATCAACAAGAAAATCCTGCTCTCTCCAAGGTAGCCAGCAATAAATTTGCAGGTCATCTGTGGTACCTTAGTGAGGAGCTCGTGGCTTTGGCATTTTTTGATTTGGCATTGACAGCCAAGTAAAAACGATCAACGGTGAAAGCTTTACATGAGCGACCAGGCCAAGATGATCCTCCTAAGAGAATGTAGGTAAATGTTCAGAAATCTGTGGTCATGAACATACAATGAACATACAATGAACTCTATGCTATTTTTTGACTGGCTAAGAATCTCTAGTGATTTCCTGAAAAGCGATCCTGAAACATGGAAACTTCAAGATGATTACAAAGTTGCCTCAGAAATTATTCATCATCTACAAGTTGTAAATGACAATGTTGAAAGAGGAGTTGGTTTGATTGAAGAGTACAATTCCATAATTACAAAGAAAACCAGAAACAGTATCTGTTTCAAGTAGTGCATGATCACTGAAGCAACTTTCCAGAATGCAAGAAAGAAATGCTTAAGTCAAAATAAACTTCAGCAAATGATTTGTGAGCCATATATTATTATTACATAATAACATAAAGTCAAACAAATTAATTGAAATTATTTAGAACTACTACTTTAACAGTTTGTTCACTTAACAATAACAACAATTAAACATTGTTGTTTCATTAGGTAAAGAAAATATTAAAAATGATGGATAATGGAAAAATTTCTTTTATATTCATTGGAACACAACTAAAAGCGGAAACTCAAGAAAAAATAATTTTAATTTTTTCCCATGGAAGTCAGAACCACCCTAATACATACATACATACATGCATACATGCATACATGCATACATGCATACATGCATACATGCATACATGCATAAATACATACATGCATACATGCATACATGCATACATGCATACATGCATACATGCATACATACATACATACATACATACATACATACATACATACATACATACATACATACATACATACATACATACATACATACATACATACACAAATACCTCTTCCTTGTCTCTAAATCTCAGCAGGGTATACTACCCCGAAATATCTCTCGAACTATCGGCGAAAACCGCTATCTGCATCTTCCTCTCTCTCTCATTGCGCTCTGTGAATCGGCTTGATCTCTTTGTTCCCAGGGCTAAACTGCCTTGGCCCAGCATCGGGCGTTTGCTGTAGTCACAGTAGTGGGTCCCACGATCTGGAATGACCTTCCCTCTGTGGTCAGGGCCTAACTAATGACTGGCTTTTCCTCATCGGTATCGCGTTCCCTAAAGGCATTTCTTTTCCCCCGGGGCATCTGTGCTGAGAGCGACTCTGAATAGTTATTCTGCGAGAGGCGCTTTATAAATGTCCAGATACAATACAACATACACTTACACACATGCATACACACACATACATACATGCACGCGTTTACAAACATGCATGCAAACACAAACACACAAACAAACAAACATGTAGACGTACAGAAAACATGTTTGAACTGTACTAACCAACTAATTAATTTAGCGCCTAATAACTGCGACCTATACACTGTCTTCCACGCAGTTACTTCCAATAAATCGTCGTTGACATAAAAAGCTCTAGATGGGCTGACGGTCCACTTCCGGAGTCGTTCGACCGTCTTGGAAATCAGCGAAAACCAATTTCCGCTTAATCCGGTGTCTGCGCATGCGCATGTCCGCGAAGGCGCCACCTGGCGACAGATCTGAGACGGGGTCGCGACATCTGGCGGCGAGAAAGCGCCGCGACGTCTGGCGACGAAAGAGAATGGAGCGATAACTAAGTGTCGGTCATTCGAGGAAACAGAGGGAGGGAGGGAGGGAGGGAGGGAGGGAGGGAGGGAGGGAGGGAGGGAGGGAGGGAGGGAGGGAGGGAGGGAGGGAGGGAGGGAGGGAGGGAGGGAGGGAGGGAGAAGTAGGAGGAAGAGGAGGAGGAGGAGGAGGAGGAGGAGGGAATTGTTTCCTCGTTTCTTGTCGGAAATTCAAAGAGTACTGTCGTTTAATTTAAAGGACATCTGTCGAAAGGAAGGAAATGGATGTTTTCTTCCAGCCCTCCATCCATCCATCATTCGTTCCTTTCTTCCTTCCATCTATTCGTCCATCCATTCTTCCTTCCTTCCTTCCTTTCTGTACATTAAGTGGAAAGAAAGACGGTTTATCGAATGATGACATCAGGTCAGTTGGCTAAACGAACTTTCCTTTTGTCAGTGACGAATTCAACCATTGCATCTAACGACTGAGATGCAGATACAGCTCTTCCTCTTCATTTTCATCCTCTTCTTCTTCTTCCTCCTCTTCCTCCTCCTCCTCCTCATCATCATCATCATCACCTCCTCCTCCTGCTCCTCCTCCTCCTGCTCCTCCTCCTCCTGCTCCTCCTCCTCCTCTTCCTCATCATCATCATCATCATCATCATCATCATCATCATCATCATCATCATCATCATCATCATCATCATCGTCATCAGTTCATGACGCAAGCCACTTGGTGGCGATGGATACTAATAAATGATCACCATGTGCGTTTATAATCAGACGCAAATAAAGACATCAGTGATCTTCTGCTGTGTCTTTGTATCATATCGTAACAGATGAATCTGGTTAGATTGAATTAGATTAAAAGATAACCAGACTCGGATCTTCCCTCGACAACTCTGGACAACCCCTTTGACGTGACGCAGCGCTCGTGAATAACTCTGATGCCCTGCGCTTATATTTAGTGTGAGTATCGCTTAAGAAATGTGAAGTTACGATTGCGATGTGATTTGTGTTTGTAGGTCAGGAGAACAACTTCTACACAGTGGCTCCAAATGAGGTGAATTCTTTGGATGAACCATACGACTACCAGAGCATCATGCACTATGCTCGCAACACCTTCTCTCGTTCATCCTACCTCGACTCCATCATTCCGAGGAGAGAATTAGTCGGAGTCCTTCGACCGGAAATAGGACAGAGACAGCGACTCAGTCCAGGAGATATTGCACAGGCCAACAAACTCTACGATTGCCCCAGTAAGACACATGACCTCCTCTGCATCTACGATCACCCTGTATCTGTCTGTCTGTCTGTCTGTCTGTCTGTCTACTGTCTCTATCTGTCTGTCTGTGTATCTCTCGCTGTGGACCTGTATTTCTGTTTATTTGACGGGCTGTCGTTGAGATTTCTTAGGCGATGGAAATCACACTCGTCAGCTTCATCTCTGATTTTGAATACAGAATCGTTAAAGCACCGCTCCTCTCCTCTTCCCCTCCTCCCTCCTCCCTCCTCTTCCTCCTCCCCTCTTCCTCCTCCTCGTCCTCCTCCTCAAAACCATACTCGTCCAGTTAGCTACATGTTTTGTTAAGCAAGTCCCATGCCCCTCTGTACGTTTGGTAGGTGGTTCGCATACCCTTGCTGACTTATTTAGTAGACCTGAATCTGGGGCTAGCACGGGCCATACATGGTGATGTTAAATGGCGTGGCGGTGCCATTCAAACGGGCAGCGCTGGTGAAGGACCTCACCCGATCAATTAGTTTGGATCGAGGCCAAATGGTCGCTTTAGAGAAACGTGTAGATGTAAATCTTACCCTGTTAGTCGATTTGGGGCAAATGGTACATCGTCGACTGTTTTGAGTTGCTTGCCAAGTATAGTTAAGGGATGGATCATGGATGAGACACGGAAACTGACTCCTCCTCCAGCTACAGTAGCAACGAACATCGTTAACAAGACCCACCTGTTAAGATCAACCTCAACCTCCTCCTCTCCTCCTCTCTCCTCCTCCTCCTCTCCACCTCCGCCACCTCATCCTTCTCCTCCTCTGCCTCCTCCGTGGTCTATCGTTCACCCTGCAGGCTGCCTGATTACCGTAGAACTTGAAAGAGACGCCCTCTGCTCTACTTCTTTTTGCCCTTTGCTTTCGCCGCCGCCTCTTCTTATGTAACTGAATCGTGGCATTAAGCAGACAACAGTTCATCGCCTGAGTTTGTTTCGTTGTTCAAACGAAGTCTATCTAAGGTTTCGTTTAGCAACTCATGATGTTTCAAATCATCACCCTAAATAGAACAACTTTTTTTTATTCCGGTTGGGAGTTCCTCTGTGGTTTCAGTATTCGTTTTATTATTAATTTTTTAACTGTTTGCGGTCACTATATTCCTAGGCCGTCATTCAGTCCTGACTGTACGGTCTCCTTATTGTTCCAATCCGAGGTGATTATTATTATTATTATTATTATTATTATTATTATTATTATTATTATTATTATTATTATTATTATTATTATTATTATTATTATTATCACTACTACTACTACTACTACTACTACTACTACTACTACTACTACTACTACTACTACTACTACTACTACTACTACTACTACTACTACTACTACTACTACTACTACTACTACTACTACTACTACTACTACTACTACTACTACTACTATTATTATTATTACTAGTATTAGTATTAGTATTAGTTTTATTATTATTGCGCTAATTTATAAAGTGCATGTTAGTCTTATTATGAATAAATGAATAAATGAAATGAACTTTGAAGAAAAGAATGGTACAGACACTGGTGTGGAGTGTGGTGTTGTCAGTAATGGGCAATAGTTAACTAAAAAGTTGCTAACTATTAGTTTAACTAAAAATTTTTAGTTAAGGAAGAAGTTTAACTAAAAAAAATAGTTTAGTTAAAACCATAGTTTAACTAAAAAATTTTAGTTGCTAACTAAAAAGTTTAACTAAAAAAATCAGCAATATGCAACTATTTTTCCACAGTGAACATTGAACACTGTCAGCAAAAAAACATTTTAACACTGCATGGTTTTAGCATTTACAGCCTGTGTTTTCAAATTCATACACTACTTACAGTGCACATGTAACTGTATGCCAGAACAGTACACGTTGCATAGTTTGAAGGTGAATTGTCATTGACGCTTTGCATTATTACAGTTCACTTAACGTCTTTAATTGCAAACATGTTTGTCGTAAATAGTTGGAAAATAGTTGGAAAAAGTTTAACTACTTTTTTTTAGTTTAGTTAACTAATTTCCAAAATCAGTTGCCAACTTTAGTTTAACTACTTTTTTTAGTTGGAAAATACTTTTAGTTTAACTTTAAAAAAATAGTTTAGTGCCCATCACTGGGTGTTGTACGGATCAGAGACTTGGACCATGAGGAAAGAGGACATCAAGAAACTGGAGGCATTCGAGATGTGGATTTGGAGAAGAATGGAGAAGATCAGCTGGAGAGAACATAAAACAAATGAAGAAGTGTTGGGAAGGATCGCAGAAGAAAGGTCCTTTATAGACACATTGAGAAGGAGGCAGAAGAAATGGATCGGTCACACGCTGAGAGGGGTATCTCTCCTAAGAAAATTAATGTCATCGAGGGAAGAATGGAGGGGAAGAGGACAAGGGGAAGACAAAGACAGATGATTCTGGATTGGATGATGAAGGAGGGATACAAAACAGTCAAAGAAGAGGCTCAAAATCGAGAGAAATGGCGACGTCGGACGTTAGAACCTGCCTGAAGGCAAAGAACCAGAAGAAGAAGTTTGTCTAACTAAATACGCGGCAAATGCTCCAATCCTTGGTATTAATTGATTATCATCAAAATTAATATGATTGGATTTCTGGTCTGAAATCAATGACCATCTGAATAACTTGTAAAGCTGAAGACTTTTTTATATTTCACCCCCAGTTTCCCCAGTTTAAGCTCACCTGGAGAGGCTGTCTCTCCGTGGATATGAAGTGTTAGCGACTTCATTTTCATGGCCTCGGCATATAAGGGCGGATGGTCAGTCCTCTCCGTCTGATCTCCTACGATCCAGTTGAGTTGGCATGGAAGTGGATCAGAAATCGCTAGGGAACTTTTTACCCTGGTGGGGATTTGAACCCCTGACCTCTTGGTGAACAGACTGTCAGGCTAACTACTAGACCATCAGGAAAGAAAGACGACGAATCATATGCTGATCGTCTTAGGGACGAAGGGGTCTTTAAACACAGACATTAATTGAAATGACTGTCACATGTCACCAGGACATTCAAAGAATGTCATTCAAATCGACGAATGAAAATGGTGTCTCTTCTAATTAACTGATGACTTCTGAGTAGGATGACGTCAGTGATTGTGTGTGTGTGTGTGTACTAGGTAGGTAGGTAGGTAGGTAGGTAGGTAGGTAGGTGTGAAAACTTATGATTATTTAGAGATCAACAGAAGTGAATATATTTTCCAAATTGTAATTGAATGTGTCACGTGTTGATGAACACAGGCGGATGAATGTTATAGATGACTGGGATGAGAGGTTGGTCTTATTAGCCTTCGCCCAGCTTTCTCATGCATATTCATTGTTATTTTTTTTGCATATTCATATTGATATTAACTGAATTCATAAAATCACATGATTTCCATAAAAAGTAACAATTACCAATGAGTGTTTATAATACTGAACTAATGAATATGCGTATGATTCAATGCATATTCATAAGGAGACTAAACGCTATCATTAGCAGACTCATCTTCTGGATGTTGATCTGATAACTGATCGGTTGATGACGTGACATATAGACACTGGATGCATTAGTCGCTGGTCATGAAATCGTTTCTTAACTCATTCTCAGGATTTGGTTTCTGCGTCAACTTTTTCTTCTGCTCCACTTTCGGATGTTGTTGCCAATGGCAACCTGACCTCTGACATCCAGGCCCTCACGGCAGCCCAACAGAAGCGCCACAACCCAGGGATGGGGTCTTCACCCTTGGAGCATTAGCACAACACATATCCATTAAAATAGCCCCGATGGACCGTTAAATCTGCCTTTTTTCAGTCCCATATTATAGGAGCTCTTAATCTAACCCGACTCTAATGTACAGTATAGGCTATATCCTGTTCCTGTCCATGTCTGCCCTGTGACCATAGGGGGTGCAGTTCCCCCCCCCCGCTGTTTTGCCTGCGGGTCGTAAGACGAGGGGCGATTAAGTGGTGCTTAATTTAACCCTAAAGGAAAGGTGCACCCGGGCGTCGATTGACTTTGGTACGCTGTGCAGACCCAGCGCAGAGGCCGTCGACCTTTGCTATTGATATCTCGGCGTCTGAGGGAGGGGCTGTGTAGATCCATGGACCCCTGAAGTAGAGTCCAGAGACGGAGCTTGATTTAGAGATGACAGGCTGGTAAGGAGAAGGAGGGAAGGTGGAGTGGGAGGAAGCGGAGGAAGAGGAAGAGGAGGAGGAAGAGGACGAGGAGGAGGAGGAGGAGGAGGGAGGATTGACTCGACAGAGGTTATCAAGGCTTTCATTTGACCTTCGTCTCGGATTCGTTTTGCAGACGGTGGGTCGAGGACCTCGGGGGGGGGTGCGTCTCGTTTCCGCTTTGGCTCAAAGTGTTTGCGGCAAAGGAAGGGAGAAGCGGAGGAAGAAGAAGAGTGGAACGAGGAAAGGAAGCAGATGGAAAAAGGAAGATAGGAGGGAGAGAGTGGAAGGTGGATATCTGGAGTGGGTGGGGAAGAGGTGTCGGTG
>OY744603.1:320002-358242 GCA_963556255.1 Allolobophora icterica
CTGACCTTTTAACTCTTTCTTTGTTTTATATATTTGTGTTAATCAAACTTAAATGGGTTAAGAAACACAAGATGCAAATCAGGCTTTTAGTACTAGCATTTTAGGCCTACTATGAAAGCAATAATTTTGTTTAATTTAATTATTTGAATATCCGTTCAATCTCATCACAGTAAAAAAAATATAGCCAGCAGCGCGGGGCCCCTCAAAGCGCGGGGCCCCTCAAAGCGCGGGGCCCAAGGCGGCTGCCTCGTTCGCCTTGCCCTAGGGCCGGGCCTGATGATGACGTCTTTTGTTGTGTGTAGCTGGAGAACCATGACAACTGTGTCTATGACTACGTTGAGGTTCGTGACGGTCACTCTGAGACGTCTCCATTGATTGGCAAGTACTGCGGCTACAACGCTCCTCCAGACATCCACTCGACCTCCAACAAACTCTACGTTCAATTCGTCTCTGATGCTTCCGTTCAGAAGGAAGGATTCGCCGCCGTCTTTGTCAAGGGTTCGTCTCCTCCTTCTCCTTCCTACTCCTTCTCCTCGTCCTTCTTACTCCTTCTCCTTCTCCTTCCTACTTCTTCTTTAACTCCTTGTAATGTAGCACTAGTCTTGTATATCGCATCTTAGAAGAACCTCTCAGAAGCGTTGTGTATGCAGCTATCAGGCAAATGGAAAAACTCTACTGTTCGAGCAAATGAATTGCAGTCCGAAATAAGTGGAATTTAGTTGTATCATCGTCGATATCATCATCTTCGTCGTTGCGATATGATTAAGAGCGTTTGTATCATCATCGTCAAAGTCTTGTTAATGGTGGTGATGATGATGGTAGTAGTAGTGATGGTGTGGTATTGGTTTTGTTCATGATAGTTTGTTGATGGTGGTTGAGGTTTTAGTGATAGTGTGTAAGATGCGGGTGATGATGGAAGTTGATGAGGATGGCTAAAGAGGTAGACAAAGGTTGGTTGTCGTTTGTTGCAGAGTATGATGAATGTAAGACGGAGGACCATGGATGCCAACACATCTGCATCAATACACTCGGCGGATACAGATGCGAATGTAAGATTGGATACGAACTCAACCCAGACGGAAAGAGATGCGAAGGTATCTGCAAGGCACCAACCACCAGCTATACCCTCTTATGTCTCTCTCTGTCTCTGTCTGTCTGTCTGTCTGTCTGTCTGTCTCTCTCTCTCTCTCTTCCTCTTTCTGTCTGCCTGTCTTTGTCTGTCTCGCTCTCTGTCTCTCTCTTTCCCTCTCCCTATGGTTTATGTCCCTTTGTTCCTGTCTCCATTTCTCCCTCGGCTTCTGTCTTTGTCTGTCTCTTTCTCTCTCTTTCTCTCTGTCTGTCTATCTCTCTCTACGTTGACTTACAAACAAAGGCATACAATGAATGAATGAATAAACAAATGAATGAGTGATTGAGTGATAGAAGGAAGAAAAGAACGAAGTAAGGAATGCGAATGACCGTCACATTTGTGCCTTTGATGACCTAAATATAAGTTGAAAACATTTCCTGTCACAAATGTTCATCATATTTGTCTGGGTCTTCCTCGGCTGCTGGGGGGGGGGGGCATACCAAGAGACAAGCGCCACGTTGAGCGAGTGATTGAGAGAGTGAGTGAGTGAGTGAGTGAGTGAGTGATCGTGTGAGTGAGAAAGTTAGTGAGTGCGTGAGAGAAGGAGAGGTTGTTGGTCGGTGAGTGTGTGTTGATGTACCCTATCTGTAGTAGATGCTTGTGGCGGATACATTGATGTGTCCAACGGAACAATCCAGAGTCCACTCTATCCGGACTTCTACCCTCCGAGCAAGAACTGCATCTGGCTGGTCGTTGCTCCGACACAGTATCGCATCACAATCACCTTCCACGCCTTTGACATCGAAGGCAACAACGTAAGTATATACTCACCCTCTCTGTGTATATATCCTAACTAAACTCATTGTGCAACAGCTCTTCTGTGCACTTCTGGGTCTTTCCATCTATTTCACGTGTGGATCAGTTGTAATTGTAATTGTAAGTAGTTACTTCTATTGCGCCGGTGTCTAATGCACAAGGCATCAACTAATGGCACACAAAAACCAAGCCATAATCAGGTCAATATCCAGAAGATCAGTCCGTAAGACATGGTGGATATGTAATTTGAAAGAGGTAAGTTTTAGGTTGAGAATGAAATGACACAAGCGACTGAGCAGAGCGCACAGAGACAGGGAGAGAGAGAGAGAGAGAGAGAGAGAGAGACAGTTCCAAAAGTAGGTCAGCAACATATTACACTTTTGGGTCTTTCCCAGACATTCCTGTTTTGCATAAGAAGTGAATATATTAGGAGGCAACTGCGAAAACAAACATTGTTCTATCTTGACGAGTGTTCCGTTCTCTAACGAATGAAGAAAAATAGCGGAAGACCGTATTAAGCTGATTAGCTTCAAGAGTCCAATTCGGAGAATTTCTAAATGGAAAGACATCCGGTGTTTGTACGAATTCGACGGAAAAGCGATAAAGGGAATTTATTTCCGGGAAGACAATTGCGCGAGATTTAGACGCACGGCAGAGTGTAAGAGACATTTACGACGGTTTATGGGTTACTGTTAAATTACGTGGAAATAGAAATACGTTCAACTACTTATATATATATACATATATATACATATATATACATATATATACATAATTATATATAATGGAATGCATTAGAATTTAGGTCCAATTGAGATAAGACTGAGTTTCTTTTTGCTCTTGTCGCTGTGTTTATATCGTGACTGTGTTGTGACTGATCTTCTGGATATTGTTGACCTGATCACACGGCTTGGTATCGATTGATGCTTTGTGCATTAGACTCTGTCGCTATAGAAGTTACTGATTAGACAATTATGATTTGAGTGGAATCGTTTTGTTGCCAATTTCAGCAAGACTGTGAATACGATTCGGTTGAGGTGAGGAGTGGCTTGGACTCCCAGGCGAAGATCCACGGAACCTTCTGCGGTTCATCTCCACCACAGCCGATCACATCTGATAGCAACACTCTGAGGGTGACGTTCAACTCGGACAATACGGTCCAGAAGAACGGTTTCTCAGCGTTCTTCTTTACAGGTCAGTTGCCACAGTAGACGACATTTACAATTGGCAGTTGTAGGATTATCAGTGGTCTAGTGGTAGGAGCGCTGGACTGTCAACCGAGAGGTCGAGGGTTCAAATCCCCTCCTACCGTACACATCATCATCGTCATCGTCATCGTCATCGTCATCGTCATCGGCATCGTCATCGTCAGCGTCAGCGTCATCGTCATCGTCATCATCATCATCATCATCATCATCATCAGCATCATCAGCATCAGCATCAGCATCAGCATCATCATCATAGTTTCCAACTCCAGCCATTGTCCTCGGTCATTTGTCTGGTCCAAAGCTCCTCTCAGTGTTATTCCAGGTCTTGTAGTCTTCTCATTTATATTATCCACCCAGCGCAGTCTCTTCGTCTGCCTTTGTTTCTCGTTTCTTTCGAATCTTGCGTGTAATGCATTTTGTGGAATACCGTTAGCTGGCATTCTCTCTACATGCAACAACATAAGGGCAACGACACAAGGCAACAACACAAAGCAACAACACAAGGCAGCAACACTGAGTTGCTTTCAAATCTCGTATTTACCTCTTATTTATTTATTTATTTATATAAAGATTTCTTGTTGTTTAGATAAGGACGAATGTGCGTTGAACAACGGTGGATGCCAGCAGATCTGTAAGAATACGGTGGGAAGTTACGAATGCTCTTGTCAGAATGGATTCACTCTACACGATAACAAACACGACTGCAAAGAAGGTAAAGGGAGTGGCAGAAAGTAAAGGAGTGGCAGAAGGTAAAGGGAGTGGCAGAAGGTAAAGGAGTGGCAGAAGGTAAAGGGAGTGGCAGAAGGTAAAGGGAGTGGCAGAAGGTAAAGGGAGTGGCAACGCCAGTTCCTGTCTCTGCGCGTCGCTCTGTCTTTCTGTCCCTCTCTCTGTCTCTGTCCCTCTCTCTGTCTCTCTATCAGTTCCAATGTTCAGAGAGAAAGGCACATTTCACGTGACAATGGCTCTTGTTATAATTCCTTTCAACATCCATTTATTAATTATGAGTCATTTGTCTTTGGAATAACAACTATTCATACTGGAGCAGAAATAGCGAGTGGCATTGTGGCGGTCAAGGCCACAGTGCGTAAGTGGGAGGATTTATTTTATGCGAATAGCATCGTTTTCTTTAAGTTTACATGCGAAGGGAACAGCATCGTTTCTCTTAATTTTACATGCGGAAGCCCAGCATCGATCATTTAATTTTTATTTAATTTCAATAGGCAACTGGCCAGCAACGACCGTGGTAGGGAAGACTGATTATATATTTTAAGCCACGGTATAGTGTGGTGAGGGATAAGTAGAGGCTGCCTCACGGTGTGCTGCTTTATACGTGAAGAGTTGGTTCGACTCTTCATACATAGCAATACTGTTAAACAGCGTTGTTGGTTAGCGATTCAGTTACCGATTCAAATATACTGCACTCAGTGTGGTAGGCGAGTGATTTTGGTTACGACCGAGTCAGAGTTCGAGTTTCCGGTTAGTACAAATATATTTACGGACGAAAGGGGCGTCCGAATAATATAATCAGGCGATCCCGAGTACAGCTAAAGAAGTTCACTGTTGGGAGACGGGCCGACAGCGCCGATCCGGCGGGTTGGATCCCTCAGTTGATCGCGAAGCGGTCTAGATCCCGATCGTGGGAAATCTACGGCTGAGTAATACTCGGGGAAGGATACCGTTGATACACAGGAAAACCAATTCAGTGTGAGATCGAAAACCAGGGTGAATTTGGCGACGGGCAGGAAAGTCCCTCTTGGGTTTTGAAGAACTCCGCGATCGGAGCTTGTCCGGTAACCCATGGGAGTAAAGGTGACCTTCTTAAGGTAGCCATTTTCTGGAATTCTGAAATCCTTGAAACCAAGAGTAAATTTGGCGTCGGGCAAGGAAATCCCTCTTGGAGTTCGAAGAACTCCAAGATCCGACAGTGTTTGGTTTTATCCACTGAGACGAGTTTTACGCGATTTCGGCGTACTCGACACAGGGGAAGTTCTACGCGCTTTCGGCGTACTCGGCCGGGAGAGTTTTACGCGACTTCGGCGTCTTCGGCTGGGAGAGTTTTACGCGACTTCGGCACTCGGTGAAGTGACCGTCGGGATACCTGAAAAAACCAATTTAGTGCAAAAACGATAATAAGGGTAAATTTGGCGACAGGCAGGAAATTCCCTCTTGGGTTTTGAAGAACTCCGCGATCGGAGCTTGTCCGGTAACCCATGGGAGTAAGTGTGACCTTCTTAAGGTAGCCAAATTTCGGAAATTCTGATAATACTCGAAACCGAGTTGGGACCATCCACTGGTTAACTGAGAGGCAAGCGAAGCTTGTCCGGTTACCTGTGGGAGTAAGTGTGACCTTCGTTAGGGAACCAAAATTCGGAAATTCTTGGGAACAAAATTCAGGACATTCTGGTAACCTTACGGGGTCAGCGTTACATTTGGATTGTGACACTTGGATGGCTGACACGCCGGTGGAGCGTTGGAGGGGCTCCATCGCCCGGTAACTAAAAATAGTTACTGGGAAAGACCACTGTTACCGAAAGACCGCAGTACGGGAAAAGACCGCCCGACAACTGATTACAGTGCGGTAAGACCAGGAAAACGATAGAATCAGGAAAATCTTGTATTCAAACCAGTCGTTATTCAGAGCAAATAACTTGGTGATCGAAACACGTAGTTCCGAGAACTGACCGAAGTGCGAAGTAGGGCCCACCTCGTACGCCGGTCGGAACACAGTTCTGCGTGCGGTTAGGGAGGTTTTAGACCTAGAACCTGTCCTATCAGAAGAGAGTGTCGTGAGACCAGTATACCGCGTTAATATCACATGTGCATATATTATCGCAAGATGTTCGCGTGTTTGAGACGGCACGACGTGACGACTCGTCAGATGTACACCTTGTCCTCTCGGACAGGAGAACGTTCAGAGTTTTCCCCTATTGACGATAACTCGAGAGTCATGAGATGCAGAATGGTACGTGAGGGTTCGGTTAAGGTGGAGAAAAAGAGAAAGTCTTTGACTAAGAGATCTCACAGGAAGCTGAGGACTCCTGCCGGCAAGAGAGCGAACCCTGTTCTAAAGGACGGCCATCCTGAGGACGAGGACGTTGCCCACCCGGCGACCGCGGCAGTGGCAGAGTCCGAAAGTGAGATGGAGCTTGACAGCGACACTGTTCGCAAACAAGCGATACCCTCGGGACCTCCTCTTGGAGAAATGGGCACTGAGAGCGGAGACAGGGAACCGCTCGTCTACAGCAGAAGTAGACAGGATAGTGACCCGGGCGACTCCAGAAGGTCAGTTGGCTGGAGCCGAACCCAGCCCGACGACGAAGCAGCGTCTCGGGTAAGACCGACACAAATTGGTACCACGTCTGATGAAGGGTTAGTTGATCTCGAGCGACGAACGTCACAGCATTATTATAATAATAATTATTATTACTATTATTATTATTATTATTATTATTATTATCATTATCATCATCATCTTCATCTTCATCATCATCGTCATCATCGTCATCGTCATCATCATCATCATCATCATCATCATCATCATCATCATCATCATCATCATCATCATCAGCATCATCAACAACTTTTTACTTGAGGTAATTGTAATCCCTCAAGAGCAAAAAATCAGGCTGAGATATGCTGCTCGTATCTGGAAAAGCAGACCTCGTCTCCGCAACATCAGTGAACGTGCCTCGAAATGCTATGGCATTGTGGTGCTGGATACAGATGGAAAGGCGCTGGGAAAGAGGAAATGCCTTCCCATTGATCGTCTAAAAGCGATGGCCAATGGTGATTATGCTTTCATCCAATATGATAGCGGGGCTATAGAAGTCTTGCGGAAGGACTAGACATTTTATGATGCTCATATATCTTCTAAGACAAGACCCACAGACTGCATTGGTGCATTGGAGCTTCATCGATGGGAAGCTTTGTGATGAAATAATCCGTTCTTTTGGGTGGTTGTAGATGCTTTATGGAATCCATGTGTCGTAGAGTAATGACAGTTTAATCGCTGCCATAAATGTCTTGAATTGATGTTCTTGTACAGCAGGTGGTTGCTGTTGTTAGCTGTAATAGGAAGGCGGTCTACAACAGGTGTTACTCAGAGAAGCCTCCTTGTCTCAGTCGTTCTAATTGCCTAGACAGAGGAAGTGGGGAATGAGAGATAAGCAGGTGGTCTTCATTAAGAAGATGCCATCGTTGATGTTAACTGGGTTAACTTAGTTCTGCTGCAGATGTTGAACGTGATGCTGATGTCCGTCTGTCTGTCTGATGAACAGGTGGCTGTCAGCACGAGATAACGACGCCCGTTGGCGAAGTGTCCAGTCCCAACTGGCCATACAATTACCCGAGCAGAAAGGAATGCATCTGGTCCTTCCGAACGACCCCTGGACACAGAATCAAACTAGTAGGCCATCAACTCTCCACCTACCGTATCTTTCTTTTGCCATTCACCCTCACAACCAATCATTAAAATTCATTACTTCATGCAAACATACACACACGCAAACACACACACACACACACACACACACACACACACACACACACACACACACACACACACACACACACACACACACACACACACACACACACACACACACACACACACACACACACACACACACACACACACACACACACACACAACACACAAACACACATTATACAACTTGGTGCGTTTGTGTGCAAACTATATGAAACTTAGTCTGGTAGGCTCGTATGAATCTAAAGACACACGCACACGCACACACACACACACACACACACGCACGCACACACACACACACACACACACACACATATATATACACATATATAATTATACACACATGTATGTATGTATATATTGTGCACTACCAGTTCATATTCATCATCATCATCAGTTTCTGACGACAGCCATTTGGCGTCGATGGATATGAACAAGTGGTTTCCATTGTCCTCGGTCATTTGTCATGTCCATTGCTCTTCTCTTGGTCTTTGTCCAAGTCCTGTTAGGTTCTCATTTTGTCTTTCGAGTGCAGATTTGAAGCACGAAATGTTGACGCCCTGAGCACATTTCATGTTCATCTCAGTCAGAGGATGACTTATTGTCCAGACTGAATGCTTCCAAAGATTCTTCATTATCATCATCGTCGTCGTCGTCGTCGTCATCATGTTTGAATCTCTACTTTTATTTGTCACGAAATCTTTTCATGTTAGGCGTTTAGAAAGAGACAAACCACTCATTCTTCTACCTACGCACATCCATCCATCCATCCATCCATCCATCCATCCATCCATCCATCCATCCATCCATCCATCCATCCATTCATCCATCCATACATCCATATATCCATCTATACATCCATCCATACATCCATCCATTCACCAACCCTCCCATATGTCCGCTTATTCACCTACTCACCATCCCACCTACCCATCCATCCAACGACTATACACCCATATTTAGATCCATCCATCCATCCTTACATCAGTCCATCCATACATCCATCCATCCATCCATCCATCCATCCATCCATCCATCCATCCATCCATCCATCCATCCATCCATCCATCCACCCATCCACTGACTGGGATTTGTTTTTCATTGACGGACAGATCTTCAATGAGTTCGAGCTGGAAGCACATCAGGATTGTACGTACGACAAAGTGGAGATCTTCGACGGAGAAAATCCTCGAGCGACGAGGCTCGGACACATGTGCGGCAGTTCCATCCCTCTGCCAATCACAAGCACCTACAACCACCTGTTCATGACATTCATCACCGACTCATCCGTTCAAAGAAAAGGCTTCCACGCCACTCACACCACTGGTAGGCACTCACATGATCGCACCCACGCACCCACGCACACTCACATGCACTCCGTGGATTTTCTTTTGAACTTGGCCGGAGCAGTTGCAGCTCTTTTTTGATTTGTTGTTCTTTATAAATTCTAATAAGAGAAGCAACATCAACTTACAGTACATACATACATACATACATACATACATATGTACAAATACACACACACACATATGCACACATACATACACAAATACAGGGTTTATCCTGATCAAATGTAGCTGAATATAAACACCATTATTAATTTTATGACTTAACTTATTTTAAATTATTTGATCGAATGCGTTTTTACTGCCGTATTAATTGACCCTTCACGTATTGATTGAAGTATTGGTATGCTTGATTATTGTGTAATGGCTTATTGATTTATATATTGATTTAAATATTGATTGCTATATTGATTGATATTTTGATTGATATTTTGATTGATTGATATATTATTTGTTGTACAGTATGACCTGTTGATGTGATTGCTGTGTGGTGTTAAGTGTGTGGTGGGGTGTTGTTGGCGAGTGACATTGTGGCAGAGATCTATTCACATTCCAAGTACGGAGACCAGAATTACGACAACAAGGAGAACTGCGACTGGTACTTAGCGGCTGAGAACGACCGATTCAGGATCAGACTCCAGTTCCAGGCCTTCGAAGTGGAAGAGGAAACGGACTGCGAGTAAGTAAGCAATTCGTTAGACAGCAGATGCTAAACAACCAATGTTCATTTGATAGCAGCGATGGTTCAAATGGTCCAAATGTTCGTTTGATAGCAGCGATGGTTCAAATGGTCCAAATGTTCGTTTGATAGCAGCGATGGTTCAAATGGTCCAAATGTTCGTTTGATAGCAGCGATGGTTCAAATGGTCCAAATGTTCGTTTGATAGCAGCGATGGTTCAAATGGTCCAAATGTTCGTTTGATAGCAGCGATGGTTCAAATGGTCCAAATGTTCGTTTGATAGCAGCGATGGTTCAAATGGTCCAAATGTTCGTTTGATAGCAGCGATGGTTCAAATGGTCCAAATGTTCGTTTGATAGCAGCGATGGTTCAAATGGTCCAAATGTTCGTTTGATAGCAGCGATGGTTCAAATGGTCCAAATGTTCGTTTGATAGCAGCGATGGTTCAAATGGTCCAAATGTTCGTTTGATAGCAGCGATGGTTCAAATGGTCCAAATGTTCGTTTGATAGCAGCGATGGTTCAAATGGTCCAAATGTTCGTTTGATAGCAGCGATGGTTCAAATGGTCCAAATGTTCGTTTGATAGCAGCGATGGTTCAAATGGTCCAAATGTTCGTTTGATAGCAGCGATGGTTCAAATGGTCCAAATGTTCGTTTGATAGCAGCGATGGTTCAAATGGTCCAAATGTTCGTTTGATAGCAGCGATGGTTCAAATGGTCCAAATGTTCGTTTGATAGCAGCGATGGTTCAAATGGTCCAAATGTTCGTTTGATAGCAGCGATGGTTCAAATGGTCCAAATGTTCGTTTGATAGCAGCTGTTCTTATCATCTGATACAATTCTTCAACATCTAAACTCTTATCAACATCATTTGTCTCACGACTCTTAATATCACAAGTGATTGGCATGTGAATACTTGAATGTAGTCTCGTCTTTGATTAGTAATAATAAATTAATATTATAATTAATCAGTAACTTCTATAACGCCCGCGCATAATTAATTGCAGATATGACAACGTGGAAATATACGATGGATGGAACAAGACATCCGCTCGACTGGGTCGTCACTGTGGCCATGAGGTAATCTCATCGCATCTCATCATCTTCCACTTTAAGTTTCTCATTTTAATAAGTCTTCCAGGTAAATGTCAATTGTACACGTTCTTCTATACTCTATAGGGATCGTATAGTCTTGACCCTGATCATGTTCCAAATGAATTGATCGGATGAGATCATGGGCGGCGATCACTGGGGTGGAGGGGGGGACAAGACCCCACCTTTAACAGTGGGGGACTCATACAGGTGTCCCCCCAAGTTCTCAAGAAACACAAAAAGGTAAACAAATGTGTTCACCTCTTTTTTGACCAGATCAGCTCAAAAGTGCCCCGTGTCTCACCCCCCACCTGTCAAACAAGATCGCCGCCTGCAGTGGATGAGATCCTTCACCACTGCTGCCAGTTTGAATGGGTGCCACGCCATTTAAGGTCCCCGTGTACGGATCGTACTAGCCCGAGATTCAAATCTCTGAAATAGGCCACCATGAGTATGCGAACCGTCATCCGCACACACATTGGTATATGGAACGTGTGCTCTTACCATATGTAGCTAAGAGAGGCGCCCTGTGTTCTGTGAAATGTCATTAAGAACTAGACAGATACACCAATTAGCAAAACAATGCACAGCCAACTGGAAGAAAACTGGTTGTTTCGTCAGATTCCACCGGAGTTCATATCGTCTGGATCGCATCTGTTGCTGAACTTCAGGACGGATGACACGATCTTCTGGAAGGGCTTCTCAGCCACCTACGTCCAGGTCCATCCGGACTCCCTGTTGTCCCCTCCGACGCAGACGGGCGGAGGGTCACACGCCACGCAGACCATAGACGCCAGACTCAAGGCCAAGAACAAGAAGTACCAATCGGCGCATTCGAAATTGACGTAATATAGGAAGATATGACGTCATCGTCGTTGTAGTCGTTCCCTTCGTTCTTCGTTTAATACTCTTATTATCTGTATTTTACCAAAGGTGATTTTGAAACTCTTGATTTGACCCCGATTTATACGGGTTGTTGTCGTCGTGTCAAGTTCTTACCTCTTCATTTGCAGCTGACTTCAACGTGCGTTTCAAAGAGAAATAGCGCTAGAGAAATATCGAAAACGTTAGTGGATCGCATTGGACGTAAGTAGAAAAATGGCGTCCGCCATTATAGACGTAGTTATCAATGACGTCATGATGACGACAGTGATTTTCACTGCCAAAAATAGTGTCAGGGACTTTGCGCTGAATTTATTGTGGACTTGTGTGAAGAGAAAAGTTCCGTTTAGTTTTTGTAGGTTTTGATTCTGAGTGTTTTGAAATTATCCCGACAAACTCTGCAGAATAAAAAGACGACGTTTTAGTTTCACAGAATGTGAACAAAAGCGAAACCGTTTCCATTGCTTTCAAACCTGTTTTGTTTTTAAAAGGCTAGGCCTACTGTATGAGTTGTCAGTATTAGAGGTTGTCAAAAAACAGTCGTTTATAACATTATAACACTTTTAGATATACATACATTGAAAAGTAGAAGATTAAAGTGGTTGTATAATTATTCCGACTCTCTCTCTATTCCTTCCTCAGAGTTGCGTTCATTTAGCATAATTACAATCTTTAGATGTTAATTGTTTACACCTTCAAGCGGAATGACAACTTTGTAACGAAACCATGGCAGGTGAATCAGAAGTTGTCATCAACGTGTATCTTGTTCTGAATTATCCAGAAAGTCTTTTGTTTCTGCACTTCATTAATCACTAATTAGAATTAATCATTAATTAGAAGTGTCTGCATCACAGACTATCCTCGGGGTGTCTTAGAGACTTAGACTGCAAGGAAGACAAACGAATGGGTGATGGAGAAACGAATCTTCTCGGATTAATCAAACGGAGGAAGCTTTCATATTTCTGGCTTGTATTGCGGAAGAGTGGAGATTGTCTGGTGGATGAGATTATCGAAGGCACAATGCCTAGATAAAGAGCTCAAGGAAGACCTAAAAATGACATGGATTGATAACATAGCCTACTGTCATGGACTGGATTATCATTCGAATGGTTAGGGCCATCCATTTTAACCATTTAGTACGTACGTACAAATCCGGACAAAATTGACACCTTCCCCGTACGACCGATACGTGTACTTTTTATCCCCCCCCCACCACTTGCGTACCTACGCTTGACGCATCCCCCAAACGCCCCATAGAACGTTTAGTACGTACGCACAAATCCGGACAAAATTGACTCCTTCCCCTCCCTGTACGACCGACACGCGTACTTTTTTACCCCCCCCCCCCATCTCTTCCCATATAACGGTCTCTACTCTATGGGGCAGGCCGCCAGGGTGTGTCTGACTCACTGCTGAGCTGTGTGATAGTTTAATAACAGCAGTCAGAGGTATAAGGTGGCATACAATTAAGCGACACCTCTCCCTCTGATAGCCGCAAGAACTGAACTGTGGCCCATTTGAAGGCCCATCAATTTGAAGGTCAATCTAGACAAATTATAGGCTTTACCACCTCCACGTTTCCTATGCGTAGGTACATTATCAGTAGATTACCATACGCAGTATGCCAGTCATACGCTTTGCGTTAGCCCCTCCATGCGTACATACTAGTATGTAAATGTATGGCTCCTTAGGCCTATTAAAACAAGAAACAGAGGTGGATGGTCCAGAATGGAACAAATTGTCTGTGGTGCTACCAATCCATTGATTGAGGATTGGCAAGAGAAGTCATTAGCTTTTAATTTGACACACCTATTTGTGTGGGAAGACAACGGTTAACGTTGGGAAATGTTGACAGAAGTTAACGGTTTAGACCAACGTAACCGAAAAAATAATTTTCTAGGTTTTTTCATCGCCCATTGTTCTATCAATGCATTTCGTCTGGTCAACAACGACAGGCTGACGTTCAACTTCGAGCAAGACGATTATGACGTCACAAATGATGACGCATAAAGCAGACGATTTGTTTTTATGGCTTTCAACAGGCTATCTATGACGTCACAAATGATGACGCATAAAGCAGACGATTTGTTTTGATGGCTTTGAGCAGACTATCTATGACGTCACAAATGTTGACGCATAAAGCAGACGATTTGTTTTTATGGCTTTCAACAGGCTATCTATGACGTCACAAATGATGACGCATAAAGCAGACGATTTGTTTTTATGGCTTTGAGCAGACTATCTATGACGTCACAAATGTTGACGCATAACGCAGACGATTTGCGGCTTAGAGCAGACTCTGTATGGCGTCACAATTTCACAAATGCTAACGTAGACGATTTGTGGTATTGATAGTTGTGACGGTGTTCTGAACTTGTTAAGGTTTGGGCGTATAGCACAAAGAAAATAAATCCCGGACCATCGTATAGGACCTATAGGTTACAATATCAATAAAGCTTATCTCACCCCCAGTGACGTAGCCATACTTAAATTCAAGAGGAGGCAACTCCGGGAGACATCCAGGTGTAGTAGGGGTACAGAGGTATAACCCACGGGAAATTTTTGAAATCTAAAAAAGCAAGAGGTGTGGCTAAACCTATGCTCACCCCCTATCTCATGCCCAATAAACCCTATAGTACTACCGTTAGGTTCAACTAACCCAGCGTTTCCCAAACTGTGGGTCGCGACCCACTGGTGGGTCGCGAATAGGTTTTGAAATATGAATTTTATTTAATTATATAAATTAAATATCTTAAGAAATGAGAAGTTGAAAACGAAAAAAATTAAATGATAAAAATAAGGCACATCATAAATTATACGGGGCTCCGAGTATGTTAACAACAGAAGATTGATGCAGTAGGCCTACTTATTGTATGTTCAAAGAACGTGCCCAACTCTTTCCACTGAAGCTTTGAAAGCATTTTCTCATCTTCGTACATCTGTGAATTTGGATTTTCGGCAATGGTGGGAATTAAAACCAAATTTCTAAACAAGCTGCAATTGCCAGTCTTGTTGTCAAGACCTTAAACCTCAAGACCAAGACCAAGACCAAGACCTTGAACCTTAAGACCAAGACCTTGAACCTCGAGACCAAGACCAAGACCAAGACTTTGAACCTCGAGACCAAGACCAAGACCAAGACCCAAAAAATCGAAATCAGGTCAAGACTTCTAAAAATTGTAAAGTCTGAATATTCGCTATTTTAATGAAAACATGAGTCTTTTATTTTATTCAAGCAAATTAACTTTAAATGTAAACTGCAGAGAAATCCGAATTTGTATTCATAAGTCCTTCATGCAAACTCTTACACCAAATGCCTTTTGTATTTTATAAAAACCAATTCGCTCAGAATTTTCTGACTAAGACGTGCCTGGTGGGCCTCATAAAAATTCCGCCATGTGAAAAAATACGTTCTACAGGTGCTGAAGTCGCTGACACACACAGAGTAGCTTTTCAAGCACTGGATGTAAATGTACAGACAGTGAGTCCTTTTGAAATCTTTCCATGGTTTATCATACCGTCTGATACAGAATAACCTCGACTGTTGCTGCTGCCAATGGGTTTTCCTGACCAACATGACTTGTATCTATCCATAGATATTGGTCGTATGATGCAAGCAGGCTTGATACAGAATTCTTGAGTTCTGTTAAATGACTGTTCATATTGACAGCCGGTCTTGGTCTTGGTCTTGCGAGACCAAGACCAAGACTTTGAACCTCAAGACCAAGACCAAGACCTAGAACCTCAAGACCAAGACCAAGACCTTGAACCTCAAGACCAAGACCAAGACCAAGACTTTTAAAAACGAACTCGAGTGCGCTCGAGACCAAGACCTTGGTCTCGAGGACAACAAGACTGGCAATTGCAGAACTCCTTGCACCTGAAAATGTGAACTCCTTGCACCTGATTCAGATGTGGACGTCAATGCCGTCATCAACCGTAACCGGCAACAAGCCCACCCTTCCCACACGCCCGACTACGAGGTTTTTCATTCATTCATTCATTCCAAACATTTACATAGCGCCTTTTCAAGAGACCTATTCAGAGGTGCTCCCAGCCCAGCAACAGCTACAGAGAAAAGACTTAAGCAGTTGGTAGAAGGCAAATGAATTTCCAGCCAGGTTGGCCAACAATAGAGAAAGCTCGACGCTGTCTGACCTCTGAGCGGGCACGAAAGACCAGAAGCTCCCCTAAGTCACAGCACGCATGGCTGGGCGGGAGACTAAGCCTGAAATCGGGCGACAGAGCTAAGATAAATTAAAAGTTAGAGTGCTGCAACTCGCTCTTTCTCAACATTGACATCAACCTAATAAATCGCCTCCAAGCTATTCAGAATGCCGTCGCCCTTGCTGTGACTAACCTCCCCCTCCCAATCGCCACCACATCACGATCCTGTCCTCAAATCTCTCCACTGGCTTAAAATACCCCAACGAATAGAATACAAAGTCATGCCACTCAGCTACAATGCACTTCAAGCCCTCTCCGTCAGCTGTTCACGGTCCAAATGCCACGCAAGTGACGCAACCCGCTCATCTTCCGCCCTAACACTTCTTCGCCCTTCCGTCACCTCATCAGTAAAACTTGCGAATCGCTCCATAGCTATAGCTGTTCCTGGTGTTCCACCCTCTGGAACAAATTCCGCCAGTACTACGACACGTCCATCCTACGAACGCATCAAAACCTCACCTTTTGCTATCGTCCCACAGGTCTTTCACTTAAAACTGAAAACACTGCTCTTTCACAAATCCTATCCCGATTCCTCCTTTTATCCTTACCTCCATCACCATTCAACTCTTAATACAATCCACCTTAGCCGTCTCATTGTCTGCCTGCCTGACCGGGAACCGATTTCACCCACCCCCGCCTATCGATTATGATTTGTTCTGTCTAAGTTTCTAGAACTTTTTTTGTCCCGTAAAGGTAGGTGGGTCGTGACAGATTGTAGTTTTAAACAGTGGGTCGCGGTGCAAAAAAGTTTGGGAAGCACTGAACTAACCTAAACGAACCACAGAAATTACGAAAGACGATACTGAAACTCCTCTGCGCCGTGTTCAGTTAGCGCTACAGAATTTCAAATATGCTAATGTTACATGAGTCTTGTTTACGACAAATGCTTGCTTTATATGTTTTTCATAAACAGAACACAACATGAAGACACTAAAAGCAATGCGAGTCATCAACAACGGTTAGGTCGTAAATTTTATCGCAATGTTCCATTATAGTCCTAACCAATGTTAGAAGCATGGGCGTCTGCAGGAATTTGTGTGGGGGGGGGGGGGGGCAATTTTGGTGTTCATGAACACAGAATAACTTTAAAAATAAATAATAGTCAAGGACTGTACCTAAATAATTTAAGTGTTTTTTAGGGATCAGCCGGAAATCGCCTCGGACATTTGCCTCGGCCGAATATCCCGTTTTTCGGCACTATTCGGAAGTATTCGCCTCGGCAAATACTGGACACGCAAATAGCAAATAGTTGTCAATAATTTTTTTTAACTTATTCAATAAACTTACACATATAAATGATATAATAAAGTGTAATTCATTGTTTGTGAAACTTTGTATCATTTATGATTTGCCAGAAATCACAATATACAATAGTAAAATATATTAAAAAATTTAAATAAAGTAATTAAATTAATGATTAATTTTTCACTACATGAAAATGTGAAGCTTCGCATATGGAACAAATGGTACTCGGTTCGTACCCGGATCCGGCAAATAGTACATCCAAATACTCGGATCCGGTACTCGGTAGAAAATGTCTACCCGGCTGACCCCTAGTGTTTTTTCGCATTGAAAATCCTGTTATGACTGTCGTAATAATCATAATAATAAAAAAAATTATTTTTTATAAAATCTGCACAAAATCCAGAAGGGCAAATGCTCCCTTGTCCCCTCCGGACGCCCATAGTTATAAGGTTGCTTTAGTTTTATTCATGGCATTTAGATGGTGACCGATCGGCAACAATTCACAGAAACGTAGATGAGAGTAGACTGGGCTGGATGCTCACAATGCTTAGCTACAGACCAGAAGCAATAGAAGACAGTTTCTCGTTGAAGAGACTGTGTGGAGAGTTTGTTTTTGAAAGAGACATTTGTTTGACAACAGTTCTTGTGTTTCACATCACAACTCTCAAAGCATTGTTGCCAATCCACTCATATATCAAAATGGTTGCCATAGATTCTACAAAGCGAGACTAACAAAAGAATTACTTAAAGTCTAGTACTAGAAAATAAACTTCTGATTATGTCTTGTGGCGGCAGACACACTGTTTGAAACACAGACAGGCAATGGAGCCTGGAATGAACAACCAATCCATGCAGAGGATTGATCTATGTCTGGAGAGTTCCTGCTCCGATTCCGTAACCAACTCCCTTTGGACCAAAACATTTGCCATAACAACCTACAACCAGAATCGACAAAATCTCACAATAATCTCATTGTATTGTAAACAACTCAACAATGCTCATTATGCAACAACGAAATATAATCTAACTGTAATTGAACATTCACATAGAGACGCTCAAACAGAGAACGATCCTTTTCTGGTTGGCAGTGCGGTTCATCTGCATGGCCACTGGATCTAGGCATCAGTCAGGGGCCTCAGGGCTCATCCATAATTAACGGACTTACAGAAGAAATTATGTAGCACTACCTCAGCAGCCTTTCACAATAACTGGTGGGTTATATGAAGATCACTATGGCAACTGTTGCTGTGGCTAATTCAATCGCTTTATGGCGTTATAGTCAAAAGGTTCTGTAGCTGTGCACTGATGAAGAATATTCATCGGACATTGAGAGAATGCAGTTGAACTACCTCACCCAACATGATAACAGCATTCCTAACATCACCCAACAACAAACCTTTGCAATAGATTTCTCCATCTTTGTCATTGAGGCTTGTTGAATCCAAAGCCTTGTGACATTTGACGCAGTTGAAACAGCTCTTGTGCCAGTTCTACAATGGACCATCATCATCTTCAGCACATAATGCATTTATACAATATACACAATATATGGGTGTCATAAGACTTACTACAATACATTTATACAGTAAACAAGATATTTTGTCTGCATTTGAATTACCCTTCCCCCCTCATTGCGGATATCCCCACAGTTGCTAAATATCACCAACATCACTATCAATTCCTGATGCCAGTCATTATTCAGCAACAAATTTGGCTTCAAGATAGCCAGTGAACTCCTCAACGTATAAGTTTCTACTTGAGAAACTGTGTAAATTATTATATTATATTTCGATGACCAAACAACTTCTCTAACGGAAGCAGATTTTGTATATTTAGTACAAGTTCAGCAACTACTGACAATGCCTTTTGTTCTATCAAAATGAGTCACCTGCATTTGCTGCTAAGTTGCTCTTAATGAGACGCTTTTTAGGACAGTGCAGTGGCATGGACTGCTGTATAAATCGAGAAGTCCATGACACAATGGTCACTTATACTTACTTGACCGACGGCCACTTTCTTCTCGGCCTCGTAGACCCTTTTGCCGCACCTTGGACAACCGCCCTCAACCACACCACCTGTTATCCCCGCGTCAGCTCCCACAGTCCTACAGCACATCAGACCAATCAATCAATCAATCAATCAATCAATCGATCGATCGATCGATCGATCAATCAATCAATCAACTGCTTATAAATTCACCAATCAACTTAGTTATTGGTTCAGTTAACAACCAACAGGGCAACTGTTTCACTAGTCAATCAAGCAGCCAATTAGTTCATCAATCAATCACCCAACCAATAAATGCAGACATTTATAATTCAACCGCTACATAATGCCAGTAACAGCAGATTCAAAGGAAAGAGAAAAAAAGGCAGACAAAGACTCCAATGGAGAGACAATATAAATGAGGACATGACAAGACTTGGGACTAACACACGGAGAGGAATAATGGATTTGACAAATGACCGACGACAATGGAGATCATTTATTTGCATCCATCCAAACCAAATGGTTGACGTTAAAAACTACTGATGATGGTGACGATGACGACGATGATGATAGCGATGATGACGATAATGATGATGTCGATGATGATGAGTGACCAGTCAGCAAATGCAGGCAACACAGCCATACTTATAGTGTAGCCGAGGGAGAGTGTAGGGAAGAGATGAATCGAAGACACGGTGGTGTCAGATACCTTGCCTGGACATGCGCACTGCCTGTGTCCATGCTGAGCACTCCTGCTCCCTGTCCAAACCCGTAACCCTTCGGACCGAAGTTCTTCCCATGACACGACTTACAGTAGAGACTGCCTTCATGCTCTGCTACGTTCGTGCTTTCCAGCATCTTGTTACAAGCAGCTGAAATCAATCAATCAATCAATCAATCAATCAATCAATCAATCAATCAATCAATCAATCAATCAAGCTACCTACTTACTAACCAATCAACTCAAATGGATGATGTAAATTAATAAATGGATTGATGTCGTTGAAGCCTTTTCTAGCCATGAAATAAAGTTAGCACTTTCAGACCATTTTCCTTTTGCTTGTATCAATCTACTCAAATTCGTAGAGTACAATCGCAAAGATAAAATACATGAATAATTACATAACACTTGTGCTGTGTATCCTGTTTAAGTGCCTTGATATGGGTTTATTTATTAGACAAACCCATATCAGCCCATATTATATACAAAGGCCTGTTTAACGCCTAGATAACGCGTGATTTCAATGAGATATGTTCAAGATAAAAGAAAAATCTCTACAATGTTTATACTATGCAGGCTTATAAGACCTAACCCACTGATGTATGTGTGTCTGTGTGTGTGTTTGTGGGTGTGTCTCAGTGGGTGCGAGCAGTGTGGGAATTGTAGAAAAGACTAAGGGGGTTGAACATTTTATCCGTAATTTGCAAACTGATGTCAGTGACATTTGAAAGCAGCTGATTTCAACGCTAGCAGTTTTGCAAGTCAGACTCGAATCAAAATCAATTTCTTTGTTGAGAAAATAAAAAAATGCATACATGATACACCAAGATAATGTATTCTCTTTGTCAGAGACTTGGGAGTCAAATAATGCTAAATCACACAAGCACAACCGAGGGGGTTGGAAACGACCCCCTGGGCCCGGGGTGTGCAATGAAGACTTAACTGTCCTAAGAAAGACTAAAAGGGTTGAACCCCTAACATTTCCCACCCTGGGTGCGTGTGTGTGTGTGTATGTACGTGTGTGTGTTTGTATTTTGGTCGAAGGAAGCAGTGGCGGCGATCTTGTTTGGAAAATCTTCTCCCCCCAAAAACATTTTTCTGCCACTTCATCTCCGAAAAATTTCGCTTTCATCTCCGAAAAAAGTTGATGACCTTTTTTAACTCCTTCACCTCTTTCACAACTTTTTCTTACGCTCTCCTTTTTTTCCCACTTCTTCACTTTTTTCCCCACTTTCATTTTCACCAATTCATCTCCGCAAAATATCGATTTCATCTAAAAAAAGTTGATGACCTTTTTTTTAGTCATTCGCCACGTTTTACAACTTTTTCCCGTCTCCCAACAATAATCTCATAACCCTTTTCTTTTTATGATTTCGTCTAAAAACTTTGAATTCTTTTGACTTTTTTACGAATTCCTTCTTTTTCCCATAATTTTGGGGAGACACTTCTGCTCAAAAATTCTATTTTTACCTCGTCTGGTCAGAAACGCTGCGAAAACCCTCACGCGCAATTACATTTCTCCGCCTTTTTTGGTGTTTCTTCAAAATGTGGGGGGACAAATGTATGAAGTGTCCCCCCACTCTTAAAGGTGGGGGGACATGACCCCCGTCCCCCCTAGATCGCCGCCCATGGAAGTAAGTGTTAGATGCCTACTGCATTTGAAGCACATCGTATGCCACTTGTTGCCTGCTGCCAGTTTTGCCTCATTGTGGTAGACGGCTTTGTTGCATTTGGGACATTTGTCCGTTGGCTGTGGTTTCCAAGACATCCTGACCCCGTCAGCTGCTGCAACCAACCACTTTGGATGATGAGAAGAAGAAGATGGAAGGACAACAGTAGACTATCCAGAAAATCCTCCAGTTGAGACTCACTACAGCTCCTCTTTCTGGCTGTGACAAAGTAAAACAATACGAAGACAATGGAACCGTCATAGTTTCTCTTTGTCTATTATCATATTTCGGATTGCTTATCCCCCACCCCCATAAGCAGTCTCTAAATCTCAACGGAAAGATCTTCTAGACATTGACCTGTTTACGGCTTGGTTTTTGTGTGCCATTGGTTGATGCCTTGTGCATAAGACGCCGGCGCAATAGAAGTTACTAATTAGTAATAATAATAATATCAACCTCCACGGCTACCGCCTTGCCCAAATATCAGGAGACAAAAGACAGACTACTTTTCTGTTTTAGCACTTATCTCTGACAATCCAACGCTTCAACAGTCGCTTTTGGTAGCACCTTTCAACCGATAAAACCATCTGTGAAGACTAGCAATTCCAGAACAATGCCCCTTAATTTTTTCATTTCTGAGGGCTGATAGGTACCTCGGGAAATAATTATTAATAGCAATAATAATAATAAAAATAATAGTAATAATAATAGTAATAATAATAAACACCCTCATTTTCTTTGCCATACAATCAATAACTGGGTCAACAAATTACTTGTGATGTGAAAACTTGCTTTTTGTGGTTTGTAATTGATTGTAATTGATATGCGATGCTTTTATAGGGAATAATGATGAATAATGAGCCTTTGAGACTACAAACTCAGTATTAAAAAGAGAACAAAAGAGCCTTTTATGGCCACCAAAAGAACCTTATGATCAACAAAAGAGCCTTTGGGCCAAAGAGAAAGAGGAAAAGAGCCAAATGGCCAAATCAATTATATAAAAATTATATTAAATACTAATCTGTATATTATCAAAGCTCAACACCAACCACCTGCCTAACATCACCATCTCAACAACCTGTCAGACACGAAAACAACCAGGAAAAGCAGACGAAACTGATGGATGAAAGATATACGAAAATGAACTGAACTATGTCAATGAACTTTAAAGACGTCGACGGCCTTGGTAGCTATAAGATGTCGTTAAACAATAGATTACTACTTTGCTGTAGGCTTATTATTATTCATCCGTTTCTTTCCAACTAATGTTAAAAGGACATTTGTAAGGTTGATCTACTGTATAAGGCTGCATTTCAATGCTTCAAAGTTTACTGGCTACACTTTACCTTGCATTCTACTGATGGAATATGACAATGACTGCGATACCTGAAGAGAGAAGACTTTTATAATCGCTCTCTATAAGATGCTTGGTTATATCCTAAGTAAACACTGAGAACTGTAGCATAGTAATCATAAATTCCAAATTTCTAAAACGCTCCTCTGAAGTTAAACGCATGGCAACAGCCCAATCGCGATCACTGCCATAATTATATATATATATATACAATATGCAAGTTGAGAACTTGTGATCATCCAGTTGGTAAGTCAAAGATCCAGTTGGATGTTTCATGTTTAGAGCCGTAACTTTACCAATTGCAATAAAGTGCTTAGAAACATCAAATGCCTTAGAAAAGTCAACTAACAACATCAAATGCCTTAGAGAAGTCAACTAACAATATCAAATGCCTGAGAGAAGTCAACTAACAACATAAAATGCCATAGTTGCTTTCCTGCCTAAAGTTGACATTATCTAAGAAGGTAAGCTGGTAAAACTGCCAGTGTGTTTGATACCAACTGGTCCTTGACTATTACTTATTACTAAATAGTAACTGCTATCGCACCAGTGTCTAATGCACAAGGCATCAACCCATGGCGCACCAAATCCAAGCCGTAATCAGTTCAATACTAAGATCAGTCCACTCAGACAGAAAGGCAGCCTCTGGCGGCGACTCCTAGAGAGGTTCACAACAACATTTTAGTCTAAACCATCTAGAAAAATTATCGTTATTCTGTAGAGAATCGGAGCAACAGAAACGGAGTTGTGTATAAAGTAAAATAGTGAATAGATTTCTTTTCTAGCGAAGATCCGTCCTACCTGAAGAATTTCAAATCCTGTTCAGAAGATGCACCATAAAGAATTCTCTCTCTCTCTTCTAAGTCCGGATAATTAAAACCTCTGCCCAAATACGTACACTTTGTACAGCAGCCCCAAATAGGTTACCTCCTCCTCCTCCTCACCACCGTATAATGCACACTACTGCAGTGACCTGGTTTCTAGTAGGACGCAGACTCTAACGGCCGCCGCTGTCATATTGCTGTTGTTTCGTGTAGGGGCCGACGCGACTATTATTGGGTTCTAGTTTAACTTCAGCCGGCGGGCTCCCCCCATCTTACCCTCCTCACCGTCCCATTGGTTGACAGAGACATCTAATTGTCCCGCTGGCCGCGGGTAAAGTCACCGTCTATACTACTTTCAGAGTTCGAGCGAGGGAGGGAGAGACGAAGCAAGGGAGGCGGTGTTACTCATAACAACACGCATAGCGAAGAGATTCGTCAGAACGGGAGAGTTTTGTCATAGCAGAGGTTCGTCAAATTACATTCATCGCTCATGGCGGCTAGTCTCCATTTTGTCATTGCTTGCTCTCTCACTTACCCAGGGTCTTTGCCTTAAATGGCATGACATGGCATGACATCTATCCAGACGGGCAGCGGTGGAGAGGAATCTCACTCGAGAAATACCAAAGGAAAACCGAGGTCATGCGAGTTCTATATAAAAACGTGTACAGTTACCTTTAAATTTATGCCCTTACTCTACTTTATACCCTGGCAAGATCCTATCGCAGAAGTTTTGTTGCTCTCCATTAATCGGGTATTCTGTCCGTTAGTCGTTGTAACTCCAAAGTCCGCGCACATTCATCGTACCCGCCTACATGTTTACTATGCCTATCAGATAAGGAAATCAAGTTGACTCAGCCTGCATAATTGATATTTCCTAAAATGAGCGTCTGTGCTTGCGTTGGATCTCTAAACTAACTTGGTCAGTGAGTGAGTGAGTGAGTGAGTAAGTGAGTGAGTGAGTAAGTGAGTGAGTGAGTGAGTGAGTGAGTGAGTGAGTGAGTGAGTGAGTGAGTGAGTGAGTGAGTGAGTGAGTGAGTGAGTGAGTGAGTGAGTGAAGTATACAGTAGTAGCTGCTAATAACTGACGGCCGTTTTGGGCTTTTCCTGATCCAACGACAGTAAGATTTAACATCCTGTCTATTTTGCAAAATATGAGCGTTTGACTTGCATTATTAAAAGATTACTTACCTACTTATTTACTTAGGAACAGCCTACGGTGTCTTTTACTTAATTACCATTCTTCACGATCCTCAACTTACATGCCAATAGAATAGATCTGGCGAGAACAACAACTGAATATACGTATCGGGTTTACCCATCTTCTTAATTATTAAAGCCCATACCACAGATTATAATATCAGCTGCGATGATCTTCCCAATGTTCTTCAAATGAATGTGATTTACTTATATAAATTTGCTTGTGTGATTTCGTTGCAGACTGTTAATTATTTCTCGATTTATCTTCAGCCTCGTACATTCCGGAAGCAATTCCTACATCCGTTACTACAGTTCCACTAGTTGCCGCCGAACTGAACTCCCGAGACGTTCCACCTCCTTCAAAATCGTCCAGAAATCTTTCCAGCGGGAGTCTCTTATTCGTAGGCAGCAGAACGTCCGAGAGGTGTCGCTGCGTACCTGGATTTTCTCCGCTTCCTCCTCCTCCTCCTCCTCCTCCTCCTCCTCCTCCTCCTCCTCCTCCTCCTCCTCCTCCTCCTCCTCCTCCTCCTCCTCCTCCTCCTCCTCCTCCTCCTCCTGACCTCACCTGAGCTGCTTCGTCCTTATTCCTCATCTGGACATCGAAGAACCCTTCTGACCGTCTGTCGTTAGCATCTTCGACCTCACTTGACAGTTGGCTTTTCATGTTCACCATAAATCGGTCTAAAGGCAGTTTTGTGTCCACTGGCAGATGTGTCTTTGGCAGAATCTCCTGTCCGTTCTTTTCCGATAATTTTGTTTCTCTATTAGAAAGTCCGGAGCCAAGTCGCCGCAATTTCTGTTCTTGGTGACGCAGTTGCCCAGCGCTGTCCTCTTTAACTGCGGCATCGCTCACAGTGGGACCGATATTGGACGAAATGTTCCTTTGCGAAACACCGATAGGAAAGGACTCGTACCTGCCAGAACCTTGAGATGAATTCTTTGAGGTCTTAGGGGATGCCTTGAACCCTTTCGTGTTCAGTTTCTCGATCGATCCCCAAGAGGTTGCACTGTCACGCAAATCGTCAAATTCAGTTGTTGGTTGTTTCTTGGGAGAACCCCAAGAGGAGGATACTCCGTCAACTGAACCAATCATTTGAGCATCGGTTACGAGAGGCATTTCAGCTGCCTTGGTCGTTTCAGTCTGCGATGCCTTCAGGGACATCTTATCTGAATTGTTTTCTTGTTTTGCAGATGGTGTGTAGATGCTGCTAAGTCCATAACGCCTGGATGAATTCTTTGAGCTTTTACGCCCTGTACTGAACTCTTGCGGATTTCTGATCGATCCCCATGAGGATGCACTGTCAAATTCAGTTGGCAGCAGTTGCTTCTTGGGCGAAGAATCCCACGTAGAGGAAACGTTGTCAAGAGACCCAATCTGCTGTGCATCGGTTATGAGAGGTACTTCCGCTGTCTTAGTCGTTTCAACCTGCGGCGATCTATTCAGAGACGTTTCATACATTATGCCGGATGGATTATTTCCCCGCTTTGAATGTGGTAGGTAGGTGTTGCTGTTAAATACAGCAGGTAATTCTGCAATCGGTTTATTCTCGTTTCCCTGCGGTAGATTTCGAGCTGCTTCACGGTCGGCCAAATTTTGACTGTTATGTTCAGGATCACTGTCCTTCAGTTTAGCACTATCTACACTACTCGGTTGTCTGACCTCAGAGACGAGGCTGTTGTCGGCTGTCAAAGGAGCCTTAACACCTGTCGCCGGTCCACTCACAGCTGCAGAGGGTGACGGGATATCACGAGGTTTAGAACGCAGGTTCTGCTGTGAAAAAACGGTTTCCAAGAGTCCCACAGATGTTGAAGTCACGCTGCCTTGAAAGTATTTCGTATTATCTTGGCTACTGTATTCGCTGGTTTCTGTTGTAATTGTTAAGGGTCTACTGCTGCCATCAGGCGGTGAAGAAGGTGACATCAAGGAGACGCTCAGCGTATCAACCACGTCGGCCGATCCGTCTCTCTGGAAGGGTATGTCCTGAGAAAGACGCAGTTTTTCACTCGTAATCGTTGTCATTGTCGACGATTTCTGATGCACTTGAAGAGTTTTCATATCCACTTCAGTTGACTCTAAACGATCGTTGATCCCTTTAAATGTTGGAGGATCATTCATCTCCTGCAACTCTCCTGTGGATTCATCTTCTTCTTTCAATCCTCTGTCTGCATATTTCGAGGAGTGACTCTGCTTCGACAGGGACTGATCGCCTTTTGAAGCGCCTACCTCAGAGCTTTCCAGTGGACTGGTGTCCTCTCTCGCAGCTTCTCTCTTAGCACTATCATCGTTTGTGACTGTATCCTCCACAGATACATCGACTATTCTGGTCACCTTCTCTTTTAATAAAGCATCAGAGGAATACTTATAAGTGACTTCAGGTGGAGCCGCATCTGTGCCATCGGGTAAACCGAGGAGGTGCTCTCTTTTCTCTTCTTTCACTGTTCTTCTTGGTTCTCTGACATTGGACGAAATGACCTTCGATATGACTGAAGCTGCTCCATCCGATGGCCTGAGAATGTCGTCCGCCTCTACATAACCTTTTTCTTTGTTTGCTGCTACTTGTTTTCTTCTGGAATATGAAGAATTGACCTTTGATATAACTGAATCTGCTCCATCCGGTGGGTTGAGGAAATCTTCCGTCTCCACGTAAGTTTTTGCTTCTTTTCCTGCTACTTGTTTTCTTTTGGAATATGAAGAATTGACCTTCGATGTGACTGAAACTACACTCTCAGGTGGATTGAACACGTTCTCTGCTTCGATATTAGCTTTTAATTCTTTCATTGCATCCAGTTGTCCAATGCAGTTAAGAGTCTCATAGGTGACGGTAACAATACTCGGAGCAGACAAAGGTAAGTGCTTCTGGTCATAACCTGTGGTCGAAATACGAGCGAGGTTTTCGATGCTTCCTGCTTCACTCGCGTCGATTGGGTCGTGAATCCACTCACAGTTTTCTTGACGACCGACAACCAATCCACAAGTGTCCACGTTGCCTGCAACGTTCGCAATACTTCCAGCATCGCTGTAGTCTTGAAGACTGGAACACCATTCAGTTTCCTTAATCGGTTTGACGCAAGAGGCGGCGCTGGAAATGATGCGTCTCTTACCGTCGCATCTGGAGGCCTCAGCCTGTCCACTACTTTTGATTGATAATGAAGAGCATTTGCGCTTTTCATCGGCAGGAGGCGCACTGCAGTGGCCTTTGCTGTTATCCATTGAAACGGGAGCAAAATCAGCTTCTGCCGTTTGGCAAATTCTGGTGCATGGTTTATCCCCAGAACAGTCTGCGTCGCTATCCAGACTACCATCATCGCAGATCCATTTGTGGACGTCACATCTGCTCCCTTCGTTGCTAGCACCAACTTCCGAATCGTCGACCTCGTTGATAATCCAGAGGGAGCCAGTGTTACACGGTGAGCTGATCTTGTCGGAGCATTTTGCGACCAAACGGTTGCATTCGTATAGAGACGGTTTGCGTTGACTTGAAATTCCTTCTACAACACAGAAAATTACGTTGAAAAGTATCACGACTTTGTTTATATTTACAGTTTTCTGTAGGTAAAACAAATATTACTTAGTAGGTGGTGATTAAGTTGTTCGAAAATTCAACTTTTCACAATGATAAAACCTAGATCTTCTAGTTAATCTCTAACTGACAGTCGCTAGTTGGATTAAGCTATAGCTGCGTGAAACCCGATGCATATCATGGATTACTGCAACCAAAGGTACATTTAGATGACGGGTCTCATCTTTTAGGTGACGGATCTTATAGTTTAGATGGCGGATCTCAAATCGTAGGAACGGGATCTGAGATCCGGTGAAGTCCATCTGAATTTAACGACTGCCAGTAGAGTCGGATATCCGTCGTGACTCTTATAATTTCTGAAATTCGATCAAAGTCTGTCACAGAAAATCACTTTCATTGGGACCCACAGCGGGGGGTGCTTTTTGTCACTGGTGGCAATTGATTGCAATTGATGGCCCGCTATACGGAACAGTGTGGGGCATGATGGCTGCGACGATCCAACAAGAAATTATTCGGATTGATCTGTCTATGAAAAGACTATAGTGATACAGGAATTTAATTGATTTATTATGTTAAATTAAGCTGTAAATGTTGTAGATAGGATTATACAAAATGTATGATATGCTCACTCTGTTGACCAGGACAAGACCTGTTGTCACTTTCTTTGGTCCGTGTTTCGTTACTGCGAACAACGTTACCGCTGCAGCTGTCACTCAAGGAGAGGATTCTCATCGTAGAATCGACGCTTTCTTCTGCCTGTGCGTTGTCGAGAGTGCTTGTCATTTCTACAGGTGCTGCGTCTGGTCTGTCAGCTCCACAAACCCCAACCACCGTCTTCTCGGCTTCAGCTTCCAGCATCAAATGGCCTTTGCAGGGGACCTCATATGATTGGTCCCGATTGTCTGTTCCCCTAACCAGAGACTTGTCCGGAAAATCCGCGCCGCATTCTCCTCTGTCGGTTCCTGGCCTCACTTTGTTTTTAAATCGTCGGCCTTTTGTCTTCTTCACGCTTCGTCTGTCTAGACAATTGTCTTGAGCTGGAACGACAAATGGTACCGGCGTCTCTAACCTCTGGGGACAACTAGGGAGACCTCGTGATGTCAAGATCTTTGGTCGGTTGACGTGATGAACGGATGGTAACTCAAGGTTTTCAGGATGGACCGATCGGCTGAGAATGACATCCGACCAACAAGTAGTCGAATCGATGGGTGGTCCAATAATCAGATAGTCTTCTTCGTTCTGTCGACGACGTTTCCAACAGCAACAGGACCTTAGTCTCAGGTAATCGCTTAGCGACTGATAGATGAACGAATATTGACACTACAACGCAGAAAATTATGCATCGATTGAAGCTGCAATTCTTCACTAGATAAAAACAGATCAAAAGGGACTTTACTTGGAGACTGCGTGAGACATCATTCCGTATGGATTTAGTTGATAGTTTAACGATCTTTTGAGTCGGTCTCACGATCAGCCCTAACCTTGCACATCAAACTAAACCTATCGCAAAAGAATCAGATGTACGTATGCATATATATGACTATTGTAAAGTACCTTTTGAGAACCTATCATAAGTGCGCTCAACGTGACGATCTAAAAGACCTCAACAGGTGCGTCTGGAGATGGCTTGAATGTGTGGCTTGTGGGGTTAAATAGAAACAACTGTCAGCTTCAGTGAAACCTGCTTACGGGATTCTGGATGACTTCATCCTCGTTCAGTGTGGATCTCATAAAGCGCACAGCACTGAAGACATCGATGACAGTGTCTACCTCCGTCTGATCGAGAAGCGTCCAGACTAAGGCAAAGGCGGCTGCTCTGTGGGCGCCCCCCTCAGCCCCTGGTTGGTTGCCGCAGACGGCGATCGGTCGCCTCAGAGTCCTAAGACCATCTGCCTTCGATGTCGTCGTCGTCGTCTTAGAGCAGCATCTCTCCTGCGTTTCAGTCCAGTGGCGGATGTGAGCTAAGAACTTGAGGAAGGACAGAGTGACGGTTGGACTTTCGCCGTTCTCCGGCCAGAACAGTGGTTCGTACAAGCGGACCTTGTGTGTCGATTCGTTTTGCGAAGGACAAGACAGTCGCATGGTGAAGTCATGAACGAGGAAGGTCTCGTCTTGTGATGCCTTGAATGCGTCCCTCGTGAGGATCAAGCGTGAGCTTATCTGGAATGATTTCGACATCAAGGACTCCTTTCTGGAAAACAAGTCTCCCATGTTAGGAAACTTGTGCATTAGAACAACACAACGAAGTCTGTGATCGTAGACAACGTCCCACAACGGATCGTCCTTTATGCAGAAAAGCCTCAGTGATAAGATGAAGGCGTCTCGTCGTCGGAAGCTGTCCATAAGAATCGGTTTACCATCTTCTGCATCTTTTCCACGGCGCGAATGTCCTCTGACCTGGAGACACTCCGAGTGAATCGTCGACGGCTGTTGGGTTCGTCTCTTACGAATGATCGAAGGCATCGATCTGTCGTAGCTGAGGTCACAGAATTCCTGTTCCATTGGTGTTCTTCCACTGCAAGGATCTGCACTGGACAGTCTCTGAACAGCGAGGAAAAACGAGCTCAGATGAATACGAGACTGCGCATGGTCGAACTCTTCTGCCAGACACTGGTAGATGAAAGCGTATTGTCTTATCGACGAGACCGTCATCACCCGTTCCAGTCTGATGAGATTCACGCACTTGATGACGTCAACGATTCCACTGATTCGACCCTGGGTCAGTAGAAGGTCAAGGGCCACGAACAGTCCACTCCTGCCGGCTCCGAGTCGGCACTGCACAATCAGACACCTGTTGCAATCCCTCTCCCGCTGGACGCGTCTGATGAAATCGAGGAACGGTATCCGATGCACCGGAAGTCCCCGGCCATTCCAGGACAGGAAATGCCAGTGAGTGACGACAGAGGATCGAGTGGAATCCAGGGAACATAGTCTCAGGCGACGCCGCACGTAATAAGCCGTAGTGTCCACAGCGGTCGTCCGTACCGTTACAATGCCGTAACACTGTGTTTCGGATCCGTTTTCGCACAGGAGAGGCGTTGGTCCGCACTCGTCAAGGGTGACAAGGTTTCCACTGTCCAGTTCCCAGACCATTCGCCAAAAGGCTGCGATGGAATTGGGAAGTGGAAGTTGGGTCACAACACAGGGGTAGGCGCTGACGGTTCGAATGAGACTGGCGTTGATGTAGGACGAATCCGAGAGTAGGACGAGGTTCTTGTCGTAGGGGAGACATTTGAAGGACCGATTGTAACAGGAGTTCCGTGGAAGAGAAGAGTGGGTGACTGGATCGACGTATCCAACAGTCAGACTGGTAAACTCTTCGAGGATCGGCAGCTGGCATTTCCGGTAGGCAGTGCAAAGGTCCTCGACGGTCATGGGGTTGCTGCACTTAACAACATAAAGGCTGTCGTCGTAAATCGATGTGACTTTGCTCGATTCGCAGGAGGAACAGGAGGAAGCGGTCAGAGGCAACTGGGAACAACAATTGCGGAGGGGAACATTGCAGCGAATCTGACTGGATACTCCACAGCAATGATCGCAATAGACAACTGGGTGACAAATGCAGGTGGGACACTGACAGCAGTGGCATGTGTAGTTGCTCATACACGTCGGATGGCACAGATGAGGGGGATCCGTTAGAGGAGCAGGCTGGGTTGTCTCAATCGAGCCGGCGATATATCGCTTGCGTTCTCGTCTGTACAGCAACAAAGCCAATAAAACGAGGAGGAAGAGAAGAATGAGTCCCACTAGAATTATGCACAAAATAATGACGATAGGTGGACTCAGGATATCTTCTGTGCTCACGTCCACGCTGGCGAAGCTGCGGCGGAAGGTTCCGTCGAAAACACTCTCAATTCCGACCCATATCCGGTAATCCTCTCCCGGATGCAGTGGAGCGTTGTAAAACCAGTCAGGCGTGAATCCGTAGAAGAAATTGTCTCCAATCGTGAACGTTTGGTTCCAAGTGCCATCTGTTATAGCAGTCACGTAAAACGTAGACTGGCCTGATTGGAACTGCGAATAATCTGGAAGTTTCTTTTGACGCGAACCAGCCACCGAGTCGTAGTCGGTGAAGCTTCGGCTTTCAGCTAAACGCTTAAAACCGGATTCGTTTCCAAAGAACTCTACCAGGTACAGGAATCTGTATTGAACCTTAAATGGCGCCTCTCTAAGTCGACGCGTGGGTCTCCCTCCTCTCGTGTCGGATATTGATGCATTCACTGTTGTATTTCTCTCGACACTTCCTGTGGAAAAAGTGAAACTTGGGTCTACCAATGATGTCGAGGCTGTAAACGTCGTCTGTTCATGAGACATTTCGAACGGAGTAGAATTCAAGCGATGGTCTGTCACGTTTCTACTGATTATCGTAGTTTCTATATCTGGTCGCGTTTCTTGAAAGCTTTCCACCGTTGCTGTTGTTGTCAAATGCGTTCGTGGTTCGCTGGAAAAGATTGCAGTTGAGATCGCTTTAGTGGTTAGAGTTCCTGAAACATCAGAGGTGGGCAAGATCCAATTAGTTGGACTCTTTTTATCATCATCAGCTGCTGTGGAATGTCTTATTCCTTCCAACGCTAAGTTCATCCGATGTTTCTGATCTCCCTTTGGAACTTCTAAGCTGTTGCTTACATTCAGAATTCTTGTGAACAGCTTCACCGTTTCCTCGGTCACCTCCACAATCTCCGGTGCTACAATGGGAGGAGGCGGAAGCTGCCAGGTCCAGTAGAAGGCGAAACAGTCGTTTTCTGGGGCCGTCACCTCCCCGACCAAACCGTAATAGGACGCATTCAGGTGAAACCGGTAGAGGGTCGCTGCCTCAAGACCCTTCACGTCGAAAACATTCAGGTGGTGAGATGTCGAGAGGTCGGCGAACCTTGGAAGAGTCTGAGGACTGGAGTAAACAGATCGGACGTAATCGATGCTCAGCTGAAACAATAAGAGGTAATCGTTACAAATAGGAAGAACGACAAATTGAGTGTATGGTCCAAGTGCAGATGCACTTGCAGCAATGTTTCAATTGAGCCCTTACTGGCTCAGTTAGCTACATCTGTAAGAGCGTTGGCTGCGCGTCTAATGCGACTCTGTGTTGGAGAGCATGCGGACCGCGGTTCGCTTCACGAAGGTGGATTATTTCAGAGATTTAAATCTCGGGCTAGCACGGTCCCAACACGGGGACCTTAAATGGCGTGGCACCCATTCAAACGGGCAAGCGGTGGTGAAGGATCTCACCCGATCAATTCATTGAAAAATGAGCAGGGTCGCTATAGAAAATTGCGAACATTTACATTTACCGGTACATTTAGCAGCTGGTAAGATATACGTATCTGGAGTTAGTTATATCTTTGCTATGCAGAGCCAAGAGAGTTTGCAAGGAACATCCAATTGGAAATAATCTCAAGGAGATGAAGGAGAGTGGGCGATTGACACAGTTGTCCTAGTTTGACAGTCCTGAACGCCTTTAGACCGTGAATGGATCGGTAGACCCATGACTCCGGTAAAACAACGAAATCGATTCTTATGACTGAAGGATTACAAGTAGAAACTCATTTGGAAAAAACATCGAAATCGATACGACAGAGAGATTGATACTTCTATCGCGTCTCAAGACTAATGCATAAGGCATCAACAGATGGCGCACCAAAATCAAGCCTTAATCATACAGAAGATCAGTCTACCGAGAGAGAGAGAGAGAGAGAGAGAGAGAGAGAGAGAGAGAGAGAGAGAGGAGAGAGAGAGAGAGAGAGAGAGAGAGAGAGAGAGAGAGAGAGAGAGAGAGAGAGAGAGAGAGAGAGAGAGAGAGAGAGAGAGAGATGGGGACACAAGACATACCCTGGGATACAGACCATATATAGTTTGTTCTTTGTCAGTGAGTGTGTGTACGTGATTGCAAGGGAGCTGACCTTGTATCTTGGAAAGAGCGGGAGATCTGCGCTGGGGCCAATCGGTGCTTTTAGTAAGACCCTTAGACGAAGCCAGTTCTCGGATCTTTCAACGAGGCCGAGGCAACCGTCTAAGTTCTTCGCACTCCTTGTCACTGTATTTGGAGGCACTGGCTTCACTGTCGGAATCAATGGTGACGGTGCCCTTCGTGCCATAGAGGCTGACGATTCTGTTGGCACTGAGGATGTCTCCATGGTTTCAGTGTCTGAGGGTCCCGTTGTCATTAAGGACTCCTCCGTGGCTTCAGAGTCTGACGATCCCCATGTCATTAAGGACCTCTCCATGGCTTCAGAGTCTGACGATCCAGTTGTCATAAAGGACTCCTCCGTGGCTTCAGAGTCTGACGATCCCCGTGTCATTAAGGACCTCTCCATGGCTTCAGAGTCTGACTTTCCCGATGTCACTGAGAACGTCTCCATGGCGACAGAGTCTGATGATCCCGTTTGTCACTGATGACGTGTCTCCGATCGTCGTGACGTCCATTCGATGACGTGGTGTCGTGTAGTGACGTCGTAGTCGTCGTGTCTGACGTATTGAAGATGAGTGGTTGAGACTTGGGACCTGACAGACCTGCATTGTTTACAAGATACACAGATAGACAGAGCGTTCTGGGAATGGCTTTCTCGTCGCCGAAGACTCGCACGAGATCGAGGTCAGATTCTCTGAGCGGAAATGGAACAGGATCGGGGTCCCAGTTACGGTGACATGGCTCACATTGTTGGCTGCAATTCACTTCGATCACTTGATCCGTGATGTTGTCACAACCCCAACTGACGTCATCCAAGTCATCGAACTACAGCCGAAGAAAGAAGTTGTTCAAAGTAGAAGTCATTGACTCACTCAGTTAAAAGTAGAGTATTAATAAAGATCATAATGTATAATAATGATTTTAAGTGGTTCAGAAGACGTGTAGTCTGTGTTAGAACCACTGCAATTTAACCTGATAGCACGTCCTTCCATGCTACTTTAAAGCTAGTCTAAGATGGGTTATCCTTGAATTATTAGGTGTCATTGTAACAGACCTCAAGGAAAATCGTTGTGTAAGGCAAATCCGATGGCGATTCCAGTCGAAGGCCAAGGAGGAGATCCGGAATCGTCGAAACATTGGTGAAAATAAACACATCTCACAACTACACTGATCTGTATCGTTGAACTGCTGCTTACGACGGTAGGCCTATAGTTTAGAAATGTAAACTTATTAGTCTAATTAAGTAAAAACCTAATTGTAACTGAAGAGGTGCTGACATAGTGAAGTTAGTCATTAAGTTTACTTACGACAGATTCCAAATTATTCATTTTAACCGACAAAATATCTAGTAGTCCTAAGTGGTATGCAGCACAAGTCCATATACTCATAAAAAGACATCCATAAATAAAAATTATTTCACTTGCCTTCCAACTAATTCTGACATTTTGACCGGCCGTCGCCCCTCCCCTTCCCCCTCCTCCACCTCTTAATTCAGCGCTTAAGTTAGAAACCGTCATATTTGGCTCTAGAGAAAAAAAACATTACATGGCGATCATCATCATCATCAGCAGCAGCAGCAGCACCATTATCACAGTTATTAAATTAGAATTACAGACCTACTAATCACTAATCTTCGCTAATAGTAGTCAATGTTTTGATTGCGATGTTAAGACCTACTACGTCTTGTAAAATGACCATCCCCCGTTTTACCAGACGACCAGCTCTAAGCAGTGATGGGCAATAGTTAACTAAAAAGTTGCTAACTTTTAGTTTAACTAAAAAATTGTAGTTAAGGAAGAAGTTTAACTAAAAAAATAGTTTAGTTAAAACCATAGTTTAACCAAAATTGTTTAGTTGCTAACTAAAAGTTTAACTAAAAAAATCAGCAATATGCAACTATTTTCCACAGTGAACATTGAACACTGTCAGCAAAAAACATTTAACACTGCATGGTTTTAGCATTAACAGCCTGTGTTTTCAAATTCATACACTACTTACAGTACACATGTAACTGTATGCCAGAACAGTACAAATTGCATAGTTTGAAGGTGAAATTGTCATTGACACTTTGCATTATTACAGTTCACTTAACCTCTGTTCTTTTGAAAATGTTTGTCATAAAAAGTTGGAAAAAGTTGGAAAAAGTTTAACTACTTTTTTTAGTTTAGTTAACTAATTTCCAAAATCAGTTGCCAACTTTAGTTAAACTATTTTTTTAGTTGGAAAATAGTTTTAGTTTAACTGTAACATCACTGGCTCTAAGTAGTCCTAACGCTTTAGAAATTGACAGACTTAGCGGACAATGCGACTGGTTTGTTGTTATAGGAGATATATCATGCGAGAAACATTGACTGACAGACAGACAGACAGACAGACAGACAGACAGACAGACAGACAGACAGACAGACAGACAGACAGACAGACAGACAGACAGACAGACAGACAGACAGACAGTGATAGACAGACAGACAGTGACAGACAGACAGACAGTTGAGCCAGTCAGCGGTGCATGCATTTACCTGTGCACTGAATTCTGAACGAGTCTGTCTCTGGACCAAGCATCCAAATGGAACCTGGTTTGTGGCTGTTGGAGAGAATGACATTCACTCGGAACTTGTAGCCGTGACTTCGATTGAGGAGGCTCACCCTCTTCGTCATCAGAGACGCCTTCGATCCATTGGTCAACAATGTCTCATCAGCAAGAATTGTGCTGACATTGGACCAAGTCGACCCCTGTCCTGTCGTCCAGGGACTGGAGGACATAGGACCAAATGGGAACATCTCCACTGCCGCTCACGTCCGGCTGGAAACTAAGCCAGGTCAAGGTCACGGTGTCGTTGGCGAATGAAGAGATGGAGACATTCGGAGTATGAAACAGAACCGGAAGTCCTGCCAGAGATTTAGTTACAGTTTGTTCTTGTAAAGTAATCGACTAAATGAGAAGAGTTCATGCAACGCGTTGATTGTATATGTGGTTGAATGAATGAATGAATGAATGAATGAATGAATGAATGAATGAATGAATGAATGAATGAATGAATGAATGAATGAATGAATGAATGAATGAATGAATGAACAGACGAAGGGACGAACGGATGGATGGATGGATGGACGAATTGATGTATGGACGAACGGATGGATGTATGGATGGATGGATGTATGGATGGATGGATGGATGGATTGATGGATGGATGGATGGATGGATGGATGGATGGATGGATGGATGGATGGATGTATGGATGGATGGATGGATGGACGAATTGATGTATGGACGAACGGATGGATGTATGGATGGATGGATGGATGGATGGATGGATGTATGGATTGATGGATGGATGGATGGATGGATGGATGGATGGATGTATGGATTGATGGATGGATGGATGGATGGATGGATGGATGGATGGATGGATGGATGGATGTATGGATGGATGGATGGATGGATGGATGGATGGATGGATGGATGGATGGATGGATGGATGGATGGATGGATGGATTGATGGATGGATGGATGGATGGATGGATGGATGGATGGATGGATGGATGGATGGATGGATGGATGGATGGATGGATGGATGGATGGATGGATGGAACGAACGGAGTGTATCTTACTGATGGCGCATGCTCTTCCAGTCCATCCGGTGTCGCATGAGTCTGATGAGCAGAGTCCATTCACTCGGTTGCAAATGTCCTTCGGAGGACAATGACAGGTCGATGAACAGTCCACTCCAAATCTTCCCTTTGAACATTCTGTCATCGATCAACAACATCCGATCGATAGTTAGACAATGGAAGTCAGTGTCATTCCTTCTAATCTGATTCAATTACATTCAGACCCTATAGGTCTTCTCGTAGGCGCTACCTTCCAAACCGTGGCCCATGAAATCTTACCCTGATTCCTTCTATTTCCTCGCGACCTCCACATCGTTTGTACGTCTCTCACTCTCTCATCCCAGATCCCGGAAACTGCTACTCTCTATTGCAGCTGTGAAAACCCCTCTGACT
>OY744603.1:358442-443442 GCA_963556255.1 Allolobophora icterica
CCTGCTGTCGGGGCGCTCTAGAGGTTCTCGCGGGCCGGCCTCGAGCCGGTCCGCTTCATCGAATGGGACCGTCGCTAAGTGGGACCGGACAGAGTAGGTCCCGTCCATTACGTCACCAGTGTCTAGGTCAGTCATACTCTACAGTTAATCAAAGACTCTCCTTTCTAGATTATGTAGTTTAATTTGAACACAGTTAATAGTCAATCACTACGATTTTAGTTGAGCTACTAAAAGACAATTATTGATACAGAGGTTAGGATGAATTCTACGACACCGTTTAAGACTAATATGACGCTAAGACGTTACAGATTAAAGAAACAGAGGTACTTAACTTCTCAACAGCAAAATTCGGTCCCAGTTCTCGATTCTACCCAGATCAGCGATTATACGTTAAGTCTTAACTCCCAGTGACTATATCCTCGTAGATACCGTCGTATAGCTGGTCGGCCGTCAAGCGAGTTCCTGTTCGATCGCTTACTCTCCTATGGACCGTGGACTACACTCGACTTCTGCACTGGAGTCTCTTACTCCGGATCGCTCCTCTGTTCGAATCCGAAATACTAAAACTCTCGCTTAACTGACTCTGACTCTGACACTGACTGACTCTGATCGCTACTGCCTCCGAGACTTCACATCGGTTGGCGGAAAGTCCCTCGCCGTCTCGTCTGCAACTCCGCAGCGACGTCTCCCTTTATCTCCAGCGAACGCTCTCTCGTTACGGTCCTCTATGAGTGCGCTCCTTCCCTTACAGCGGGTCTGTCTTTTATAGGCTCTGGTCGGTCATGCGTCAACAGGTGTGACCTGGTCCGCTTGGTACATCAACAACTCTGGCCCACTTAGTGCATCAACAACCCTATAGCGTAAACAAGGCTGCCCTCTGTGGTGTACTAAGTGAACCCGCTGTCGTTCTTGGTAATCTGCCTGGTTAAAGTGAACCAGCCCTCTCTCAGTTGTTGACAGCATCGGTGACCTTGCCCTGTACTATTCGGACCATTGACCTGTCTCGTCGGTTTGACTGATCATAGTGGACCAGCGGCCCTAAGTTCTCATCAACACCTTTGACCTATAGAAGTGTACCCGGGCTACATAAAATGGAAGTCGGGACGGGACCCTGTTGTTCGGAATTCGATTCCGTCACAGAAGGCCAAGAAGGAAATCCGGAATTGTTGAAACATTGGTGGAAATAAACACATCTCACAACTGTAACAGTGATCTGTATCGTTGAACTGCTACTTACGACGGTAGAGTTTAGAAATGTAAACTTATTAGTCTAATTAAGTAAAAAATTAGAACTGAAGAGGTGTTGATATAGTGAATTAGTCATTAAGTTTACTTACGACAGATTCCCAATTATTCATTTTAACCGACAAATATCTAGTAGTTCTAATCTAAGTGATTTGCAGCACAAGTCCATATACACATATAAAGACATCCATAAATAAAAATAATTTCACTTGCCTTCCAACTAATTCTGACATTTTGATCAGCCGCCACTCCTCCCCCTTTCCCTCCTCCACCTCTTAATTCAGCGCTTAAGTTCGAAACCGTCACATTTGGCTCTAGAAAAAAACAATAGGCCTACATGGTGGTGATCATCATCATCGTCATCATCATCGTCGTCGTCGTCGTCATCATCATCGTCATCAGCACCATCATCACAGTTATTAAATTAGCATTACAGACCTACTAATCACTAATCTTCGCTAACAGTAGTCAATGTTTTGATTGCGATGTTAAGACCAACTAAAATGACGATCACCTTTTACAAGAAGACTAGATCTAAGTAACGCTCTAGAAATTGACAGACTTAGCAGACAATGGGACTGGTTTGTTGTTACAGGAATATTATGCGAAAAACATAGACAGACAGACAGACAGACAGACAGACAGACAGACAGACAGTCAGTGACAGACAGACAGTTGAGCCAGTCAGCGGTGCATGCATTTACCTGTGCACTGAATTCTGAACGAGTCAGTCTCTGGACCAAGCATCCAAATGGAACCTGGTTTGTGGCTGTTGGAGAGAATGACATTCACTCGGAACTTGTATTCCAGACTTCGATTGAGGAGGCTCACCCTCTCCGTCATCAGAGATGCCTTCGATCCATTGGTCAACGATGTCTCATCAGCAAGAATTGTGCTGACATTGGACCAAGTCGACCCCCGTCTGTCGTCCAGGGACTGGAGGACATAGGACCAAATGGGAACATCTCCACTGCCACTCACGTCCGGCTGGAAACTAAGCCAGGTCAAGGTCACGGTGTCGTTGGCGAATGAAGAGATGGAGACATTCGGAGTATGAAACAGAACCGGAAGTCCTGCCAGAGATTCAGTCACAGTTTGTTCTTGTAAAGTAATCGACTAAATGAGAAGAGTTCATGCAACACGTTGATTGTATATGTGGTTGAATGAATGAATGAATGAATGAATGAATGAACGCACGGACAGACGAACGGGCGGATGGATGGATGGATGGATGGATGGATGGATGGATGGATGAACGGATGGACGAACGGAAGGATGGATGGATGGATGGACGGATGGATGGATGGATGGATTGATGGATGGAACGGACTGTATCCTACTGATGGCGCATGCTCTTCCTGTCCATCCGGTGTCGCATGTGTCTGATGAGCAGAGTCCATTCACTCGGTCGCAAATGTCCTTCGGAGGACAATGACAGGTCGATGAACAGTCCACTCCAAATCTTCCCTTTGAACACTCTGTCATCGATCAACAACATCCGATCGATAGTTAAGACAATGGAAGTCAGTGTCATTCCTTCTAATCTGATTCAATTACATTCAGACCCTATAGGTCTTCGCGTAGGCGTTACCTTCCAAACCGTGGCCCATGAAATCTTACCCTGATTCCTTCAAATTCCTCGCGACCTCCACATCCTTTGTACGTCTCTCACTCTCTCATCCCAGATCCCGGAAACTGCTACTCTCTATTGCAGCTGTGAAAACCCCTCTGACTGTACACAGCGCCCTAATTGTATTGTAATGTATTTATGAATTTATAAAGCGCCTCTCGCAGTACAACCCAATCAGAGGCGCTCCTAGTGCGAAGAGCCCCGTGAGAAAAGAACAGTCTTCAGACAGCGAGAAGTAGCAGCAATGCCCCCACTTAGGATCTGAGAACGAGTCACGGAAGATCATTCCAGAGGGACGGGCCAACAGATGCGTATACGCACGGTGTTGAGCCATAGAAGTCCGGGTTCGAGGGACCAAGAGGTCATGTCGGTCTAAAGAACGGATAGGACCAGTGCATATTTTAAGGAATTTTTACTACTGGGACAAAATCAGCCATGGGTCTAGTTCATGATCTTTCTTTGGAACTCGTCTCTCAGAGGTGGGTCGGAGAAAGTCGGCCAACTTTTAGACTTTTTCTTAAAAAAATTTCAAAATTCATCTCCGAAAAAAGTTGATGACTTTTTTTTAGTCATCACCTTCTTTTACAACTTTTCTCGGGTCTCCCAACCAATAACAAGGGGTCATTCAATAATAATGTCATACCTTTCTCATTATACTACTGGGACAAATCTTTAAATTCTTGTACTTTATACATACATTGCCTGGGACAAATCGCTCTGACTACTGGGACAAATCCTAAGACTACTGGGCCACTAGTTATAGGGCCTACAGTTAAAATATGCCCTGGATAGGACGTCAGAGACAGTCGTAACTATGGCACACCTGAACCGCTCGTCTGATTTGACGCAGCGCTATACATATGGCATATCTGAACAACCCACCTGACTCGACGTAGCGCTTGTAAGTAAGCTTGGCGTTTGAGTAGCCTTTAGAAATTGGAAGCTTATGATTACAGTTGTCCCTAACTCCGTTACATCGAGTGATGACATCATCTGTAGTTGTCGTCGTTGTCGTCATCATCATCATCATCATCATCATCATCATCATCTAATCTAATCATCATCAACTCATCAGCCTGTCACTTGAAACTGACAAAGGACATTTAGGCAATTACGACACTCATTCATTCACTCGTTCAGAGAAAGAGATACAGAGAGAGATAGATAGAGACAGACAGACAGACAGACAGACAGACAGACAGACAGACACACACACACACAGACAGACAGACAGACACACAGACAGACACACAGACAGACACAGACAGACACAGACACAGACACAGGTAGGGAGGGAGGGACGGAGGGATACAGAGAGACGGTGAGAACGGAAGCTGACTCACCCGTCTGGCAGTATGGATGATTGGTCCAACCGGGTCGACACGGTTCATTGAGGCATCGTCCGTCTCTTGAATCGCATAGTTCCGGTTGACCGAAGCAGTGGCACATGTTCTGGCACTGGTCGCCATAGAAACCAGGTGGACAATGGCTGGCGACTACAACGTCGAAGAGTTCCTGTCAGAGTTTTGCATTCCGACCATGAATGAAATGAACGAAGCCTACCTACTTCTGCGTGATCTGATAAAGAATCTTTAGGGGGTTGCGAACTGTGAATGAAGGAAATTGACAGATGGATGGAAGAGAGCGTAAGTAAGATGAGAACCTGTTCTAAACGAAACGACTTCTATGATGAATGAAGGAGCGAACGAACCACCTGATGAATGAACGAACGAAGGTATAACTGACGACCGTGTATACCCTCGGCATGCATCATCAATTCTCAATGAATTTATCCGGCGAGATCTTTGTTACCGCTGCCCTGTCAATGGATTATACTTACTTACTTAGTACTCGGAGTCAGTCGTCAAGAAGTCACCAACTGACTTACAACTTAGTCGACTAAGTCACATGCTTATCGACTAAGTCGCTTGGACTTATCGGCTCACTTACCGACTTGTAATCGACTTCTCGGGTTAGCAGGTATGCCTATTGGACATATCTGATTACCTAGCAATATAAATGCATTTGACCACATACTGTACTGAGCGTGATATAATTTCCGTGGGCATTAGATGGTACCCACCTCAATCTTCTCTCTCTGATGTTTTCTATACCTTTTTGTTCACTCCTCTCTCTTATACTTTGGTTGGAATCTTGTCGTGCCACGATATATATGTAGAATTCTACTCAGCCAATAATTGTGAAGTGTTGAATGGATTACGCGCCATTTAAGTGGTCACCATCTATTTCTTCTCAGACTTCTGAGGAGTGAGGAGCACCCGAAATCCACTGTGGAGCACTGATGTGTTATATATGAAGAGCAGCTGTCTATACCTAACTCACCTGTACTAGCAGTTGTTTGACCCGAAATACACTGGCTCCCACTCAACAGAAACGCCAAAATAGGACAGATGAATGAGGAAACCATCTTGGCTCGGCATAATCCACGAAATATCGCCACTCATCGCCATACAGTGGCACCCCCAATGACTGCATTGGTAAGCATATTAAAAATTTATCCCCAATTTATTAGTAATAATTTGTTACATTATAGATGTTGTTTACTTTCATGATTAGTAGGTCAACTAACGCAACTTGTTGTTATTCTGTGACGTCATGACTAGCGTCTAGTGTCACGTGATTACGCTACAAATTTACTCAGATCGGTTGAGTTTAGCAAATTTTATTTGATACTCTTCAAATATGAACCATAATTATAAATTGTCAGTCAGAATTTGAAATTGTTTACGGATTTCGTGCAATAAAGTTGCTCGTGTACAGCGCGTAGCTGTTGACATGATCAGTGGATCACAGGTTACAGTACATAGGCCTAACTAAACTTTATTCTACACCGATGATCATCCATGGGTTTTAAATTTCGCTCGAATTAGTATTTAAAGCGAATTTAAAAGCTGTTCTTGACAAACAGTAAAGGCGTTCTTTGGAACGCCATCTCAAGGCGTGGACATAAAGGTACAAGTCCCGGAAATGCAGATAATTAAAATACAGAAGATCTCCGGATTGCCAGGACAGGACACGCGCTCAGTGGGTCCTCCTGCCTTTTCTGCTCAGGATTTCTCCAGATGACGCGAAAGATTGCTGACCTTCGAGCGAAGACTCACGATACCCGTCCTCCGCAATTCTTCCACACGGACCACACCTTCGAAGGATTCCGTCCAATCCTTGAAACGGAACTTCGTCAAATAATTGGATCATCAAACAAAAAATCATGCGAACTGGACCCTCTTTCCCCATTTGTTTTCGTGAACATTTTAGACGATTTAGCTCCATTTCTAGGTCGCTTTCTGAGGGTTACCTACCTGCTTCCCAATGTTTTCGCGTCTTTTCCCGACCTTGAAAGAGCAAAACCTTGACCTAAATGCCTGTCAAAATTACCGATCCATCTCCCATCTTTCTTTCCTCTCAAACACCCTTGAAAGACTAGTTTCACTCCAGCTTATCCCCTATTTCTAGCAAGACCTTAATCTCTCTCCTAGCGCTTTTTGATGTCTCCTCCACGTTCGACATGGTTGACCATGAGATCCTGCTTCAGCGACTGGAACTGTCCTGTGGCCTCTTTGGAGTTCCCTTTGGTTTCAATTATACCTCTCTGACTGCTCTCGGTTGTCTTTCGTGATATCAAGAGTCAGGACTCAGTGGCCAAAGTTCGAATTCGGCGTTTCCTAGGGCTCGGCCCCATCCTGTACACTGCTGATATCTCATCTCTATTTACTAAACATGGGGCAAATGGCCATACTTATGCAGATGATGCTCACGATTTTGTAGACCTACACGGTCCGTCAACTGATCAACTCTCGTTGTTCGCTCCACTGACCATCTTGTCTCTGACCTTCAATACTGGATGTCGACTAACCGTCTCTGCCTCAACACTGCTCAGACTCAACTAATCTGGTTTGGAACCAGGCAGCAGCTTTCTAAGCTCGACTTTCTACTGCTGACCGAGAAATTCCCTGCTCACATCTACCCTTCCACTGTCCGCTACTTGGGTGTCACACTTGACTCCTCCCTCACGTTCACAGATCATATCTCTAACCTGACTCGCTCCTGCTTCTTTCAACTGATCGAGGCGTCTCAGGGCTCACCTTTACCACCATAGTTCACGCATTTGTCTGCTCGCGCTTGGACTACTGCAACTCGCTCCTCATGGCCATGGGTCTCCCTAAGCAGCGTCTCTCCCCTCTTCAATCTGTTCTAAATGCTTCTGCAAGGCCACTGCTCAACACCCCCGCTTTGCTCCGATCTCCACTTACAGGGCGTTTGCCGTTGCGGGTCCTACGATCTGGAACGACCCTCCCCTCTGCTCAGGGCCAAATTATTTACTGGCTTTTCCAGAGGCGCGTTTACACGTAGGCGCACTAAACGCGCGCCTAGGCCCCTCAAATCTGGGAGGGCCCCAAACAATGGAAAATATTTTTCCAATTCTAGAATTATCCAATACAATTTGTAATGAATTTATCACAATAATGGGGACAATTCATGAGCTCAATTTATTCAAGAAGTAAAAATGGCCAAGTATTTCACGTTGATTGTTGATTCAACACCAGATCTTTTTTTTTACTAAACTCATTAAATAACATAACAATCCTTGAAAATAGCTTCTACGACTAATCATAATTACAGTTACAGTGTCAATAAAACTCACAAAAACGGTTTCAAGTTCAACTTTGTGGGGTTTGCACAGCAGCACATGATAGGCTAAACACCACAAGAGTCTCAGACTCTCAGTCTACACGTTCAGAAGGACCCCGAAAAACGTTTGCGTCTGGAACCCCGTTTTCTGTAAACACGCCTCTGAGCTTTTCCTTATCGCTCTTGCGTTCCCTAAAGACATTTCTGTTTCCCTGCCCTGGGGCTTCTGTGCTGAGAGTGCCTCTGAATAGTTACTCTGCAAAAGGCGCTTTCTAAATTTCTAGATACTGTACGATTATTGACAATTTATATCCTGAGGTGAACACGCAGTATACAATAACGTACACTTTACCACAGACTGGAAAAAATTCTGGGTTCTTCAACAGAATCTTTCACATGCTGAATATAAGCTTACTTACTGCATTATCAAAATCTTCTCATCTAATAACTTCTATAACGTTTCTGTAACCATAGTCCACACCATCACCTAACTATCATTGTTGTTGATGTCTGTATAGTGAAACTGCATGTGCCAAAATTACACTGAAATTCCAAAATGCTAACAGAAATGTTTTCAGTGCTGAATATTTCCTGGCCGAAAGGTATCATAATGTGCATCAGTTTTGCTACAATTATCCCCATCTTCCACAATCTCAGAGGCTTCCAAGGTGCAAACATAATATTTTCGAATAGAAAGACTTAAAAGGCTTTCAACAATAAAACTTTCAGTATTCCAAGTCTAAAATTGTAGGCAACCACAGTTTTGTGTCTCTACTCACTCACTACCAACAACCTGGAAGACTGGGAGTTAACAGTCCAGGTTCGATAAACATGCAAACATACACAGGAAGCAACCAACAGTTTTTGTTCTGTTAGAAAAATCTCGTGAGAAGTTTAAATCCAAACAATGCATCAATACGTCATAACTGAATTAAAGGAATGCGCCTGCGCATTTCAACCTTCACTGATTTCAGCTTTCAACAAAAATTAGCTCTAAGTGTACAAAGATAACAAATTTAAAATTAGTGCACAATTATTGTCTAATTTCAACTTGCAAAATTTGTTTAAGCCTTCAGTCCAATATAATTTATTGACAGCTTTGCTGGTGGCATGAGTGCATGCAAAGAACAGTAACAAAAGTACATCATTTTCCAAGTGTCCTAGTCTGGAAGTGTTGATGTTTTGTGGTAAGCACATCTGCAACGCATTCTTCTGCTCCAATGTCTTCTAAGACATGCGATAAATTGTTTTCCATTCACACTTGCGTTAGTGAGTAAGTACATCAAAACAGTTTAAGACCGAGAGAAAACTGACGATCCCGTACAATCCATCTGCCTCTGTAAAAAATCCAGAGCTACAACAAAAACTGCCAAATTCCAGAAGACAGAAATGGACAACTGACGATCCCGTTAAATCCAGAAATCTGCCTAACTCCAGTTCCATATTAATCCAGATCAACTCGGTCCATATCCTTTGAGGAGACTGGGCTCAAATTCTTACTTCCTTCGAGATCACGTTCTTCTGATTCTAACCACTCTTCCTATCCAATTACTGTTTCTCTTTTCATCTGACTTCTGTCTCTATGTTTCTTTCCTCCCTGTAAACGAAAGAGTCTCCTTTCTGCTCCCATACCATACGCTAATTCCTGTCCAAATCATTTTCTGATTCCTGTCCAAGTCCAGATCCAAATTCCTGTCTGAAGTGCTTCCATCCAGCCTTTAATCCAAGTCCAAATCCTTTTCCAAATCCAGCAGATATGGTTGTGAATTATCGGCAGTCCTTCTTCAGTCTTTCCTGATGAATTCTTGCTTCCTCCTCGCCCTCTATCTCTCTCTCTCTCTCTCTCTCTCTGCCTTCTCTGCTTCTCCTGCTCCTGGTCCAGAGCAGTCACCTTCTAACTACCGTCCTCACTTCTGCTTTACTCCTCCTCATGGTCCAGACGGCAGTCATCCTCTAACAACAGTTCTCACTTCTGCTATCCTCTCCCAATGATCTGCATCAAACAATCACAGAAACATTGAGAAAATCAATTGTGTGCAGAAAGAACTGCATAAACAGCACATTTAACTGATACAATGCGATCAATGCGACACATCTGACTGGCTACAAGCTTTGCCTTGTGATACCACAATGATTTATTCATGTGTTCATGATAGACAGTGTAAGGACTTGCAGTAAGTAATCAGTGCACAGTTGGTGAGCACCATCGATTCATTAACAGTGGAGTTATATAATAACTGAATAATTTACTATACCAAATTCTCAATACATGTATCTTCTTACAGACTTCCTACAGAATTTAAGCACTGAAATTGGTCAGCTCTGAAGTGAATTCACATTGGTCCAGCCTGGTTTCCTCTTATCATCAAATGATGCATAGTTTGCAACGGTCAAAAATGCTGATGTTCAATGACGTTTCTTGAGTTCAGTTCCGAAATGAGAAATGAACCCACAGGAAACAGCATTTGCCCCTGACACAACCAATCATCTGATCTAAGGAAGGCAGATGACAAGGTTACCTATCATCAAAACACTCTTCCTTAGAAACCCAGTTAGTAGCTTAAGTTACTATCTAGACCACATTACTGTGACAACTTCCCTGCCACACATTCATTTCAGGGCAGGCTACCTTGCAGATGTGGTCAAGTACCAACTGGCATCAGTTACCAAGTGAAACCCTAACAGTTCAAATTACACCAATGGAGACATCATGAAAACCCTTCCTTTCTCTTCCTCTTTTCCTTCAATCATTGCTCTACTGCATGTTCATTAAAGCTGATATGATACAGGAAGTTACAAAGCGGTTGTTTGGCATACCAATAAATTCTTAATAATTATGTAAACACTAATATATTAGTTTCTCATGTAAATAACTCAATAACTCATGTGAATTTAGATAATAAATAATGTTAGTCCTGTTCTCTTAGGTTCTGCAACTTAAGAAGGAGGAATACTGCAAAGGTAATTCAAGGAGAGCCACTAAAATGACCCCATCCTCAACTGACAATTCATTCCCTATCTTCACTTATCTCTTTCTACTTGGTTTCAATTATGCTCTCATCAAAACAAATAATCTTCATAACATGGCCATACTCAGCAGATCCTGTGTTTTCAGTTTGGACCACTTTCATTCAAGTTAAGTGACCATCTGTTCAGAAGCCACGCCACGTCCTTTTCAATCCTTCAATCAGTTTAATAAGGGGATCGTGATCTCCGCATCGGGGAATAGCTTGGCGAAGCACGAGAGTGACTCGGTGGTGATCGGCTGCGGGTACGGGTCTTGGATCGTCCGCCTCTGTAGTCTTCTTTCACTCGGATGTAAGCAACTTCACCCTATATAACAAATGTTCAAACCAGAAAAACAACCTAAAAATATGTACATATATAAGAATCACAGAAATGCACCATCAGTTCCCTGGTTCCGTTTCACAGTCAAGCAGAATTTCACTTTGCAACTGTTGTACCCCCAGAGACTTTCTTTTTGGTTCTGCCGCTAGGTTTATGCCTTTCTAAATTATGCCATGTCTCTAGATTAAAAACACACGATTTCCATGCATTTCTGCGTTAAGTTCTCATCTGCGAAAATTCGCTACCACCAGCTTTGCAGGACACTTCTCTTTCTCTTACCTTATTTTGCAAATTTATCATCTTCCAGCTACTCATTGTTTTGACATGAATTCATATATCAGTGCAATAAAGATAAGTCATAACAAATTAATAATTACAAATTTATTCTGATTACCATCATTAAAGATGCCACTCAGGCTGAAACACAGGTTATGAAATAAACAACTCGGTTTTCAGAAGAATGCTCATCAACACAACTACTTTCAAATGGCAGATAAAAAACTGACCTAGCCATGATGTTATAACAACTGATTCCAGCTGATTCTAAAACAATACACCACAATTTCTGTAAACGCATGAGATTTTGTTAATGCATACTTCGTGTGATCGGAACTTTGAGTCATCTAGCTTTCTGACGGCATATTTCATGTCTTCATATCTGATAAACTCAACCACTCCTGTGCCGTCTTTGTAGACGTCTGCATAGCAAACGTCTCCTGCCTCACGCATGTGGTCTTTGATATCTTGCCAACTGCCAGTTGAAGGAAGACCTGCAAAGAAGCACACTCTAAACGTTGCTCACTTGATATAATCATCTTAGGGGCCATCCATTTAGTATGTACGCAGAAATCCAGAAAAATGACGTTAACAATCATGACAAAGTAATTGGCCAAAAGTGAAACAAACATTAAGGCAACATGAATATATAGACAATATTAGCCATTCTCCATAGTTTGAAGGAACTAGGAAGACACCTCTTATGGTCATTATTATTACAAAAATATTGACACGTGCAAAGTCACACAGAAATGTGAATCTGATGCGTGGTTAGTCAGAACTTGCCAGGTGAAGAGCAGTTAGGTATTGAGACGTAAAAAAGCAAACGAGAAATAGTAAGTTTTGAAGCATCTCTTTCAGAATAAATAAGAGCATTGAAGAAGCATTAGTTGGTTAGCATCAGAGAAACATTGCTAGTCAATTAGAAACATTAGCAGATAGTTGAAACATTAGTAATCGGTCAAAAATATGTAAATTTCTATGTTTCATGTAGCTGAGTAATGAGTATGACATATCTTGGAGTTAACACTGTTAAAAGTTTTGATACGAGTGCTCACCACTAATAAGAACTCTATAATCGGATCTTCTGGTTGGGGGCCCACCATTTCGAGGGCTGGTCATAGTCGGAGCGGAAAACCCTCGGCCACGGCTGCTAGGACCACTGTTCTTCGGAAACTCAACTCGAAGCGTGTAGCCATCGTAGTTGTAACCATTGCGCGACCGAACAGCGTCGTCTGCATCACTACAAGCAAAATATCGAGTTGAATCCACAACTAAAAGAAGCAATACCGAATCGTTAAAACTGAAATAAATTAATTAAATACTAACCGTGGGTCTTCGAATTCCACGAACGCGAAAGGTGGTCCGTTTCGATTTTTAAGATCGATGAATGTGATCTTTCCGTATTTATAGAAGAGATCTTCGATGTCTCGTGTGCGAATGTCGGGCGGTAGATTTCCCACATACACTCTGCCTTCACTTACTCCGCGAAACGATGACATTACAAAGCGAAATGTGAATTTAAAACAATGGCCTTAAAATACTACAAGTCCTCAAAATGTTAGAGCATTTTTGTCAGAGCAGAGCAGAATGATTTTAAACTAAAAGACGTTCAAAGAATCTCAGAACAACGCTGCCATTAGCTGGCATCAATTCCATCGACAAATATGTAATATTTATTAGGCGCCTTCCCAACGTGTAGCGCAATAATTTGGTTTTACATCATGTGGGTGACTGTAAGTTTTATTAAGAAAATGAAATGTTTCAGAAAAGGACAGAGATATAGATATAGCACGATGTTAAAAAACCAAATCAGTCCACGAATTGGAATTGCAGTTTTCTGAGGAAATGGTAACGGCATGTCATATATAGTCTTTTAAAACAGAATTATGTTCTTGAGATTTCTACATGATCATACTACTTTATAAATAATTATTTATACTGTGATCATACAAAGAAAGCCTAAGTCGCGGGTACCAGGCTCTCATTAAAAACAAAATCGATAGAGAGGTAAAGCTAGATTCGATTTGGGGTTTGGCCGTTTGGCCCATTAAAGGACAGGCAAGCGGGCGGGCTGGCAGACGGTTACGTTTTGAGCATTTTTCAAGGGCTAAATAATGGATAAAGTTTTGTTTAATAGAAATCTATTTATTTTAACGAGCAAAAACCGCGGACAAGAGGTTGCAACGAGTAACTTTTGGACCCGGGGAAATTCTTATAAAGAAATTGTGAGCTATTAATATAGACATCATAATTATATTAGTAATATAAGATGTCTATCGTGGATATTATTAAATAATCTTCGAAATTCTCTAACGTCCTTTATTCTTTGGTGTCCCAACTTTTCAAGCGAAACCACTGATTAATTATTAAATTAATGCTCGATGGAGTTTGATACCAAGTTAGCCTTTGAACCGTAAAGCAGACAGGAGTGACTTCCGGGAAGGTCGAAATCATGGCGATGGTCCATGAAAAGTTTTGGTTATTGTTGACGTTGGCGGTGGTTTTGGTGTCTTCTGTAAGGGGTGAAGAGGACCAGACTGATGAAGAGAAAGTCATCACTGATCACAATATAATGCGAGCGGTTATTGAGGTATCAAGAAATCAGTTCTGTTCTTCTTTGCGATTGTCTGTTTGCCACGTCAGACTTAAGAATCTAGGCACCTGTTCATATACTAATCGATCGTTGATTTCTGTGGACTAAAAACGTCAAAATTAGTTGAAGTGATCATTACATTAACATGTAAATTACTTTATATATTTTATGCTGGATAAAATTATAAAATGGCTGCAATTGTTTTGCTGGTGGTCCATGTTTAGAGATACGTTACAAATGAGCGACCCGATAGGCGCATTGCGTGTTGATATTGATAATGTCAGGCCAGTAAAATAAACATGATGTGTAGTTGCATTTGACTGCCGTGTTAAGACTTAAGTTGTTACATGGACTGATGGCCATTTTTGCTCACAACAATGTAAAAGCGTGTGAACAGTGGCTTGCAAAATAATGCTTCATACACGATCATTTGCTGATTATATTGCCAGGTTGGTATTGTCAGAGCTGACAAAATCGTTGCCTAAGACCAGAAGAGCAGCTTTCATTTCATTCAGCTCACCCAACTCCAGAACGCAGAACTTGACGGGTCATTAGGCCAGAGAGCGGACAGCAGAGATCAGATAGGTAAGACGGAGCTTCACCAGAGAGAGACCGCCAAACAAGAGAAGCAATCCTGTAGGAGATGCACTGCAAGGCAGGAAGCCAATGCAGGACATCACGCATATAAGCTGAAGCTGGTGCATGTTTTGGGATATGGGCGATGAGCCGAGCGACAGAGCGAAGGACCCGGTCAAGAATTCCAATTTAGAGCCACTGGATGTCCAGTGAGAACAGAGCGGCAATATTTTAGTTAACTCTACTGGAGATAAAAGCGTGAAAATGGATCACCGCTGTGTCACGAGAAAGGGACCATATTACAGCACGCACCTGCCGAAGCTGGTAGTACCACTTCTGGGTGACCAAGTTAACATGGTGGGAAAAAGTTAGCTCTTGGTCAAGTGTCACCCCAAGATTCTGGCATTGAGCGAAAAGGAAATTTGGGGAAGGCCTATGCTAACAAGTGCAGGTCAACCTTTGCCAGCTGTCTGCAGCCACCAAGCCAAATAAACTGAGTTTAAGCTTTATTTCCACTGTCGCCTTTAGAACCTAAATAGAGTAGGACAGAATTTTCGAAGAACGTTGCTTAGTTGTTAGTGTTGTTTTTGTAGAGCTGCAGTGGGTGACGACTGAATCGCCTCCCGGAGGTCAAACAATTCATTTTTGAGGATGTTCCTCTGTTGTATCCTTTCTGTCGAAGTACATCTGTGTCACAGTTTCCAACAACTCATTATCACTTTTTGACCATTTTATAGACTTCTGTTACGGGGTTTTTGATCACCTCTTTGACTGTAGGGCATGATTTTCATCAGGAATGTAGCATCCCAGCTAGGCCGATGATGATTGAATTTGGCTGTGCTTATTTGATATCAATCAGCTGATAATAATAAGACAATATGCAAAGTGCGGTAGCACAACCGAGTCTAAATAAAAGGGCGCTGTAATTAGTTAAGCGTCGAACTGTCATATGATAATCGAAAAGATAGGTCTTGAGCTGTGACTTGAATGTCTCCAGATATGGGGCATTCTTCACGTGGTACGGAAGACCACGTGAAGCAGTGGGCCAGCAACAGAGAAGAAACACTCGCCAAACCTCACTGAGTACAATTGCAAAGTATTGCTGATATTATTCTTGGTAATTTTAATTAAATATCAACTGTAATTCAAGTCTGTGGTCGCTTCTTCCTTCTGGATGTATGAGACTTTTAGTGGCTGGTGTGATTTCTTTAACCGTATTCTTTCAGCCACAATGTTGTGTTTGACCGAAAGCCGGGAGCTCCACCAAATCTGTACCTGCTCAACAAAGACGGTGAAAGAGTTGAGGTAAAGACAGTGAACATTCCTCAGACCCACCTCCTCATCGTACAGAACAAACAAGCATGTTGTGTGATGGTGTCAGTATTTACGTAGTGCCCTGTTAGAATCTGCTCAAAGAACATCGTAATAGAAAGCGGGCCTTAGTCAATGATGGATCCAGAGGGGCAGAAGTGCATCCGGGTCGAGGGCCATATCTGTTGACGACATTTTTATTTCATTACTTGGTTTTCTATGACAGTTTCTTAGTTTCCAAAATTTGAAATTACCTTTTTCTATTTTACTTCTCAAGGCAGTGCATTATAGTGTAGTGGTTGTAATTGGAAGGCAGGTAGAGTGCCAGTTTCGTTAAAAGTGAAACTAAAGTTAGAGTTAATTAAAAGTTAATTGGAATGATTAAAATTGTAAGTTCTTGTCTATATTGGTCAGTTCTGTAGCTTGGAATATTTAACTCAAAGATACTCTAGTATCTGTCATTTGAAATCAGAGAGAGAGACGGAAAGAGAGGGGGGAGAGCTCAGTCAGAGTAGATGTAGGAAGTGATTGTAATGTTTAATTTAAGTAAGAATTAATTACGAGTCTGTTGTTGTTGTTGGCAGACGATTGATTTGTCTCCTCTGAGCCGTGAGGACTGCAACCAGTTACTTCTGCGGAAGGGATTCTTTCGTCGTGACAAGACAGAGGACCCTGTTCCGACGGAATTTGAGGAAGGACCGTACATCCCACGCGATGAACTCTAACTTCTTGCCGTTTTAGATTCAGCTTGTCTTTGTCCCATTTTTGTTGTTGTTTTGTGGGTTTCTTTTGTTTGTCTGTGGATTAGTGCTCATCTCTTAGCATTGTGTTTTGGGTTCAGGTCTTTGTGTAATTGTGTAGTTACTAACAGCCGATGTACAGAAGACGTTTAGTACAGATACAATAGTTGGCTGTCGTACAATAACAGCAGGCGTTCTAAGAGTCCGCCACAAATGTGTTTATCACATATCATTTGCCTAGCTACCTACAGTGTATGGTTCTTCTTTTTCTATAGGATTTTCTATAACTTAAAATTATGTTGCTACATCATGGACAGTTTGCTTGTAGTTATGCAAGATGAGCAGTACCAGTCTCTTGATGCTTGGTGTGGATGTTGTATTTTGAATTGTTCTGGTAATACTTGACTGTTTGTGCCGATACTGAGCAAGGAGGTTAGTTTAACCTGCTTAGACATTGTGCTTTCTCCAAAAGAATTACTTTGCATATAATTAGAGAATTTTCCATAGCCATGGTTACCGAGTGCCTTTGAATATTTGATATTTGGCCAAGCGCTAGTGTCGTAATTCTGTTTCTGAATATTGGTTGTGTGTAATGTGTTTACATGAAGGTGAGATTTGGTTTGTAACGTAACAGTTTAGTTTAATTCTAGGTTGCATTCCATTGCTACCTCTAGATGTAACCAGGAGATGCTTGTGCGATCGTTCAGAGGGCATCTTTTATGAAGCAGACAGTTCAAATCTACATGATGACTGGAAGCGGATTTCTCTAGATGCTATGTCTGGCTGTGGTCGCTTCAGTTTCAACTGGTGACATCTACAGGAGATGATTGGTTCTTTAGTGATGGCCTTTCGTAATGTACAAAGGCCAGATCCAGAAGAACATGAATGACACGTTATTTAACAATGGATTTTAATTTGTTAAGATGATTATGTAATTTAATCATGATGGATTGTCCACATGTGCTGCACATGATATGATTTCATAATTTGTTTCCATTTGTGTAAATTATTCTATGTGAATGATGTAAACAAGTTTCTCAAAACACAAATGAATCTTGAAGGTTGCATTTTGTTGTTAGGTTCTATTTAGACTTAGAGAAATCGGCCGACACCAGGCACAAACAGCCTACAATGTTATTAACTTGTTTCTCACCCCCGTTTTCTAAATGAGTACACTGACTGGGCACTTGGGGTGGAAAGATCTAGCAGAACAGGAGGACTGGCAACACACCCTCCTATGGCTGTGGATTGGGGTTTGCTTTATGGTCACGGAATGGTCTTTACTAGATGTGAAGCAGAGATCTTTGGATTTGAATCCCAAGCTTTACAACTGATAATTCCTTGTGCTAGTGCTAACCACTAAGACTGTCCTTGCCCCTCAATGTAAACCAGTAGTCCATAAAGGACATACATGTAATTATGTGTTAAGCCACAGGCTGTACGGAAATGGTGCGGGTGATAGCTGAACGGAACATTCTGGCACGAAGAACAGAAGGAAGCTGGTTCAAAACCTGCTAGCCCACAAATGTAAACTCAGCCTTCCACTCCCTACAGGACAGCAGCAAATTGAGTAACAGTTTCACTGCGCAGGTAACCCTTTGGTTCGGCGGAAAGACTTGGCCACCTACCACCGATGTATGGCAATGCCACCGAAGGGCCGATGGCTGAACACCGGGGATCAGAACCAGGCCTGATGCTCGAAAAACTGAGTACAGTATGGACAAAACCTTTATCTAATCTTTGTACATGTACTGAAATGCCGGTGTACACGGACCTAACCCACCGTTTAAGCAATCCCTCTTCCTGTTGACAAATTGGAACCCCTTACATTGGTTCCAGTGGGGTACTAAACTGGACCTATAGATGATCTGAATAAGCTGGTTTCCGTGACTTGGGCTGTATGTGTACGCAATTATGACTGGTAACATTTTTATCCTGCAAGTCTATATATGCTGGCAACGTGTAGCGTCCGCTTTTACAACAGCCTCAGATGATAATCAACAAGCACTGAACTAAATCCAGGTGTTCACCTCACACAAACACCAGGATAATACATGTAATCAATAAATGCTCGTAACTGTTGCAATAAGCAAGTCAGGAGCGGTGCAGAAAGGATGTCTCGAAAATGTATCATCATCCACTTTCCCCTCTGTGAACATACTACAAAGTCCTAGATTAGGTTACCTGTTGACCCGGCAAAGGAATTCTAGTCCCAGCAGATGCCAGGAAGTACACACTGCTGCTTCAATGAATTTATTGACAGATTCTACAGACAAAAACTGTTCGAAGTTTGGGTGCAAACACCTGCATTGGACTTAACCCACTCCCTCTGTAGCATTAGGTGGCCACCATTCAATGCTTCCTACGTCCAGAGCCACGCAGGGAACTATTCAAGACTCTAGAACAGATACAGTAAACTGGCAACCCTATACTGCCAAGTTCTAGTTTTGCTTCGATGCTCTCCAAACAACAACTTGTTACCTCTATTACAATCGAAATCACCCTATATTCAAACATTTTGAACACTGAAAATTGGTCAATCTATTCAACTTCTTTCTGACAGACTTTTATTTTCGAAGTACTCCAAACAAGTTCCACAATCTTAAATTTTATCATAAGCACGGTCGTCCAATGCCTAGATCATCTTCTTCAGCAGAACGTTGATCTTCTCTTCACGGTTTCCAAAGTCACCGCCATCGACGTAATGACGTCCCTTCTTCCTCCATCCACCGTTTGGACTGGACAGCTTGAATGGCCACAGCATGTTGCTCGCCTTCTGGAAGAGCGATCCACACGTCAGAAGCTCATGAATAACATCCTCCACACAAATCAGCTTTTCTACAATCAAAACACATTCATTATGATAACGCCAAGCTTTCACCATCACATGAAACCACAGTCTAGGACAATTGTCAATATCCATCGGACATATATACTTTATAGAGCAGCCTTTCTTCAGTCTTGGCCGAGATACCGATGCACTTACAATGTTACAACATCGCAACCATTAAATTTGTGGGAACTTACCAACATTTCAGAATTCTTTTGCACTGCTACAGCAAAGTGTTGACATGTCAACAGTTGATTTAAAGAAAAATTATGATTAAAACATTTTCTTCTTGACTCACTCAGCTTCCTTTCGATGATTTCGTTGGACAGCGGAAGTCTTCTACCTTCAACCTTAGCGAAGCCTCTTTTGTACAGAAGTTTCTTCGCGATACTCAGGTTGGGGTATCTGCACAGATCAAAGATGAATCACATGTAGAGCTTTTCACAAGACAAAAACTTCTTTTCGACTCCATTCATGCCACACCCTCAACGATACTCAAATACAGAAAGTGGCGCATGGTAGCCGATTGGTAAGAGTAATTGGCATGTAATGCTGAGCCTCCTCTTCTGAGTGGTCACTGTGTAGGGACCGTGAGCATTGAGTCCTCAATGTACAATTTCTCAGCCCCATTGATGCTCTGTCGTTTGGTTGTGTGTGCAATTCTGAACTTTACAAGAAGGCCATTATCAAATGCAGTCGTATACAGTACAAACTCCAAATTTACTATAATTATCCATTGAAAAGGTGCTTTTAATGCTTCCATAATCACAATTACAAAACTTGATACATGTCAACTAAAATTTTACTCCAGAATAGTAGTTAATTTAAAAATACTTAACACAGCATTTGACAAACTGCTTATTGTTAGTTACTAACGCGTATCATATAGAAATTCTTCCATGCAACATTTATCGTTGATCGACTGCTTACCCCCAAGTGACGTATGGTTCAGCCAAGCGCAGCATGTTAATTGTTGCCTTGTTCAGCTTAATAAAGACTCCATTGTTAATCTGACGAAGGCGAAGAAGCTGCAGCACTTTACGTGGCTTCGGAGCGATTCCGTTGATACTGAACAATAAATATAAAAAACAGCTACATCACAAATCAATCACTTTAATCATTTTCACTGTATTTTCATGTAGAATTCTAATAATATATTGATTCATTCCTTTAAAGCATTTATTACAAGTACAAGGTCAGTAAATTGAAGGGGATGGTATATGTTCGCCACGGAACAAGACAGAGTTGTGCAAAAGGTGAGAGAGAAAAGCAAGCCTTGACTATTGAATGGACAGCAAAAGCGGACACTTTGTATGGCTTAGGATTGATTCCATAGGTACCAAAAGAAACAGCCCCATCGGACTACATGGCTCCACCAAAAATTGCAGACTTTTAACTTTTACACTTCACGTATTATTCTAGTAAAGTGAAAATTACCCCTTACACAAATCCAATGCAGAAACAACAAAGATTATGCAATTAAATCCAGTCGAGTTGCGCTTTAAAATCAAGTATTAAAACTGCATTTCTGCACATATGAATAAAACAGTCTGGGATAAGGTAGCTGGCAGTTTACGGCACTCGCCTTATAATCGCATCGTATCTAGAAATTTGTATTTAAAGCGCCTCTCGCAGAAAAACTATTCAGAGGCACTCTCATCACATAATGCCAAGAGTAGAGTTTGAGCCTCCACATCAGAGATGGTTACTGTGTAGCGTCCTTCAAATTGCTCAGCGCCATCTAGTGATGCTTGGCCATTAGATTGATGTGCATAGTAGTAATAATAGCCTCGATATTTATATATATATTACATTGCACCAGAGAACTGTTTCTACTGACCCTCTGATCCTGATGACAAACGCAACCTGAGCTGCTTGTGGAACATAGAAGTTGTTAAGCTTGCGTGCCTGGCGGGCTTTGATGATATCTTCCTTATCCTTCTGCTTGTACTCCTTTGCGTATTTCTCAGCGCGAGAAAAGTACAGCTTCTTCTTCTCTGCATTCTTCTACAAGCACACAACAGCAAACAACTGGATTCAAAGGCATATAAAAACTAAGAACTTAAAACATTTAAAAATAGATTTAAGTAGAAACTGTTTGAAAGGTGAATCGATTGCTATTCAAAGCATCGCAAGCACAAAGCTGACAAAGATATTTCTACACTAAATTAAGAACATCAGAAAATTCCTAAAGGACGTCAACAATTAAGCCATGCACCAAGAGCAGAATTTAACTTAAAACTAAGGCAGAGCATCAATCCAAACATTTCCCAAGTTTTCATCTTAATCAGATGATGGTAAACAACATCCTGGTTGCCACAAAGACTTGCAAACATTCAAAACACTTTGCAAAGTTCTGTTTTAGATTGTTTCAGAATCAACACGTACAACTTCATACAGAAGAAAAGAAATAAAAGTCAAGTAATTCTTTGTTTGATTCAATATCAACTCAATAATAAACATGTCTCTAGTTCGTCAAGAATATAATATAATCTTTGAGTTAATATTCATTTCAGTTTACTAAACTGTCAGTGGTGAATTTAAAACCAGTTGAGTAGTAATGTGAAGGATTTGATAGATGATAACTAGCTTACCAGCACCACCAGTCGCTTTGCCTGCCTGACGAGGCGAGTCTGCTTTGCCTTCCTGAGAGCTCGCACCTTCAGCGTCTCCGGAACGGATGGCGTCTTCTTGGCGGTCTTTGTGGTCACCATTTTTGACAGAACTGAAATACAACAAAGCTAAAACTGAGAAAAACTTTATAACCTACAAAGAAGTTTGACCAAAGTTGTCGTACACTATGCACCAGTTTAAGACTCTGATTTTAACTGTACGGCACAGTTTTTAACATGAAACATCTTGGCAACTGAAACAGTTTCTTTCGACCAATTATTGTACTGACCACCTCGCAAAGTCAGTCACGTGTGGGAAGTGTTCCTTTCAAGAAGCAATGAAATTATAAAAGCAATGCAAATTTAAGCAATGGATCTGTGTGGATTTGAGTAGGATAGGATGCATTCAAGCTAGCACAAAAACTAAATGAGTTTTAAAATGAAGTTTAAGTTCACTGCGTGAGAATGGTAGGTGTCGTCCGCCATTTTCCGACAAGCCACATGTACATCTTTGACACAAGTAAAGCTTCTCTACACTGAAACATAGTTAATGATACTGTCACAAAACGTTTGAATTCGTAGGCTTAACATTTTCCAAACGTTACAATATATGAAGTTACGCGATTAGGCAAGTTTCACGAAAAAAAGAGAGTAAAATCCGACCTACATCGGAATCTGTCCAGTAAGGTACAACAACTATATCAAAAGGAAGGGTCTCCGTCACCGGAAATCTTTTGCTGTGTTCTTCAAGTAAGTAAGCAAGCAAGTATTTTTTTTTAAATTATAAATCGTAATCGTAATCTCCAAACTTCTTAAGCGCCACTCAAAGGCCAAAGCGTAGGACACAGTCTATTCACGAGCGCTGCGTCAAATCAGAGGGGTTCCAAAGAGTAGTCAAGGGGAAGCCTAAGTCCGGTTTCCATGGAGGGTTCAAAGAGAAGGCAGAGCAGCTGTTAAGGCGGGCACAGTATAAATAATACACAGTACGTCGACTCCCGGCCGATGCAACAGTCAGAATGTGTGACCGACCGCCATTTTGAACACGAGCTCCTACACGTCGATACACCGGAACCCATCACATCAAATATTTTTAAACGTTACAACAACATTGAGGACTACACGCCGATACACCGGAATCCATCACATAAAATATTTTGTAAACGTTACAACAACATCGAGGACTTCATTACAATTAGCAATATTATTTTTAACCTTAATTTCAGCTTATATCTATAATTCAGGAGCTCGGATTCAAAATGGCGTCACCCCAAAAACTAGTCAACAGTTATAGCATTGCGATTCGACGTAGGCCTACTGTGTAATTATTTATACTGTGAGGCGGGTGTCATTTAGGTCGAGAAGAATTGGAAGGTGGAGAATCAGATGAGTCTGGGCAGGAGTCCTTGAAAAGGTGAGAGTCCGTGAGACTTCAGTTTTAAGTGGGAAGCCCGGGATAACACCACACAGTAGGCCTATAAATAATTATTTATACTGTGATAACAGTCTGATAAATAGAGGAGCACGAAAAGGATGATGGAGGACGGGTTGGAATGATGATGGAGGCACTGAGAATCTGCGGAACTCAGGAGGGAGATAGTTCCAGAGGCGTGGTGCTGTGTTGGATGGTTGGAGAACTTGAGGTGAGTATTGAGTAGGCTAATGACTGCGGGTCGAGAAAGAGCGAGATATGAATTATCGACGCTTTAGGAGAAAAAATTAATTGCAGGCAACGGTGGTCGAAGAACCTCATCCAAGACACTTATGAGTGATGCTAATACGGTCGCTATAGAAATTAAACTGACGTAGAGCATGTATACACTCAGCCTTTCATTCGCGAGATGGCGCGTTGTTAAAATGAGATGTAGGACGTGATGGGCACCTTGCATGGCCGCCGTGTACAGTTAAATTCGACTCCTGTAATAACTTGTGATCATCCGTTCATACTGATTTGTAATCATGCTGCGTTATTGTCAGTTTGAAGATATTAAACGAAGATTATTATTATTATTATTACATAATATGCAGCTGCGGATTCGAAGGGCTAGCGAGGCGCTGCAAAAATACGCATGATGTAGCAGAACGAAGCGAACAGTTTCCCGATGTGTGCCCGTGGCTTGGTTACGGAGCCGATGTCCACAAACTTTGCGAAGTTTTGAGTTTTCAAAGGATTAATGTAACGATCTAATACGAAATCACGTTTGCTACACATTCTTGTGAATGATCTGAAATGGCAGTGAAATGCAAAGTAAGACACAGATAGCGACTTTTTAAAATATGAGACTTTATATATTTTGTCGGACCCGCCCTGACATGTTGTTTATACGGACAAGTCCCAACATAGGACCGTAGTTTGCCTGGAGGCACTTGATTATTATTTTCGCTAAATTATTCAGCGTTTAATGTTAAACACAGACGATCAAATACGAACCATGGTAACAAATTCAAACTCCATACTGTGCAGATTGTGTGGACGTGATATCCGTATAAGCCACAAGTTACTTTCTGTAGATTAAGCGAAAAAGTTCTGATATAATTTTTTCAATCATAGTAATGGTCGAAGTGAGTGTGAATCTGTGCAAAAGGAGTGTGTTGCGCAGACGAATGCCAGTGTGCTTACGATTTGCTTCAGACCATAATTCACAAAAATTATGTTTTATATTTTGCAAATATTCTATTTCAGGGCTTTAGTGAATATGTGAAGGAGTTTAGAGACCCTAACCAGAGGCACAGGAACCCAGATCTGGAGCCGTTTGCGGGGCTGGGGACACCAAACCTAGGTACTTGGGCCTCGACTGCTTGGCTGGCTGCATGAAGCTTGGAACAAAATGCTGCATTTTGTGCAAAATTTTGCTTGGCTTTTTCTTATAGAAAACAGTCTCTGGCACCTGATCGATGCATCTAGAGTATCTGCTGCCAAACTATTTCTAACGATCTCTTTGGATCTTTGCAAAGCGTGCAGTAATTCCTTTGCTGTACGAATAAGTGACGGAAATTTCCACACATGCAGCATTAAGTGTTATTTTGTTAATGCTGTTGCGAGTGAATTGCAGTTTCCCTGCTTCCTTGATTGACTGATGAACGTAGGAATCAACTGCATCATTTACTCGCTTGCTAATAGCTTGCTAGATGTCTTGTTAGCTGAGTGTGCATGCTTTAGTAAGCTTTGCTTACTTATCCATGGAATGAATCTTTTTCTCCACATACAGCTTAACAAACTAGCTTCAAGGCAGTTTCTCCATTACTGCATGGATTTTAAGTTTTCACTTGCTATGTCTGCCAGTTGACAAGATCGCTGTTTGCCTTTTACGAAAAAAACAAACAAAAATAAATCAACAATAGGGATATAGTGAGGTGAAAAATGCTTTTCCTCTTCACTTATCACTTTTCATTGCCTTAAAACTTGCCTTTATTCCTGAGGACTTTCGCACCGGGAGCATCTCTGATTGGTGGGCACTGGGTAGAGGTGCTTAATAAGTTTTTTAAATACAATACAGTACTTAGTAACTGACTGGCTGACTGGCTGAGTGGATGGCTGATTGAATGGCTGGTTGAATAGATGGCTGACTGGCTGACTGACTGGCTGAAAGGATGGCTGAATGGCGGGCTGACTGACTGACTGAATAGCTGGCTGACTGACTGACTGGCTGACTGAATGGCTGGCTGACTGACTCACTGACTGACTGAATGGCTGGCTGTTACTGGAGCTGACAGTGAACTCTGTGGCATTGAATCTGTGATAATTAAAAATGAAATGAATATCTGCATGTTACTGATTTAAAACGACTGAATCTGAATATGCTTATCTTAATTTATGAATAAATTTGCATGTGATTTGTGCTGTGTATAGATATGAACACTGAACCACCTTTGCAGAGGAAAAAGAGATTCGACGGGTTTCCAGTCTCAAAGCCAAGTACGATTTGCCACATTCAGACCTTTTGCTTAGCAATGAAAGCTGCAAAAAACAGCAAAAGTAATACTATAAAAGCAAATGTTGAAGAAAACGCAGAACTGCTGCTTTGAAGTCGGTAACAGTTAAGACTGATTTGCACTGATCTCATTGAAGAAGCCCTTTGCAGGTGGATGTTGGCCCCATGTTTTCTGAGAAATACTGATTTTAGGCAGCCATCATAATGATTATTATCGATTAATTTAGGCTAATTATGATGATCTTCTTGTTGATGATAATGTTCAGTTTGATGATGACGACGACAACGATGATGATAATGCTGTAGTTGTTGTTGATGATAACGTTGTACTTGTGGCTGATGATGTTTTTTGGTTCTGTTGCATGTTAGGCATGGAACCGCCTATACAGAGGAAGAAAAGGTCAGAGAGTGCAAGTCCGATTAGACAAGGCAAGCAATGTGTCACCTATGTTCTCTCCTTGGCTGCGTTTAAACATTAAAACCAAATTCTGTTCTATTTGATATTTGATTTCCTTTGGTGTAAACGATGTTTTATTTGTCAAAAAACAGCTGGGGTTTGAAAATTTTACAGACTACTAAAGTATATGATTGCAGGTCAAAACCTAATGTTGTTAATCTCTTCCATGCAAAACAACTGACGACTCATGAGTTATTTTAGTTTCCTGACCCCCAACATCTTCAATTACTTAGCTGATGGGGTTTGAACAAACACTAGGGTTGGGAGTTGAACCATCTAACAGGGTAAAAACACTGGGTATGGCAGAGCTTCTTGTCACTTGAGCAGAACCACCTTCATCTAGCAGAGGAAGCTCATTAACTGCAAATCCGCCATCTAATATTACGGTACAATTGAGGGCCATATCAGTTACTCGCCTTTCTCATTTGCTCACGCAGTGTTCTTTTCAGTTGGCTACTTTAATATTGGGATTTCTTTAAAATTGTCCTTAAGATCTGAATTGAAAATCTTTTTAATCCGTTTCAGATCCTTTGATGGATTTTGTTTCTCTCTCGTAGTATTGGAACCAGAACTGCAGCGCAAGAAAAAACCGATTCCGTACAAGAAAACGGCACCCATAGCAACAGAACTTCCGCCGACGGGGAACCAGCGTGATGACTATGTGCTGCTAGGGGACCAGTCGAAATTCAACGAAAATGTCAAATATCGAATTCGATCCAGATCAGGACATGTGAGAATTTGGCATTAACATACAGACTACTAGAAAATTTCTTTATCAATTTTTGTTTAATACAATACAATACAGTACAATACAGCCCTGGCCTGGAGTGAGTTCTTGAATTATATGTGGCTTACGCTGTTTTTTAAGGCATTATTTCTTGATTATAAATGGTTTAGTTGGACTGGGGATGATTTGCTTTGTTGGTTAAAGCTTTCTTGTTGGTGAGTTGTTTGGATACAAGTGGGTTGGCAAAGGGGAAATAGAATGACCAGGTGATTGATTGACCACCAATCAATCAATCAATCAATCAATCAATCAATCAATCAATCAATCAATCAATCAATCAATCAATCAATCAATCAATCAATCAATCAATCAGAATACATCATTTAAGAAATGGATCAGTCAATACAGTCCTCAGTCAGTCAGTTAATTAAATGATTAATTAATTAATTAATTGTCTCAATTGATTAATGATTCATAAGATGTACGTCTCAATCCTTTACTATCTCGTTCATTCAGTTGTTCATCATTCAGTTAGACAATTAATTAATTAACTGACTCAATTGTCTCAGTTGATTAATGAATTCATTACTCACTGTTTCATAAGTTGTCTCTGTTTAAATCCTTTACTATCGCTTTCATTTAGTAGTCGATGGTTTTGTAATTTAACTGCAGGATTTGTGTGTTTTTGTTTGAAGGAGAAGGACTCGTCCCCAGATCGTCGGCCTGAGAGACCAGACAAAGTTGTCTCACACCACAACCCCTCGAGCGATTTACCCAAGAGAGCACGCCCCCACCACGATCGACCTCACAACCCAGTTCCCCCACATAACACCCACCACAAAGAGAGACAGAGTAGGTCAAAGGAGCGTGGTCCACCTCCCAGGGTTGTCGTCGATACAGGGAAGCCGACGAGGGTGACAGGAAAGGGTGATGGTGGACTGAAGCTGGATCTGGCCAAAGAACGCTTACCCTCTCAGAAGGTCAGCGGAGGGGATGGAGGAGGGCACGAGAGGGTCTTCGTCGATCACAGTCACAAGGGAATTCTACGCAAGAGTGCAGCAACACAGTCGACGCCCCGTCTCCTTGTGGGGCAGGTGGACGAGTCAAATGGCAGCAATGGCATACCATTGCAGAGACGGGAGACAAGAGTCACAAGTGGCGTTCCATTGAAATCTACTAAGGACCCGTCGTCTCAGAATATGGAGAGAAGACATCGAGACGAAGAACGGCCGATGAAGAAACTGGAAGAGAAAAGATCCGCAGATAAAGAACGAAAGGCAGCCAATCAGGAGAGACCAACAGTCACAACTGCGGTTAGCTTATCATGGCTGATTCATTCAGAAATGCTTGTAGCAATGACAGAGCTTCATATCTCAGCAACCAGTTTACTCACAGTTATTCACGGCTATTTATAGCAGTTTATTCACTGCAAATCACTGCTATTTATAGCTGTTTATTCACTGCAAATCACTGCTATTTATAGCTGTTTATTCACTGCAAATCACTGCTATTTATAGCTGTTTATTCACAGCTGTTCACTGCTATTTATAGCAGTTTATTCACTGCAAATCACTGCTATTTATAGCTGTTTATTCACAGCTGTTCACTGCTATTTATAGCCAAGTATTTGCAGTTGTGCACAGTTGTTTGCTGCTGTTTTATAGGTAATTATTCACATTTATTCACAGCTCTTCATAATTATTCATGACTATTTGCAGCTATTTGTTCAAAGCTACCATATTCATAGCTGTTTATAGCTATTTATAAACATTTCTGAACCTTTTATTTTCGTGTAGCAATAATTCTTTGGCACGAGTCATGTTCTGCTAATTTATTAAGAACCGTTCACACAAATTGCTTGATTAATCATCATATATCTCCTTTAGGTGTTCATCATTTGACGTTTGAAAGAGAGATTTTGTCCCATTTCTTGATCGTTCAGTCCACTGTTTCTTGTTCTTTCTCCAGCAGCCAAACTACGCCGTAAAGTATCGTCTTGGAATAGCGCCTCACCGGTCAAACGGTCCAATCCGCTTCTCCGAATACCAAAGAGAGTTCCACTGGAGGGATCCGATCAAGTCATCGCCTCTTATGTCGGCCGAAACGGTCAGTAATAGTTTGGCAGTCTGCTAATTAACTCACTGACTAATTAGCGTCCATATGCAAACGATGAATTTGTTGAATCCGACAGCATTCATTCTAGGAAAAAGATTGTTTGTATATTGTTTGAGAACACTGTTGCTTAAAATCTTTTTATTTCTGTCGTTTATAAATCGTTTTTAGACTTTGATTTGAGGTTTGATATTTTTTATTTGTTGTAATTTATATAGGGCATGGTAGCTCGATGGTTACTATGTAGGGATGTTGAGCAAATCCTTTGCTAACTGTTGCTCAGCACCATTGATTGATGCTTGGTCACTAGATAATGGTGCCTAATAAATGCCTAATAGTAATACTACTACTAATTATGCTAATAACACTAATACTGATACTACTACTACTACTAATAATATTTTTCCTTTGTTTAGAATAGCTTTCCACACCCTCTGGATATCATCATTTGCATAAAGCAAAAATGGTTGTACATGTAGTAGTAATTATAATACTACTAAGAATAATAAGCGTGCTAATAATAATGTCTATAATAATAATCCAACGGATGAAAAAAATCAATAATATTAACGAACAGAAATATCTCTCCAGTTACACTTCTCTCATTGGCTGCATCCAACTAATGAATATTCATGACCAGTGATGTCAGTGTTGCAAAATGGCCACATTCAAATGGATTATGGGTTCACACGTCATTCAGAGTTAATTTAAATATATCGTCAGGGTTTGCTCTTTTAAACTAACGGCTAAAAACAGGCTTAAACTAATTTACTTGGGTGGCGAATAGGCTGAAACGAAAAAGCTTAACGGGTTTAAACGGGCCAGAAATGTAATGAATTGACAAACTGAACACAGGCCCGAGTGACCGTTCACATCTCTATTTCATATAGCACCGATAAATAATACCGCCTTTACAATTGAAAAATACATTTTCAAATTTTTTTAAAACTACCTTAGGACGGGCCAAAATGTAGTAATAATAATAATAGAGCAATTTGAGAGTCTTACAGTTCGTTTGTGTGTATTCCAGGTAGTCTACAAGAGCCATCCCGACCTCACTTTGTTCCGTTCAAGCAGCATGGCAGAGGACAGTGAATACAAGGCACAGTTTAAGGCCTGGACTCCTCCGGAGCACGAAACTCAGAACAAGAAGAACGACCCGCCACCTCCTCCTCCTCCTCAGAACAAACACCGTGCTCCCGATCAACCGAAAAAACCAAAGGTTCAGAATTAGCTTCTGTCTTCCCCGACTGACTTGACTTAGCGAAACAGATATCAGTTTTGAGACATGTACTTATTAAGCATCTTTTTCATTCGGAGCGATTGCTCAGCACCATTCGAGATGTCTCTCTCGATGATTATTATTATTATTGTTATTATTATTATTATTATTGTTATTGTTATTGTTATTGTTATTATTATTATTATTATTATTATTATTATTATTATTATTATTATTATTATTATTATTATTATTATTACACATTTATTAGGCACCACTATCTTATGACCAAACATCAATTGATGGTGCAGAGCATTATTGTGAGTGGAGGACTTGTTGAAGGACGACATAAGGTCTCTCTCGATCAGCCATACCATGGTAGGGCCATGTTTTAATTGGTTGTCATCAGTTGTCATCAGTTGTCCTCGGTTGTGGCCATGATCATCATTGGTTGTCTCTGTTGTCATCCGGATGGCAACACGAGTTGCACTGGGAAACAACTCGAATTGACTTCTTCCGACTGATTTCTGTTTTCAGATCAGAAGAAGCAAGAGCCTGAAAGGTAAGTGACTAACAAATAATTAATAAACAATAAGTAAATAAATAAATAACTAATGAATAAATAAATGAATAATTTGAACGGCTGAATAACTGAATTCATACAATGCAGGAATATTCTGCATTTTCTATCCCAAAAATAAATGTTCAGTTAATTTCTGTAGAATATTTTGATGAGCTGAGAATTGTTTGAATGAAAGAAGAGAGGCAGTTGGTGGACAAGACAATCCATTGGGATTTCTTGTCCTGCTGACTGACTTAATTTCTTATTTTAATTTCTTAATTCCGTAGTAAATGTTAATCTCCTATATCATGTTGTAAGACCCAAGGAGAAACGACCATTCCTTCACTTGGCCCTTTTTATTGGATGAATCTCGAGGCCCTTGGACAGTGGACACAGGGCCAGTGCACCACAGGACTAACCATTTACTTTCCAGCTTATGCTAGTACTAAATTCCATTGCTTGGTTAGAGAGACGTGTGTGTTCTAACAACTTGGCCAGAGTTGTTATGCGGAGTTGAATCCAGAACTGCATGATTCCTGACCAATAGACCACAATGTTACTTCTGATTGATGAAGTCTTTAAAATTTCATTCTGAATTATTTCTTTGTTCCTCAGACCTTTTGTAAAACTCTCTGCTCTTAGAAATGCCGACTCATCATAAGCTGACGAATGGTGTTGTCTTGACTGCTGCAACTGACTCCAGTGTGACAGTTAAACATCCGGAGAGTGACGATGGACTGATGATGCAGGATGGCCGACCACAGAAGAAATATCGATCGGAATACTCGCGGAACTTTGTAGCGCCATGGAATTATCTTTACGACGAAGGAGCCTGGAAGAAAATCCACACTAAGGTCTGATGGTTGTTTGAGTCTGTCTGCCTGTGTATCTATCTGTCTGTGTAGATGGCTGTGTATATATTGGATAAAGTCCATCCTAAGGTCATCATCTGTGATGGTTGTTGGAGTCTGTGGTTATTGGAGCTGTCAGATGATATGCACTGATGACAACAATGACAACAATTGAACGATGACGGAACAGCCTTCTTAACCGTCCAACATGTAGACAACTTCTGAATGGATGGTTAAGTTGGTGCTATGTGACCTATTCCATAGATGGTCACCCTATCCAGTACTATTCCACGAATGGTCACCCTATCCAACGATATTCCACGGATGGTCACCCTATCCAATAGTAAATGATCCTGTTAGCTTTTCTCTGCTCTCCAGCATCCTATCACCTACACTTTCCAAATAAGCAGGTGTTAAAGCTAATATGTTTTGCTCAACATTGTTTGTAGGAAGCTACGGAGCCAGAGTTGCATCCGAGACCATCGACGGCTCCAGCATCTGCCTCTTGGTATGCAGAAGTTCTTGAGTTGCGTCGCTTTGCAGACGAATACAGGAAGCGAGCGCAGGGAACTCACTTCTCACGTGAGCATCTCGCTCAACTCTATGCGAAGAATGCAGAACTCTGGGATACGCTGAGCAACGGGAGCGTTCTCTCTTCACGACCGTTACCAGACGATCAGAACAGGTAAAGATTTCTTGAGTTAGAGTCTGTCTGATTGTGTTAGAATAGAATTATCAAGATTTTATGAATTATTATTATTATTAATTAACAACATTTCTATAGACAGGTGATCAGAACAGGTGAACATTTCTTGGTTGGAATAAATCCCAAATAGGTACGTTGGAGTCATGGACCAGCCCAAGGAGACGAAGAAGAAGGGAAAGTAGAAGGAGCAGAAGAAGGACGGGGAAGAGGAAGAAGAAGAAGAGGAAGATGGAGAGGAAGAAGGAGCAGGAGAAGGAGGAAGAAGAGGAGAAAGAAGAAGGAGGAGGAGGAGGAGGAGGACGAATTGATTGAGTTTTCTCATGGGATCTTAATCTGTTGTATATTGGTTGTCTGTGGCATGTATTTTCTCTTATGTTGTCATTTTTAGGTTGCATCCAAATTCGTCCATTGCAAAAAGATCTGTCGAAAAAACGCAGAAGAAGTTCGGAACAAAAGCAACACCGCTGTTGGCAGCCGAGGATGAAATATCTGCGAGGTAGAAAACGAAGCTTTTGCGGATGTTTCACTTTGCTTCTGTTTATTCTGTGATGTAATTAAGCAACCTAATTAGGTTAATGAAGTAATATAAATAGGTTATGTGACTACCAGTTAAGTCATATGGCTGTAATGAGACAAGTACAATTGTGTCATCTAATCTTGCAAAGAATTTCATAAAAGTTATTGAATGGATTTAGAAATTTTGATGTGACTTTCAGTTTTGAATGAACAGTTACCATAGGATCGCAAAATAGTTCAGTGGTTACTGTGCTGTAGTGTCAGCCAAAGGGTCAGAGGTTGAAATCTCTGCCACAGCAGAATGATGTTTTGATACTTCTGCTGCACATCGCCCCCTAGCAGACTCTAGTATGAACAGACCTAATAGATTTCATCTGGATTTCTTCCAGGGTAGGAATCTTGTTTCATGATTTCTGCTCATCTGCACCCACTCAGCCTTAGTGAGTCGAATTACATGAGGTGATCTTTGACCCAGAACCTTTGACCCAGAACCTTTGACCCAGAACCTTTGACCCAGAACCTTTGACCCAGAACCTGCTGCTTGGAGCCAAGTGAGATGCAATGCATGTAGGATGGAGCAGGCAGGGCAATTACTTAGATGGAGTTATGGTAACCGTCTACATACATACATGTATACATACATACATGTGCACACTCATATATACATACATACTTACATACTACATAAATACATACATACTTACATAGAAATGTCTATGGAAGTGAGAAATGATCTGTAGTTTATTCGAAATGAATGGCATGATAACAGGTCTGAAAGCATAACTCCGACTGGAAGCAGTTATTCGGAAGCTGAGAAGGAGAATTCCTATCCTCCAGCGCATAGGACTCAGCCTCCACCCGTACAGCAGCAACAGCAGCGGAAGAGGCCCCACTTGGCCCAAACGATGGCCCCTCGCATTCAGGGTCGGGTCATTCCTTCAAGGGATTTTGAGGCGAATTATAGCGACAATGAGGATTCTTCCCATGACTACAACTCAGATCCCTATGAAGGTAAGAAATGGATGAATCTTTGTAAAGGGCCCTTGGCTTTGTAAAGGGCCCTTGGCTTTGTAAAGGGCCCTTGGCTTTGTACAGGGCCCTTGGCTTTGTACAGGGCCCTTGGCTTTGTAAAGGGCCCTTGACTTTGTACAGGGCCCTTGGCTTTGTAAAGGGCCCTTGGCTTTGTAAAGGGCCCTTGGCTTTGTAAAGGGCCCTTGGCTTTGTAAAGGGCCCTTGAAATACATTTGTCATTGTCTTCTCTATATCACATATTTATGTATATCTGGGTTTGCTTTAGCTACTCCTGGGGAAGCCATGAGTATGAAGTGTTAGCGACTTCATTTTTCTTAGCCTCGGCATATGAGGGCGCATGGTCAGTCCTCTCCCTCGCTGTCTTACCTTCCAACCCTGACAGTGTACGGTCGGTGTACCCATTATAGCTGAGTTGACTAAGGGGCACAGGTGGAGCAGCAATCTCGAAACAAATGTCTGCTCTGCAGGGGATTTAAACCTCTGACTCTTCCACTGATAGTCCTACACGCTTGCCATTAGATTACTGCACAGTGTTTAAATACTTCACAAAAGGACTTCCTGCTATTGTAACAGATGTAAGAGTTCGAAAAGAGTGATGGGTTCGTCTGTATAGAAATGATGGTTTGAGGCTAAATGGAAAAGAGAAGTTGAGTTTGAACTCTGACAATTGTCAGAGGCTTTTCTAATGGAGGCTTAACTTTCCTCAAGTATTGCTTCGGTTAATTCTTTGTTTGTCTATTCAGGTTCTGAGTCGAGTGGTTACGGTCATGAGTTGAAGGTCACAAAGGTGAAGGGCAGGGGGAACCAAGTGGTTTTTTCAAAGGAAAGGACGAGGAACCAGATGAAAACGACCCAACAGAAGGTAAGGAACATTGTCGATTAGGCATTTGTTTTGCATGGCTGTCAAGACCACCATCTTCTGTTTAGTTGATATCTTGACAATTGTAGTTGTTGTATTAATAAAGCTCTGCCACATTCACCTCTCGATGCTCTGTCTTATTTCTGCTACAGACCAGAGAGGATTCGACTTGAAATGATTTCTTAATTAACATAACTTCCCCCGGTTATCTACGTTGTTTGGAGCGTATGTCCCATGTGGCTCTGTGCGTGAGGATGTCGGTTCACATACCAAGAGTGGCTTATTTTAAGAGATTTGAATCTCAGGATAGAACAGCCCGTACATGGGGGCCTTAAGTGGCATGGCACAGCGGTGGTGAAGGATCTCACCCAATCAATTCATTGAAGAATGAGCAGGTACTAAGCCACATGGTCGCTACATAAAAATGTGTAGATTTACATTGTACATTTACATTGCTAAGTTGTTCTGCTGTTTCTGTAAACCGTTTAGAGTTCGGTGAGTCGACCTTCTCAGATTACGACCACGATCAAGTCTCATGGTTTACCAACACGTGACACTCATGTACTCGTCGATACGAATGGTCAGCAGGAGGAGGGCTACCATCATCAGGGACGATGGAAGACAGGACATGGTCCAGCTGCCATGGAGTTCGGTCAGTTGAGGCTTTGTTATATCTATTGTACCAATTCTTGTTTCTATAGCTCCTCTTTGTCATTCTTATGCTTTTTTATGGTGTCATTATGTAGTGAATTTTTTTACTTATTATTTCTAATAAATATGATAAAATCTTGTTTCTTTTTTGCATTTGGTTGATTTTCTGATGCTATGATGCATCCTTCTGATCAAGCAATTAATATTAAATCGATCGTAAATCTGTTCACACTGCAAATCTCATGTAATTAAAAACGAATATTGTTAAAGAAACTGTTTATAACTTTAAGAGCTTTTAGAGCCGCTATATAAATGTCCAAGTGCATAGATTACATTACACATGGGTGTATTTTAACTGTTGCAGAGGATAAAGCCGTTCAAATCCAGGAGGATGACCTGATGTCCGTGTCATCTGCGAGATCCCTTGCGTCCAGCTGTTCCCTGGCGTCCGAAGTCCTGGAAAGAGCTCGGAGTAGGAGAGACGAATTCTGGAAGTGACCATTTGTCCATCCCTCCCATTTGCCTGGACATAGTGCAGATCTATATCTGACCGAATGACTAACTTATTTTAACTTATTTATTTCATCATACCAATGTTTTAGTTGTCAAATAAGAGCTGGGGTTGAAAGTTTTACGTGTTACCAAAGTACACAAATGCAGGTCAAAATCTAATGTTGTTAAAATGTTTGCAGATGAAACAACTGACGACTCATCAGATATTTTAGTTGTTAGACCTCCCCCCCCAACATTGTCAGTTACTTGGCTGAGGGGGTTAGAAGAAGAGCTAGAAGGGACTACCCCCCACCCCCGACAACTAAACTATCGTGTGATATCAAAGAAACCCAACTTTCTTAACTGACTAAATCTGAAGCTTGAATTTGAAGTTATTTCTTCAGTAACGTTTAGCATTTTCTCAAATCTTGAAATTAGAGTTTTAATAGTAGCTGTAAAGTTTTATTTAGTTTCAACTGTATGAAGTATTTTAGCAATAATTCTAGTAATAATTTTTAATTAAGTGTCTGACGAATGCAGAGGAAGAGTAGCTGTGGCTTTGTGAGGATGATGGTTCGGACAATATATTAGTGTTGTTTTTATCTGACAAAAGTAATGAATAGTTGACAATTGTTACGGGTTTTTGCTATTGTTAAAAGACTTGATGCTTAATCTGAATGCATTTTAAGAATCACAATCGCTCACTCATTCATCCTTGGTCTACAAACACCCAAATTTTCCAATGAAACAAAATTGTTCTTATTTTTTCCAATGCTTAACGCCTCTGATCTCAACCATAGTTCTACATTATAGTTGTAAATAGTAATGTAAGTCTTTGAAATTTCTTGGCACCACAAAAGCCGTGTCAGGGAGACCAGGTTTTACACCAGCGCTATATCATATCAATGGCCTTTTGGTCCATTTCGGAGCCAGGTGACATCATGGTGCTACCTATGATGGAAATCGATGGTGGTGGTGGTCACGTGACGATGCAGGAGTGGCACCAAGGTAGCATAGCTTGAATTTCCTCTTGAAAAGTTCGGGTTTCAGTCGTCAGTGGAAAGCTGCAGAAGAGACGGAGAAAGACAGATATGGAAACAGACAGACACAGACAGACGTTAGCTGTATTGAGAGAGAGAGAGAGAGAGAGAGAGAGAGAGAGAGAGAGAGAGAGAGAGAGAGAGATCCAATAAGAAATTTCCAATGAGATCTGTCATCGTTAGCTGTATTGACTAATGCTGACGTCAAAAAGCCTCTGGGCGAGAGGAGGACGCAGAGGTTTGAACACTGGGTCCCTACACTAGATAGGCCTAGGTTAAGCGGACTGGCACTCATTCAAACGGGCAATCGTTCGTGTTGGTATCTCTGCTGATGAATTCATTGAAAACTAAGCCACAGAGGATCGACAACAGTTCTACATTTAATACGTTTATAATTGGAAAACCATGACCTCAATTCGCCAGGAGTCAGTGACCTCAAACTCATTAACATTAGGACAGTAGTATTGCTGTCATTCCATGTTCACGTATCGCTAGACAGACAGACGGACAGGCACACAGACAGACAGGCAGACAGCGCGTGGATGGTCGGGACAAATCCAACATCGGTGGAGGGGATTGAGACGGCGTGGGCGTTCTCATCTGTCACCGGTTGAAGACGTGAATGACCGGAAGGCGGTCAGGGCCAGTGAGTGGGCAGCGCTTGACGATGGACTATCGTCAGCAATCAGCCGAGAGATCGATACATTGGACATCCTCTCCTCATTCATCTCCGCGCCGCAGCAGCCATTGAATTCTACGTGGGAGTGACCATTATGTCATTCTGCTAAAAATAACTATGCTAATGAGATGCAAATGAGCTGATGCCTACGGCGGATGATGATGAGATGCGCGCATGCGCGTCAGCCCCGAAGGCGTACAGAGAAGATGGCGGTCGGATGTTGGGTTGAAGGGGTCTCTCGTTCTTGCGAAAGAACCGTCGGGAGATTCGCTTGAATTTGCGGCAATGGCGACGCAGAAGCCGGGCGGATGGGTGCAATCGCTGATCACACGATTCGACTCGCAGGTCTGTCGCTTTTGCGCGGCTCTTATGTCCTTTGTTGCGCGTGAAATATGTTAACTCACTGCAGGATTGCAATCCATTCATAAAAATTCGGTCGTGATATCAAGGGGTAATCGTCAATGGACGGCTTGTCCTCGTCAATGGCTATTGTCTTGACGGATTAATTACCTCCATGGGGTAACTGCTTCAGTTTAGGGCAACAAGAGGAGCTGTTAGACTACGCGGGGGAGGATTTAACATAACACGTTGATCAGAGGACACTTTGATAATTAAGACGACTGGGGACAGATGGGGGTAACAGATGACCCTCTGTACTAACTGCTATCGTTAAGTGCGAATAGACTACTGACCATAAAACGGTTAAATGGCGGCGAACACGGATGCAATCTAGGTATAGATGGACAAACACAGGGCAGTGTTGGTCCGTTCACAGGGACCTTAAATGACGTGTAATGTGTTGTAACGTAGATGCAAATCTCCGAGATTATTTAGCGCCATGCAAAGTGGTGCCAGGGAGACCTGCTATATAAAACACTGGTGCTATATAAAATCTGCAAGAGCCAGATTGTTTGATCGGACTTGGTGCCAAGTCAGAATCTGGGGAGGTCTGCCGAGAAGACAGCTGGTGCTAGAGTGGAAATCGTGGGTGATTGTAGACATGGGATAGCTTGGAAAGTTAGGTTTCAGTCTTGAGTGAAATGTTGGAGAGAGGGCAAGCAGCAGAGCGGTGACAGGCAAGGCAGGGCGATGAGTAAACGGGGGGAGATCTCTCAGGAACATGTTTCACTGTGTGAGCGCATCATGGACTTGGGAGCATTTGCAGAATTTAGAGAAGAGGAGACTGGAGGCCAAGATTGAGAAATGTATGATGAAAAACAAGTAGATCTAAGCGATTTTCTAATGAACAGCAATAAGAACATGTGTTACCCATTGAAACAAGGGCAGTGTTGGTGAAGGATCTGAGTCAGTAAATCCATTGAGGAAGATCGAGGCCATACGATCACTAGAGGAAAAAAATGTATACATTTACATTTCAAATTTATCTCATTGGTGGTGACTTAACAACTGCACTGGAAAAAGTTGTTAAGCTTATGCATAAATACAAGATCTATTAAGGTCGACTAGATTGTTAATAAACAGCCCGTTCTACAGATCCAAACCAGAGGTTTCTGCCTCCGACTGTGTTGTGTTCTTGCCTCCTCATCTGTGACCCTGTAGTTTCTATGTGACCCCGTAATTTCTATGCCTCTTTTTAGATTTTACTATGTTAATTACTGGATAATTTAAATACTGATGCAGCCCCTTGGAAGCTCCTGGGCTGTCCTTCAACCCCCCCCCCCCCCATCAAAAAGCCTAGTGCCATTGGTGTCTAAATGAGAATGAATGGCATTTGGAGGATTGTAGCTTGGGTCATTTCGTACTGTACTTAAAACTCTTGGATTCTTGTCCACCGTAGGCTGCCTCACTGTCTTAGTGGACTGATTTTCTGGATGTTGATCTGATTATGACTTGGCTTTGGTGTGCCATCGGTTGTTGCCTTGTGTATTAGACACCATTACTATAGAAGTTACTAATTAATGATAATAATATAGATGCTATTACATCACTCTATGTTATTTACATAATTTAATGAAGTAAAATAAATGATGTTGCAGTTACCCATTCGGACGGGCTTACACACAACGCAGTCAATCCAAAATGTGGAGCAGAACAAAGATTGTCTAATTAACGTCAGTCGTCACAAGTTCTCTTTGGTGATCAACGGTCTGACGAAAACCCTGCAGTCGGTTGACTCTATGGTAAGACGAACGGTCAGTTAATTAATTACTGATTAATTACTATTATTATTAGGAATGATAAGCCACTGGTTTGTTTTAGAACTTGGTGACAAAGAATCTCTAAGTGATATCCCAAGACAAACGCTTCCTATAAATCACCAATAACAATCATGTACAAACTGCATACAACGACAGATCTGTCTGCTGTCTGTGACAAGAGTGGAAATATGAAGTTTGTGCAAGAAACATCCAACCTGACTTCTCTAACGAATTGTGACTTTGACTTGAGACATCCATCGATTGACGCTTTCTGTATTATGATATAATGACACTACAGTCCTCTTCACATCATCTCACTAAGCTCAGCTATCACATATGCAATGTATTTAATTATATTAACTTGTACTTTATAAATCTTCTTATAATAAATAATAATGATAATAAATAATAATAATAATAAGATTAGGTTAGGGCAGAACATCCAGATGATCAATACAATACAATACAACTGTGTTTGATATTGCCCTCCTTCCAAAGTTCAGCAGTGCACATGACCATACGACAGAACATTGATGGTACTGACCAATTGTGCGTGAAGAACTTGTTCGAGGTCCCTACACAGCAACTGCTTTGGATGAGGCTTGAACCCGTACTCTCCATGTTACAGGCCGAGTGCTCTAACCAATCGACCGCCATGCTACACTAGTACAGGACACTGAACCCCTGTTGAAAAGTTAATAAAGTCATCAGATTAGTTGGTGATGATAATGATGATGCTGGTGATATGATGATACAAAGATAGAGAGGCTGATGAATATTGTTAGAGTTTTTAATCGGTTATTGATTTGTTGTTTGAAACAGAGAATAGTTGGACCAGAGGCTGAGAGGAACTTCTATGAATCGCAGCTCATCATTCTCGATACGTTGGAGAAAGTTCTAAACAGCGTATGAGTTTCATTTCAACACTCAGGGCATCATTTCTACCTAGACGTTTTGCTTTGTCACCTTGTCACCTTGTGCTGTCAACTCCTGGAGCTCTAGCGATCGCCATGACACACATTCTCCATTGCTTCCTATTCGAAGTCAGGTCCCTTAGTACTTCCAGATTCATGCCAGTTACATCGTGAATCTCATCCATCCATTTCTTCCTTGGTCGACCCCGTCTTTTTTACCCCTCACCACAAGCCAACATCATTTCCTTTTCTAGCCCATCAGATCGCATAACATGACCAAAGAATCCAAGCTTCAATCTTGTCGCTTTTTGTTTTAATGACTCTTCATTCTCGACACCAATCTCCACTCGTATTGATTCGTTCGTCCTTTTCTCTGTCCATGATATTCTCAACATCTTTCTCCATATCCACATTTCACATACGTTGACCTTTTTCTCCATGTTCTTTGTCATTGTCCACGACTCACACCCATACAGAACCGTTGGAAAGACTAGGGCTCTCACGAACCTTTTTTTTGTATCTATGCTCACATGCTTGTCCTTCCATATCTTTTCCAGTCCAATCATTGCAGCTTTCCCAATCGCAATCCTTCGTTTTATTTCTGTATCACATTTTCCTTCTTTTTCGACCAATGATCCCAGGAAAGTGAAGCTTTCTACCACCTCTATTTCTTCTCCGTCAATCTCAAAAGTATCCCATTCTGCTGTTGTCATGACTTTTGTCTTCTTTATGTTGAAGTATAAGCCAGCTTTTTCACTTTCTCTCCTTACCCTTCTTATTAATTCTATCAGCTCATCTTTTCTTTTTGCCATTAGTGTTGTATCATCCGCATATCTAAGATTGTTCAATGTCCTTCCCGCAATTTTTACTCCCTCTTTTGCCCCTTCCATTTCCGCCATTCTCATTATTCTTTCAGCGTATAAGTTAAACAGGAATGGGGACAAAATGCATCCCTGTCTCACCCCTTTCTTGATATTGAATTGATCAGTGTCTCCGTATTCTGTTCTTATCACCGCTATCTGATCTTCATATAGTCCCCTTAATAGCCATATCAAGTGTTTCGGAATTCCCATCTCAAGTAGGGTTTTCCACATTAAATCGTGGTTAATGCAGTCAAATGCCTTACTATAATCAATGAAGCAGATGTGCACCTCTTGTCCATACTCCCTTTGCCGTTCCATTAATTATCCACCTTAGGTTGGCAATATGGTCTCTAGTTCCTCGAGATTTCCTGAAACCAGCCTGGTTCACCGGAAGTTCCCTCTCTATTGTGCTTTCCATTCTTTTGTGGATTATTTTCAGTAATATTTTACTAGTGTGTGATATTATTGCTATCGTCCTGTAATTTTCGCATTCCCTCGCGTCGCCTTTCTTGAATATCGGTATGAAGATCGACTTCTTCCAATCATTCGGCCATTCTCCAGTTGCCCATATTTGATTGCATAATTTTGTTATTGGTTTTATCATTGCATCGCCCCTGCTTTTATCAGTTCTATAGGTATTCCATCATGACCCGGCGCCTTATTATCTTTGAGTTGTTTTATTGCCCATTCTACCTCTGCTTCAATAACCTCCGGTTCCTTTTCATACCCTGTAACATCAATTTGCTCTTTTTTGACTCGTTTATCTATACTATATAACTCTTCTGTGTGTTCTTTCCATCTTTTCTTCATCTTCTCTTCGTCGCATATTACGTTTCCATCTCCTGCCTTCATCGAGCCCATTCTAGGTGTGAATTTTCCCGTTATTTCCTTTACTTTTGAAAACAATTCTTTAACTCTCCCTTTCCTTCCTTCATCTTCCATTTCTTTGCACATTTCATTTAAATGTTTTTCTTTATCTTCCCGAGCTTGTTTTTGGAAGGCACTATTTAGTGCCCTTACCTTATCTTTGTCGCCTGCTTTCTTTGCAGCCTTCCTGTCCGCTGCCATGCCCACAGCTTCACTCGACAACCAAGTTGTAGTTGTGATTTTCTTCTTCTTTGGGATACATGTTTCTCAGCAACTTCAACTATGGTTTTCTTCATTCTCTCCCATGTGTTGTTCGAATCATCTTCCGCCTCTATCTCATCTCTCTCAAGTACTTCAAATCGATTCTTTATTTCCATCCTGTATTCCGGTGTAATGCCCTTGCAGTCGTATCTAGTCATTCGATCTCCTTTCTTCAGCTTTTTTAATTTCGTTTTCAGTGTTGCTACCAGTAGCTCATGGTCGGTACCACAATCCGCTCCTGGTCTAGTTCTCACATCTCTTATCGTACTGTTCCATCTTTTATTTACCAAAATGTAATCAATCTGATTCCTATATTTCCCATTCGGTGACGTTCATGTGTACAGTCTTCTCTTTGGTTGTTCAAAACATGTATTCATGATTTTCAAGTCATTCCCTTTGCAGAATTCAACAAGTCTTTCCCCAGCTTCATTCTGTTCACCCAGTCCATGAATACCCATTGTTCCTCTATCATCTCCTTTGCATTGCCCCACCTTCGCGTTAAAGTCCCCCACGGTTATCAGTACATCTCCTTTCGGAGTTCTATCCATTGTACTCTGCAAATCATTATAGAAACTATCATGTTCTTCTTCTGTTGCTATCGATGTTGGAGCATATATCTGTATAATAGTTGTGTTCACCTTTGCTCCTCTAAATCTTACACTCAAGATTCTATCACTCACTGTATCATAACCCATTATCGCATCTGTGCTTGTCTTATCACACATGATTGCAACTCCATTTCTTCCTCTCTCTTTTTGTCCTGACATTATTATCTTGTATCCATTCCAGCTGAAATGTCCTTTCCATCTTGTCTCGCTTAATCCCAATATCGCTAAGTCCAATTTTTTCATCTCTCCTTGAATCACATCCTTCTTTCCAGTTTGCATAGAACGTACATTCCATGTACCCAATTTCATTCTCGATACATTGGAGAAAGTTCTAAACAGCGTATGAGTTTCATTTCAACACTCAGGGCATCATTTCTACCTAGACGTTTTGCTTTGAACATTCTTAAATCACGGCTCACCAGAATGGTCCACCTAAAGGGTTTTTCTTAATCTTTATTAACTGTAATCATATTTGAAGATTTATGGAAAACTCTGATAACACAACAGACCGTACAATATCTGTTTTAATTAAATTTCTGGCAAGTAGTTCAGAGGCATAAAATGCAGGACTGATTTTGTAGTGATGCTGTGGACTACTACTATCAACGGACCAATTTGTTCCATATTTAATTTTAATGGCAATGTTGGTATAAGTTGTGGAATTGACGTGGAATTGAATTTTAAAATGATCCAATTGCTAGGCAACAAAAACTTGACATTTGTTTGAGTGGATTTGTGTCCAAAATGAGCAGACTAGGGTTTAAAATGTGTTGTAATGTGACATAAATCTGTATAAATTGAACGGAACTGTCATTGTTTGAATATGTGTTATAACATTTTAATGGTCCACTAGAAGCATCTTCTGAAAGAGCTTCAGTCTCTGAAGTTGTTCTTTGTATGCTAGAATGAATGGCTAGTTGTAAAAAAAGTGTCAGGTGTATGTTAGAAGAGATGACAGTGTTTAGATGAGTTGTGTGTAGTGATGTAGCTTTTCCGGAAAAATATTTTGCGGAAAATTTTCCGGAAATTTTCCAGAAATTTTCCGGAAATTTTCCGTAGATCCGGAAAAATACATTTAACTCATAATGTCCAATTTTCCGCATCAGAAATTTCCGCATTATTATTATTTCCGCATGTTTATTATAAGACAACACTAGAAAATTTCTGGTTTTTTTAAAGTTATTTTATTTACAGTATTTCTGTCAATGCAGGCAACATTCACCTTGAAAGAATTAAAATAAACATTAAACCCTACATTAGCGTTTCAGACTAGAGTAGCCTAGTTCAAACTAGTTGTAGCCTGTATGTCTGCAGTCTGCTCTGTTGCAGGAAATGTTTAAAAGAATTAAAATAAACATGAAACAATCTACCAATTGCTGTTTTTTCTCATATTTTCATAAGTAAAAAATATTAAGGAGACTAAATCATAAAAAATATTTTCTCTAAACTAACAGTCAAGTTTAATTGCAATTAATTCTTAAATGTATTGTCGTTGTTGAATGTTGAGCTTGTGAACACTGAATAGTAAGCACTAACAATGCTATCTATTGAATAAACATACAAGTTATATCTACATAAGATAGCTTAGAATGAGTGATGTTAAAACATTATGATGAATTTAAATTCTTATTCAGTAATATTATACTGATGGAAAAATATGGAAAATTTTCCGGAAAAATACACCGGAAATTTTCCGAAATTTTCCGGAAAAATATGAAATTTTCCGGACAATTTTTCCGCCTCACAACACTAGTTGTGTGTCTAGAAAAGATGACAGTGTTTAGATGAGTTGTGTGTCTGTTGATAGCAACCTAAAGATACAACGCGATTGGATGAGGCAATGTACGTTCGCCTCCTCCTACCAGAATTATGTAAGGTACTGTCATCCAGGTTTTCAACGAAATCTCATCAGAGCGTTAAGGTGATATTTTGGTCGATATCTCAGATTTATCTGACTGGACGGAGTTTCTGGTGGGTGTTTCAAGACCATGAGAAATGGGTCCAGAGGGAAGAGAAACTGAATGAGGACAAACAATTCAGAAGTCATCCGAGTTTAGTTCTAGGCACAGAATTATTTTGTAAGTAAGTTATTTAGCAAGTTATTATCAAGATGTTGGAAATTTCTTTTCAAATGACTGACCAGTACATGTTTAGTGCATTTTGATTGTATATCAGCAACAGACAGACAGACAGACAGACAGACAGACAGACAGACAGACAGACAGATGGCTATTCAAGGAGTGACATACAATTGTCCTTTTCTGCTACACAAATATTGCGATTAGATTGTTCCTTAGGTCGTGGATTGATTGCGTTGTGTTATATCGTTTTGTGTGTTAGTTTCTGAACCTACAGAACGACTATCCATTGGTGATCCAGCTGAAGCACTTGGCCTCCAAAGTCCTCTTTGCTCTCAGCCTTAACAACTTCACAGCTGTCTTCAACCGCATCTCAGCAAGGTAAGACCACACTGCTGCAACTCTCTCTTCTCGCTTTGACTTTGCCAGCTTAAACATTGATTGTTGATGGAAGGTGGGTGCCTGGAGGGTAGGTGGAGGATGGATGGATGGATGGATGGATAGATGGAGTGGGAAGAGACACTGGTTTGATGAATAGGAACAGATCAAAGTGGACTCGAAGAGAAAGACAGATACAGAAAGAGACAGAGACAGAGACAGACACGCAGAGAAACACAGACAGAGACAGACAGAGAGACAGTGAAGGTGTTGCTTTATAATCTGGCTGAAGTTGAATTAAAATTCGGATACTTAACCCATCCGCATTATTCCATATTTCAGATGAACATGCTGTGTATTATAGAAAGGCTTTCTTGTTTTTGACTCGTGAACATGAACTGTTTAGAGACAATCAAAATGTAGACAAACTAAGTTTCTGTGCATATGAAAAGTTTACAGCTATACATAAATTTGCATATTTATGAGGCCTTTGGAGTTGGATGAATTTCTGGTAAGTAGTAGCATGTAAACTTTTCCTAGCTGACTATCTGGATGTCGGTTGACCTGACTGCCACATGTGGGTTGATGTGCATTAGACACAGTTGGTGCTTTAGAAGTTGCGAATAACAATTACAATTAGACGATGCTATCTGTCAGTTGTGTATGGGAACCCACTGGTTGGCTGTACGTGCGTGCGTGGGAACCCACTGGTTGGCTGTACGTGCGTGCGTGGGTAATCCTAGTTCTTAATGACATAGGACAGAAGCCCCCACCAATGTCACTGTATCAGTCATGAGGGTTATTGGTTAAATGGGATCAGATGAGATTGGTCAGATCAATTTGAATTAAGTCAGATTAAGTGTGATTAGATTGGATCTGATTCTGTTGGATTTGATTTGATTGGAGTCGTTGTGGTTTCTCTTTGTAGACTAGCTGCCCTGTCAAATTCCGGTGAGGATACGTCGGATTTCACAGACCTGGAGCTCATACAACATATTAACGTCGACTGTTCGCGTCTCATCAAGCTACTTAATGGTCAGTTGACCTTTCACCTTTCATTCCACACATGTGTCTAGTGAACATTCAGTGTGCTGTTATCAGCAGTTATGAATTGATACCCTTGGATCTGATTGGTTAAAGCACATGCCTGTAATGCCAAGAGTACGGGTTCAGTCCTCCTTCCATGATTTTATTACTGTGTAGGGACTTTGAGTAAGTCCTTCACTCACAATTGCTCAGTGTCATTGACTGATGTTTAATCAGTAGTTAGCAGCACTTTATAGGTGCAAAATAAAATTTAGTAATCTAATCTTTTGATTTCTCTAATGCTGTTATCATAATGTCCAAGGCGTCAGTCAGTCTGTGGTCGATGCTGCTACAGGTGAAATCTTGATAAAAATCATACATAAGGAGCAAGACTGAATCTGATAGGTCTGAGAAACAGAAGTGAGGCCAAGGATGGGTAAGTAAACTGAAAGAGATCAAGTCTGAAGTTTATACCTGAATGACAACAGAGAATTGACCGCATGAACTGAACTGGACAGTGAATTCCACCGCTTTGGACCGGCTAACTTCAAGTGAGCTCTGACCAGTTCATAGTCATTGAATAACTTTTGATGTGGCACAATTAGTGAATTGTTATTTTATTAATTATGAGGTATTTTAACTTTTCTATGGATCATTTATGTTTGCAGATGTTCTTTGCAGAACTTTTGTCATGTTCTATGCACACTATTCTAGATGAAGTGTCTCGATGATAATGATACATGCAGTCGATCTCTATTTTATACTGACCCTAATATTGAGTTGTTATTCAGGAGATAAAATGTTGCTGTTGATGTTTTTCTGTAGAGACTGCTCTCAAGTTCAAGTTTCTTAAGAAGCCCGTGCAGCTCGTCTTGGCCAGCAACCTTGAAAAGGTAACTGGTTCTCACCCCCAGTAATAATGCTGTTTGCCAATATAAGAGCCATACCCTGTTTTCTGACAGTGGATTTCATGAACTCTTTGTTTTGTATTTACTTGTCATCTTAGCTCTGATAGACTGTGTGATTTGTTGCTGCTGTGAGGGTAAATGATTGGTTGGTACTGATCTGGTATGTGGTTGGCTGGTGCTGTTCTGGCATGTGATTGGTTGGTGCTATTGTGGCATGTGATTAGCTGGTGTGGTTCTGGTATGTGATTGGTTGATGCTGTTCTCGTATGTGATTGGCTGATGTGTTTCAGGCCATCTGGCACTGGATGGACAATTATCCAGAAGAGTTCACAGATTTACAGAAGCGTCCAAATGATGAACTGGCCGGTAATTTCATCTCCTTTCCCTTCTACGCAATTATTAACATTATTATTAGTTAATTATTTTATATTATTATTCTGTGTTTGTAGGATAGTATTCGGATGGAGTGGAAAAACATCGTTATTTCTAATTTTTTTACACCCAAAGGACCTTACTCTGAGAGCAAGGGAAAATTAAAAGCATTGTTCTTAGTATAATTGTCATTATTAGCATTCTCTTTGTTTGAAGTTAATCATTTATCATTGCTATTGGTTTAGGTGTTTAAACTGTTGATTAGAGTTGATTTATGATTTGATTTAAGACTGACTCATGTTCAATTTATGTTTACTGTTGCATTGCCTGACAATATGTTAATCCCAATTGTTTGTCTTGCAGATTGTTGTGATCGTCTTTTTGAACATTACAACAACTTTGCAGCTGAAAACACGAAGAAGAAGGCCGGCGTTTGGCCTCTGCAGATGATGCTCCTTGTCCTCTGCCCGGTAACAAGGCCTTAAAAAGTTCACTGGCTCATCCTTGTCATCCATTCCATTGCCATGCAGTGGGTGACAGGGTTGTGACCTTTGCATGCATCTCGACAATCTTATCATGCAGATACCAATCACATTACTTTAAATTTTTTAGTTTTTGTTAACGTTACCTGGTCGAGTAATTATTGTTTTACATGAATTCTATAACTTGGTTTTGATGAGCTGTCAGTTGTGCTTTCGTCCATTAGACATCAGCATGACTGAAGTTACTAATTATTTCCACTCTACTAATTAGTTCTGACATCCAGCAGCATGTCTCACCTGTCTTACCTGTGCTATGTTTGTGTCTGTGTGTGTATTATTCAGCCAATACTTGAAGAGATCATCAATGCCGACAGTGGCGCACCCTGTTCTCAGCAGCACCTCAAGAAGGTCAGTGGCATCTTTTCACTCCAGTTTACTGTTTTAATCTATATTGATTAATTTATTTATTTGTGAAATCATGGGTTGATTTGAAGAAATAGTCTGGGGGCTTCAAGAAGAGATTACTTGCTTTTAAAATCAATTAAAACTCATTTCTTGTCACACTTTCCTGCAACGTGTAAATGTCTTTTGGTAAGTTTAGGCCAAATATGGTAACTTATGTTTTCCATGAATACATTGAGCCAGTCTTGAGAAGCTGGGTAGAAAAGAACCTCCTCCACCTCTTGTTCCTCCTCGTTGTCATAATTTTCCTCTCATTCTTGTCCTCGTCATCATCATTCGTGTACTCCTCTATCCTCATCCACTTTCTCCTCATCCACTTCCTCGTTTTCCTCGTCCACTTCCTCATCCTTATCATCCACCTCCTCCTCCTCCTTGTCCGCTTACTTTTCCTCATCCTTGTCTTTCCTTACCCCTCATCTTCTTGCTGCTGCTTCTATTCCTCATCCTTTTCCTCTAAAATTATTTTTTTTAGCTTTGAATGGACTGGAAGCTGGATGGTTGAAGTTGTAGTCGCAACAAGAAGGAGTAGGATATGGTTATGATGATGATGATGATGGTTGTGATGAGGAGACTGAAGCATTGATGCTGATGGAGAAGGAGTAGGATATGGTTATGATGATGATGATGGTTGTGATGAGGAGACTGAAGCATTGATGCTGATGGCTGATGTTGTTGGATGTTGCTTTCTTTAACCCCAACAGAAACAGTTCATAGATGAGCTGAAGAGAGCGTTGAGTCCGCATCACGGCAGCCACAGTCGTCTACTGCAGGAGGCAGCAGCCGTGACTTGTGTCAAGCTCTGCAAGACGTCGACGTATGTCAACATCACGGATCGCGCCAACGTCCTCTTTGCTCTCGTTCATTCGGTTCTACAGGATCTGAAGGTAGGACCAGACTCTGCGTCTTTTCTGCTCGTTCATCTATTCTGAGCATCATATAGCACCTCTACTCAATGGCGCTTAAAATGCTTTATATTAAGCGTTCTCTTACTTACATACATACATAGATACATACATACATAGATACGTAGGTTGATACCTTATGTATACACATTGGACACCGGTGCAATAGAAGTTACTAATTACAATTACAATTGCTGTTTGTCTGTTGTAGGGTCTGCTGTTTAATACTCAGAAGCCATTTTCTCGAGGTCAGAACTGCATCAGCCAGGATGTCGATCTGATGATCGACTGTTTCCTGTCCTGCTTCCGTATCACTCCACACAACAATGACCTTCTTAAGATCTGTCTCAATCCACTCTCTCCTCCAACATTCCACTTTGTACTCGTCAACGTCCTCCATCGAATCATCACTCAGGTGACAACAGATTCTCCATCTTCCGCAGCTTCTTTTCTCCTGTCGATTTTTTAATTTTGAATGGACTTCTCCAATGAATATTACAATTGTTTCTATTATGGTTTTGTGTGAAGCAAATATCAGTTGATGCCTCATGCATTATGAGCACTGATTTTTAGAAGTTCTTAGATTAATAATAATAATGATAAAACTAATAATAATACGGTAATAATACGATTTATATAGCTCCAAAGCAGGCTGAAGCCGATGGAAAGGGAACTGTACATGAGTTCAAAGATTAACGACAGTTGTATGATATTTTAAAAAGATAGCTCTTGATCTGTAACTTGGATCATCAGTCGTAGTTTTTATGAAATGATAATTCTCTTTGTGACTGGTTATGTGATGTCAGTTTTACATGATATAGACCCAAATATGAGGTCTATGCAGACTAGAGTGGAGTAGAGGAATAGCCCTCGGCCACTTCGTCAACCCCACATTTATACATCAAGACAGCTATGCAGTAACTTTTAAATAGACGCTGTATTTCCGCAGTACGCATGAGTAGAATCTGTTTGTGATGTGGGTCTAATCAAATCTAATCTAATCTAATCCAATCTAATCTAATGACTTCTATAGCACCGTTATCAGAATGTCCAAGACATCAGTCGATGGTCACTTAGAGTGAAGTCACAATCTAAACTCAGAATCCATTGAAAAAGTCAGGCTGAAAAAACGCACGTGGGTGACCTATAGTTAGCAATGAAACTGAGTTGTTTTGATCCTTAGAAATTGTCTGTTGTTAGAGGGAAATTGGCCAGAACGTTGTTTTTGAATCTGATGATGAGTTGTGTTTGGTTGTGTATGATTGTAGCATCGTTTGCCGTGGTGGCCAAACATCGAGATCATGTATGGCAAGTCATCGGAATTAAGAAATCTCTTCACTGATACTCTGAATAAAGTCACTCAGATGAGCCACGCTCCACTGAGAATATCACAGGTACCTCGACCTACTCAAACCGTAATCATCACTGTGATTTATAGTTAAGAGTTTAAATACTATTAAATCTTAGGAAGAAAGACTTGGTGATACCACGCTTTGCATGCCTCTCTAGGAATGACATTGGAATTGTGTGAGTTTGGGGTTTGAAGAGATTTTTAATGAAGTGAGACCTTGGCCATTGCAATAGGATGCCTCAATGCCCCCCCCCCCCCAATATGCAGTAGTGTTTATTTAATGTCCCAGAAGGAATGGAGGACTGAGTTAGCATAGATAGCAAACCAAGAGGTTGGTTAGTTCCGTGTGCTTATAATCTATCTTCTCTGTTGTTTTATTTGCTTTTCTTTCACGACTTCTTTGCTTCAGTTCTCTGAGGAGTTTTCTACAGATGGCTGATTACATTTGACTTCTGATTATTCTGTTCATAGGACTGTTGTTCTTGTTGTCATTGTCTTTGTCGGTGTTGTTTAAGGTGTTGTTGTTGAAGGTGTGTTGTTGAAAGTGTTGTTTAAGGTGTTGTAATTTAAGATGTTGTCGAAGGTGTCGTTGTTGAAGGTGTTGTTGTTGCAGGTGTTGCTGTTGCAATGTTATGTACTGTAATTACCAATTGAAGGTGTTTGCCTTTATGAGAAGGAAAATATTGTCAAATGCTTGTTGTTTCTTGTTGCACTTTGCAGAGCCTAACGCTAAGGGAGAAGGTGACGAATCTGAAGCTGAAGAGTGAAAAATCAACGGAGGAAATTCCGAGCTATAAATACCTACTGCTTGGAATTGTCCGTCTTATACATGCCGACCCTATTCTTATGTTGCATGTAAGTGACCTCACCTATTTTTTCTTATCATTATGTAAGTGACCTGACCTCATTTCTTCTTGGTGCATGTAAGTGATCTGACCTATTTTTCTCCCACCTCTTGCTGTCAGTGACCTGACCTAATTTTCTGTTGTTGCATTTAAGTGAACTGACCTAATTTCCATTATGTTTTTTGTATGTGACCTGACCTAGTTTCATCTTGTTGCATGTAAGTGAAATGACCTACTTTTTCTTATTTTGCATGTGATGTGACCTATTTTAATTGGTTAGCCTAGACTTGAAATCACAAGCAGTGTTGGCTGTGGTTCAAACACAGAAAATGAGTCCATGTTAACTATTTGCACATGTATCAACCACATCAATGTATTTCCTTCTTATACACACGATGATGATGAAGACAATGTCGTTGATGAAGATGATAATATGATGACAAAGGCAGTGATTGGTTAGAGTGCTTGCCTTGTAACTTGGAGTATGGGTTCAATTCTCTTCCTCCTCTGAGACTTACTAGGGACCATGAGCAAGTCCTTCACTGACAATTGCTCTGCACCATTGACTGATGCTTCGTCATTAGATAGTGGTGCCTAATAAATGCATAGTAATGATAATAATAGTAATGAATCTGATGATGTTGGTGTGTTAGAATCCTGGTAAGGCTGGCCATGAGATCCAGAGCAGTACGCTTGAGTTGATCAATGGCCTCGTCTCCCTCGTCCACCAGCAGACGATGCCTGATGTCGCTGGAGAGGCAATGGAGGCTCTGCTCTGTCTACACCAGGCAGACATCATTGAACTCTGGAACCCAGAGGCACCAATCAACACCTTCTGGGATGTCAGGTAACCATCCACACACACACACACACACACACATGCACGAGAGATCACGAGAGACAGACAGAGACAGACAGAGACACAGACAGAGACAGACACAGACACAGACAGACAGAGACACAGACAGACAGAGACACAGACACAGACAGATACAGACTGATACAGACAGATAGAGACAGAGACAGAGTACGTGCCTGATGTTCTTATGCTACGGATGTATTTCTGGTGTGTGTAGTTCGCAGATGCTGTTCTCGATATCTCAGAAGTTGATCCAGCACCAGATCTACAACTACACGGAGATATTGAAGTGGTTGCGAGAGATCCTCATCTGTCACAACAACTTCCTCCAGAAGCACAAGGAATACGCAAACGTCGGAAGCAACATTCCCATCTGCAGACAGGCACACATCAAACTAGAGGCAAGTCTTTTCCATTACTATCATCATCATCATCATTGTCGTCATCATTACTATTAATATTATTATTATTACTATTATTAGTACTATTCTTACTATTATTATTAATATTATTATTGTAATTCTTAATAATAATGATAATAATAATAATATTATTATTATTACTATTATTTCCTCTGATTCAATTACTGACATCTGGCACTCTAATCTCTGTCCAAATACTATTACTAATATTAGTATGTTGCTTCTTGTTAAGTGGCTGATTTATATAGCGAGTGATAATTGTGTCTCAAGTTTAAGTGTATCTTAGTGCATCTTCTGGTTCAACCATCTGTGTGACTCTTTTGATGTTATATTATATTATAACATGAGTTCTGTTATAGAGTGTGACTTTTCAGTGACTTTGGTCTGATATATAGTTCAGCTTTGCTATCATAAGGAGGTTGTCATGTGAGTTGCCAAAGACATTTGTTGTAGTGAGTTTGAGTTGTGTATGCATGGAGTGTTGTGAGCTGATGTTGGTTGTGTGTTGGATAGGTTGTCTTCTTCATGTATCTGTGGAGCATTGACATAGAGGCCGTTCTGACCGCGATGTCCTGCTTCCGTCTGCTCTGTGACGAGGCTGATGTTCGGTGTGGAGCAGATGAAATGGCCGTCACTCAGATCCTGCCCAACTACAGCATCTATGCCGAGCTGGCAGCTGCTAGCACCGTTCTCACTACAGGTCTGGTTCTAGAAGAGGGTTCGCCACAGCTGAACACCCTCTTTTTCTCACAAGGGCTTCTCAGAATGGCATGATATTCATCTGTGCTTCTATCTTAAGCTGATTAACTAGATCTGGTCACCATTTCATGGAATTGAAGATAACAGTCTAAATAGGAGCTATAATATTTGAGTTAGAGTAATGTTACTCACTAACTGTAGTCTGGCTGAAATAGTATTTGGGAGAATTTAGGTTCTTTATTCATTTGTTTTATGTCTAAAATTATTATTATTAAGCACCACTCTGTAACGCAAAGCATCAGTCGATGGCATTGAGCAGTTGTGAGTGGAGGACTTGCTCAAGGTCCTTACACACAGTAACCGTCTGAGGGGAGGGGGATGGAACCTTTACTCTAACCAATTGGTTGTCATGCCTCACTTGCCTATTCTTCAGGTCATTTGTTTAATGTGGTTACATGACTTAGTTTTGATAGAGGAAGGTAATGGATTGTGTGGGACATGATATATGCAAATTTATGCGACATTATGCTAATTTAAAGGGTCAGATGATGTTTTGCTGCACTTGAGTTGTGCTTTGTCTGTTGCTTTTTGTTGCACATGAGTTGTCTGTTCTTGATTAGGTCGAGCGGTTCTTCAGAAGAGGATCATGGCACTACTGAGGAAAATAGAACAGTCGACAGCTGGAAACATGCAGGTAAGTGGTCAGGAAGAACTATTATGTGACATTGTCTGATCTAATGACTTTGATGAAAGGACCAGCCATGTGGAATGCTCTGCCTCATGCTCTTACTCGACTCCCCACTCTGCGCCAGTTTCAAGCACATCTAACACTGTATTTAATGACATTGGAATAATGATCGTCACTGTATAACACAGCGGTTCTCAACCTTTTGAGACTCAAGGACCACTTACAAATTTTGTGTCTCGGCCGCGGACCACCACTAACAATTGTGCCAAAAACAAATTAATATAAAAGAAAATTTTTGCCATAAATTCGCGTATTATTAGTTACATGCTGCCGGCGATTCTAGCAATTGAAATAAAACAGAAATCTAAAAACTTGACAAAATTTGTCTGTTTGCATGTTTTTAATTGTAAAAAATATAAATTGTAGGCCTTGCTCGCGGACCACCAGGCAGATGGCCGCGGACCACCAGTGGTCCGCGGACCACAGGTTGAGAACCGCTGGTATAACAGATTTGTATGCAATCTTTCCATTGACACAATTGTATGTAAGGGAGAGCAGGGTCTTGTCTGAGGAGGCAGGCATGTAAACGAGGAATGTTGTTGTTTTGTAGGCATGGGATGACACGTTTATGAATTGGGAGAACAGCACTCGCTATCTGGATAACTATCCGAAGACGCGACTTGAGGAAGGAGTGATTGGAGAAACATTCCACCGTTCTGTCACCAAACGCAGAACGTCCCATCAGAGCACAGAACATGAGCTCGAGGTGAGCAGACGAGTAACGACTCCTCTTTAGTTGACACTGAAACATAGCTCAACAGATGAGGAGGATTCACTGTGTGGTCAACCATCGTTGTCACCACCATCACCGCCATCATCATCAGCATCATCATTCATCACCACCACCACTCTCATCGCCATCATCATCGCCATCACCACCCTCATCACCCACATCATCATTGTCTGTGGGTCTTTGATGTTTGTTTGATTTTTCTAAGCATCTGTCCTTCTTCGGCCAGAGAACGTTTTCTTTTATGGTCATGCTTACTAGATGAGGTGAGGTAACTGGTCAGCTGTTTTGTGCCTTGGTCAACATTGGCCAACCCTCCAGACAGCTGTTTATGAGTTACATGGCCTGACAACAATTTGGCAATTTCATCCTATGCACTGGGGTTCAATCCTATCCAGACGGAGGCAAAAGGCAATTGTTTATAGAAGATGCCACAATGCAGCCCACACATGGCAGTCAGAATCACCATTCCATCTGTGAAGCACTTCCGTTTCTACAAACCTTTCTGTGTCAGCCATCTAAAACTGACACCATTCGGCTCATTAACTCTATTCTCACTTTCCCCTCTGCTTTTTTTGTCTTGTCCACATGCTGCAGGGCTTTTCTTGCTCTACGTATACTTGTATGTATATGTACACTTGTGTGTGTATGTATACTTGCACTATGTATGTGTCTGTGCATTTTGCTTTGGCCTAGGACCACGTGAACGAGTGGGCCAACATGACGGGGTTTTTATGCGCCCTTGGTAGCGTCTGTCTGCAGAACAAGTCACACAGGGGCAGCATCTCGACCCTGTCGAGTCTCGACAGTCGAAAGAGCAGTGTCCTGCCAGGGTGTGGAGATCCGCAGTATTGCCCAGTGACACAGTAAGTGACATTCTTTTGGAATGGACCACTGGTCTCAGAGACAGGATCTGTAGCCAGGCCATATTTCATGTACAGGCCATCTACCTATTGACCAGTGCCATGTTCTTTATTATCCGAGCGCTGTAGAAGTTTCGATATTAAATCATATGGAATGATGTGTCCTTGCATCTATTCGGATCTTTATAAATAGTACCTTAAAGAGGAATCTCTTTGAGGTTGTGTTTTGCTGATATAAATAGTCGCAACTTAACCCCTTTACCGTGGAATAAATTTTTTTAATATTTTCCACACATGTGTAATTATTTTTAGGTAGTCATCACAACAATGCATGTGATTAAAGAATGACTGGTATTTGTATTTGCAATAATCCACAAGTCTTTCTTTGCTCTGGGAAACTTAGAAGTGAATATAATATACTATTATTTAGTAAAAGAAATTTGCTCTTTTAGTGGTCCTGTTGAATTTATCTAGCACCAGTTTAGTAGGCATATAATCGCTTTGTATGATAAATACCAAAGCATGGTGGCAGTCTTTACAAAAGTATCTTTCCTCTGAGAAATATTAAAGTCAACCTAATATACTAATTTTGTAAAACAAATGGGCCTTTAGTTGTCCTGGTGAATTTATGTAGTGCCAGTTTAGTACATGTTCCGATAAATGTCCACGCAAACGGCGCAGTTTCTGGCTATCATTACTGTCATCATTTTCTGACAAATCACCATTATTAGAACTAGAACTTGGTTCGAAATCATCATCACTGTCTAAATCTGACAAACTATCATCACTTTCAAGCAATAAACGATGTATTTCTTGGTTAGATAAACCATGCTTGAGACCCATCGAACTCTGTTGCGACCAACCATTTTTTTTACTATAAACCATGTTTATATAATTATTTTTAGATCGCCCGACCTAATTTGCAATATGGAAAGCCGTTATTACAATCGTGAAACATTATTATATTTTGCTATTGCCATTAGGACGAGTTTATTCGCGATACACGGCGAGTAAATAGACGCATAGCGTGCGGATGAGTTAACTCGGGGTTCACGCTGCACAATAAGTTCCTGCTGGACGAGTTAACTCGGGGATCACGGTAAAGGGGTTAACATCAGTGAATAGAGATGTTGGGGTATTCTGTTGGGTTGGTTCTGAGATGATGGTTGTCTGAATTGGTATAATTTAGGTTCATAGGTCATCTGCTGAAGTTGCTCATCTGCAACAATGAGAAGTTTGGTCCACAGATACAGAAGCACGTCAAGGAGCTCGTTGGTCATGAGCTCAACTCCCACATCTATCCGATTCTCTTCGACCAGATCAAGATATTTGTTGACAAGTTCTTCGATTCCTCTGGCCAGGTATGAACACACGTCTTACCAAACCTCTTTTTTATATTAAATCCAGTAGTCTAGCTTTTATTGTTCTTCTAACAATCTTTTTTTGTGGAGAGCTTGCTACAGTTTACTCTGTTTGCTTGGCTAAGGTGACTGACTTAGCTGAATTGAGTCAGTGCTAGCTTTGTAACAGGTGATTGCTCTAATTGAAGTAAGTCGTCGTTAATCTACAACCGCTTAGCTCCAGAAATTGATGCCTTGTCAGTAGATGCTATATAAATGATGACTTAATTTCTGTGATGTTTTGATGATGTTCTTGGTGTCATTTATGACTTGCGGTTGTTGTGACAGGCCATTGTAACGGATACGAACACAATGTTCATTGAAAACGTCATCTTCATCATGAAGAACATTCTGGAGAACAAGGCTGAACAGCCCAACGACCATCTTGGCATCACGAGCATCGAGTCACTCATGCTCGCAGTTGTCAGGTACCTGCAACATCTCACCTCAAGCTCACCTTCTTCACATTACTTCCATTCTAGCACAAGTTTCTGTTAATGCGTGTAGTTTCACCTTTAGCTCAAAACGGCCAATCCAGTTAGGCAGTCATTCTTGGGGCATGGTAGGTGCTTCACCTGTAATGCTGAAGTACAGGTTAGAGTCTCCTCCTCTGAGATGATTACTCTGTTGGGATATTGAGTAAGTCCTTCACTTCCAATTGCTCAGTTCTGTCGTATGGTCGTGTGTGCACGTGGAACCCCTTTGGATATACAGCAACTTCAAATACAGTTGTATGATTATTGTATTATATTTTGACAGAATGTAGCATTTGTGTTCACATCGTAATCAATTACTTCTATGGTGCCGTTATTATAATGCATGAAACATAGATCAATGGGCGAAAAGTTTGTACAGAAACTAAGCAACTAGCTTCGACATTGTTGTTGAATTTCGTTTGATGTTCGACAGATACGTGCGCCACCTGGATTCAACGATCCATGCGATCCAGATAAAGACGAAGGTCTGTCAGTTGGTGGAGGCGATGATGGTCCGTCGTGACGACCTTACCTTCCGACAGGAGATGAAGTTCCGCAACAAGCTCGTCGAGTATCTGACGGACTGGATCATGGGAAGCTCTCACCAGCTGAACGTTCAGGGCGACGTCTTTGCAGTCTCCAGGTCAGCTGCAAGGACAAGGACGGCTTACTTCCTAAAGTAACTTTGTCCTTTCCAACCGAATAAATAATCTCTCTGTAGACGTTATATACTGCGCCTTACATCCACTTGCGATCACTCGGCTTTGGAGTTTTTAAAATTTTATTTATGTACATGGTTTGTGAAATTTTATTTACAAATGGAACCATGCGTGGATCTGAAGTCTTTGTAGCAGTCATAGAACCACTGGACTTAATACTCAACAGCATTGAATTTCTTGCTTACTCTTAGATGCTCTTGACAACATTTTAATATCTGTGGCTATGTCTGTGTAAAAGTAATAAATTCTGCACTTACGTTTACACAGCACCACTCCTGTTAATTCTGATGAAGTATTGAGTGTTGTGTTGATCCATGGAGAGTATCTTGACTGGCTGGTATTAGTAAGTGTACTGTCTGATGTTCCAGAGACCTCGATCAGGCAAGCATGGAGGCTGTCGCGTCTCTTTTGGCTGGTCTGCCACTTCAACCAGAAGAGAGCGATCGTGGAGATCTGATGGAAGCCAAGTCACAACTCTTCCTCAAGTACGTGCTCTACTTTTGTATCTCCATACGTACATGCTTATATACATTTTGGCCATAGCATCTTCTGACGATAATGAATTATCCGATGATGCTTGTGAAAAACGAGATGAGTGACAATGAATAATAATAATATAATAATATTCGTGTTAATTGGCTATCTCACTGACAAAGTTACGTTGAAACAATATAAAGTACAAATGGAGGAGTAGGAAAAAGAGCTTCTGTCTTGGCATGAAAGTCACTGCGTTATCTCTGACCAAGAGGCTCTTAAAAAACGCTATGCACAACTGGTTTGAGTCACAAGTTCAGCTGGAAAGAGGGAAGTTTAGACAGGTTCTGGGAAGTCAAACAGGAAAAGCGCTGCCTGACTCTAACACTCAAAGAGCAAACTGTTGAGCAGTGTATAGCAGAAGCACTGTGCTATGTAATTAGCTGAAGGGTGACTGTTGTTAGAGATCGTTGATGGTAGGGTCGAGTAACTACATTGTTATGATTGTTTCAGGTACTTTACGCTGTTCATGAATCTGCTGAATGACTGTTCGGAGGAGGCAACAGAGGAGAAGTGCAATGAAGGAGGACGCAAATGTGCCAGCTCCAATCTGAGTGCCCTGCGCAACTGCACCGTCCTGGCCATGTCCAACCTACTCAACGCCAACATTGACAGTGGCCTCATGCACTCCATTGGTCAGTCTGCTCTCTCTCTCTCTCGCCATCAGAATTATAAGGGAGATAGCTCTAGCAGGATTTCTTGTTTGCCAAAGTTATCATCTCAACATAAAACATATCATCTCTATCTTTTCAGCTTAGATCTATCACATCTGTCAGTTCGTTTGAGAGGTTCTTAGAGGTTCTTTATAGATGTTATGATGCATAGAACTGTTGTTAAATTGCTTCTAAGTGAGAGTTGGATGTTACAGACAAGAATTGGCAGAACAAACATGATGGCATAAATCCTGTCAATGACTGTCAATGATAGTTAGCTTTTCTGTTTTTAAACCCTTCTATTAAAATGCATTGTTTTGACTTTAAAAAACAAACTATGTTGCAGTGCCGGGTTATTGTGTAATTAACTGGCTGGCTGGCTGGCTGGCTGGCTGGCTGGCTGGCTGGCTGGCTGGCTGGCTGGCTGGCTGGCTGGCTGGCTGGCTGGCTGGCTGGCTGGCTGGCTGGCTGGCTGGCTGAGACAGGGACCAGAATGTTTGTGTTAATGAGGATTTTGCTCTTCATTTGCTGTCTTTCCTGCTTGTGTCATCTGTTATACTAAGTTGGGGTGATCTGCTTGAATTGGTCTGGTGTAGGTCTTGGCTACCACAGAGACCCTCAGACGAGAGCTGCTTTCATGGAGGTCCTCACAAAGATCCTCCAACAGGGAACTGAGTTTGAGACTCTGGCAGAGACGGCGCTGGCCGACCGATTCGAGAGACTTGTTGAACTCGTGACGATGATTGGGGACAAAGGAGAACTTCCGATTGCGATGGCATTGGCCAGTGTTGTGGCCACTCCTCATATGGTCAGTTTCTCCTGCTGCTGCTGCTGCTGATGCTGCTGTCTCCTTCGTTTTATCATCAGGTTCTGTCGCCCAATTTGCCAGAATCTTGTATTTGTCTTCTTTTCGTTCAGAAACAATTAACTTCAATCACTAACTTGAGTCATTAACTTAACTCTTATCATTAACTTCTGTCAATAACTTAGTCATTCAGTCATTCTTTTAAAAACAGACTCTTTTTAAGACAGTCTAATAATTATAATCTTTCATTATTGATCTTTTGCTCTGATTCTATGTATGTATGTATGTGTCTGAACTCTTGTCTGGCAGATTTTAAGAACCCCAGAAAAACTCTGTCTCACTGCTATATGTAGCAGATCTTATGATGAACTGAAAATGTTTTCTGGTCGTATGGTTTGAATGGTTCGTTCTGCAGCACTTCGGTTTTGCCTTTCAAAACTGATGATTGATTTGAATTAATTGTTCGCGCATTGATTGATTCTGCACTGAACGTTGAGCTGATTGATTCATTGAATTATTGATTGATTTCGTAGGATGAGCTGGCTCGTGTCTTTGTCAATCTCTTTGATGCCAAGCACCTTCTCTATCAACTGCTCTGGAATATGTTCTCCAAAGAGGTGAGCAGAGACTGCCTTTCACATTATCTGGACAACTGCTGTGGGAAAGACAGACTGAGAACTTTAGGCAAACAGACAGAGTGAGAGTGACAGACTGGGAGAGATAAACAAACAGAGTGACAGACAGATAAACAGAGAAGGAGAACCAAAACGCTTTAATAGTGTGGAGGGAATGGCCGATGTGTGTTGGTGATGGTGACCAATCCCTTCGCCTTTGCCTGTGTAACTCACAGCCACTTGTTTGGTCTTGATTAACAGGTCGAGATTGCAGACTGCATGCAGACGTTGTTCCGTGGCAACAGTCTAGCGAGTAAGATCATGGCCTATTGCTTCAAGATCTACGGCCACAGCTATCTGCGCGAGCTCCTCAACTCTCTCATCATCGACATGTTTGCCGCTGACAGGCAGGGCGTCTCCTATGAAGTCGACCCAGCCAGGTCAGACCTGCTCTCTGCTGCCATCTAGGCATCGTGAAAAAGTCTACATTTACAATCATCCATTCCATTTTTTCTTAAATTTCTGTAAGGAACTGATTGGTAGATATGGTGTCTAATTCTTTGAAGGCTGTCCCTAGAAAGAGTTTAGTGTAGATCTTTGAGCCTCATGCCATGAAGTAGTTGTCACTCTGTATGACTGTCAAGTCTTAGACTCTGAGCCAGTGGCGTCACTAGGGCTGGTGTCACCCAGTGCGGTAAGTCATGGTGTCACTCTCATTAAAGGTTACAAAAAGTAAATTAGCATAAAGTTTCAGAAAAGAGGTGAAATTTTATGACCTTTTTTCTGAATTCGTCTCACAAAAAATCTGATGACCTTTTTCTAGGAATTCGTCTCGCAAAAAATGTCATGACCTTTTTTTAGGAATTCGTCTCGCAAAAAAGATGACCTTTTTCGGAATTCGTCATCTTAAAAAAATTTCATCATTTTGTCGTGACACTTTGTGTCACCCCCTCTGAGGGTGTCACCCGGTGCGGTCCGCACCCCCCGCCCCCCCCCTCGTGACGCCACTGCTCTGAGCAAGTCCTTAATATACAGAAACTGCTTCACAACATCTGCTGATGGTTGCTTTGTTATTTGACAGTGACACTATAAGATTACTTTTAAATACCATTTAAAAGAAATTATATTATATTTACATTTTGCTTTGAATATTGATAATTGGAGTTGTCTTGTGATTAAGAGACTGTTTGTCGTGTTAGGCTGGAGTCAGGTGAAAACATCGAAGACAACAAAAAGAATCTGATGATACTGACACAACGAGTCTTTGACGTCATTGTTGCTTCTTCTGAGAGGTAGACTTTCTATGAGGTCATCACACACATATGAACACATACATACAGACAGACAGACAGACAGACAGACACACAGACACACACGGACAGACAGACAGACAGACATACTCACATGCATACATACAGACAGACAGACAGACAGACAGACATATTCACATGCATACATACAGACACACACACACTCGTCCATTGCTATTGGAGTGCCTTGCAAAGCACATATACGTGACTGTTGGACCACTGATGACATTGGCATCTATTGTCAATTTCTAATTCTGAATGTGATTGTGCTTTCTACATATGGCATCTCTTCTTCAAGAGAAACTGTTGTGAAACTAAGGAGTAACATGAGGTTGTTATGTTAAGATGCCATAAGTTTAGTTCTATAACTAAAGCAAGTCCACAGCTGACTGTGAAGAACATTGGTTGTTGTTTGATGGCAGCAGTTCAGTTCATTAAGTGCAGTGAGTTTTATATGAACGGAGGAATGAGAAAGTCTATACAAGTGCAGACACAGTGCAGTTTTTCACTGGAATATAGACCATAGAACTTTAGCCTTGGACATGATTAACTTGTGTAAACCAAAGTGCAGTTAGCAGTTGGATTAATAAATGATATACTTACTTACTTTCTTAGTTCATTAAACAGGTTCTTGTCTAGTGCCTAGTGAAATGAGCGTTTATAATTGTAATCACTAAAATTTATATAACATTGTAGCAATCTACGTCTAGGCTGCTTTACAATGTCAACTGTAGTTGCAGATGCTTAGAGTTAGATAGTAAGTAGATTGTCAACTGTTGTTATAAGAACCGTAAGACTTTTGGCCTTCTGCATAGATGCTGGTGCATCGAGGATTTGAGGACGGCAAAGTGAAAAGTTGCATGCCGGGAATAATCTGCCCCTTTTCCCAGTCAGCGACCCAAAAGGCCTGATTACCCATTTTAGTTTTTGTTCGTGGCTGCTTTATGTACTGAGATTGTATGTTTCATCAAATTGCTTGACTGATGTAAGAAGAGGTGATTACTGTCAGTCGAAGAGTAATTGTTTTTGTCTTTAAGGGTCAATTTTTTAATATCTTGAATGATTTTTTGTGTAAAATTTGGAAGATCGTTTCTCTTAGTGGCTCTGGAATGAGAACGGAAATTTAATGAGAGTCTTTCGTAATCGTTATTAACACGAATTAGACATTGTTGCATTTATTGTGTGACATGTGTGGTGGCCAGGGAGCCAGCTGGTCCTACCTTTCCAGTTCAGCTGCGCAACCTCTGCCACTCCTTTTACCAGGTCGTTGTCAAGAGATTTCCCGACGAGGCTGCCGCCGCCCTTGGAACGGTTCTTTTCCTGCGCTTTGTAAACCCGACGCTAGGTAAAGATGTTGGCCAGGAGATGGCGTGCTATGATTATGGGAACGCTTCTCTTAGAAAGATCTCTTTGCGATGCAGCTTCTATGTTCAGTTCTTTCACCTCGTTGATATTGCTTCGATTTCAGTCTTTCTTGGCATGATCAGATTCACTTTGTGGTCTATTTAAGTGTCAGAGATTGCCAACACAGAGACCTATCGACCAACCTGATCGATAGAGTCACATATAAACCTAAGATCTGCTTTTTATGAAGAGCATTTTTGCAAGACCAAACAGACTGACCACCGACTTATGTACATACACATTCTGTACGTTTCTTTGTGCGCGAGGCGTGCACTATATGGACTGCATGGAGGGTGTTTGTCTTTTGGGTTGCAAAGAGTTACTCTGCTCCTTTACATATCCAGTTGATCCGTGGCATTTAAGTTACATGACTAAACAAGGCTCCAGCATGCTTGTAATGTATCTGGCCAGTGAGATTATTGTGGATGGGAGATTTAACCCATCACTGCAATACTCATCGTAGAGTTTAAGCCTTGAGAATTCTCTCCTCATTTTCTTTGTTAGGCTGCAGTAGATGATATGATTATTTGTCACAGGCCATTGTACACATATTTAACATTGCACATGCAGATTAAATTTTATTTAAGTTGCTGCTTGAGTATTCATCTCTACCATCACTGGCTGGTCTAATGCTTCTTTGGACGATACGCACGCTTAAGAAGTTTCAAATATTTCTTGTACTTTCTGCTTCCAGGGTTAAGTCAGCTTTTGCTTCAGCTTTTGTGCAATTCTGAAAAGAGTTAAGTCCAGAATGATGAGTTACAGAGAATAACTGTTGTCATCAATGCTTACGCTGGATAATATCACAATACTAACCTGATTATCTCAACATTTCAAGTATTCAACATTAACCATGTGCTCATTGTGGTGGGTTTTCCATTGGTCTTCCATTGTTGAAAAACCCTTTCAAGACCCTTGACTCTGCTTGTGTCGTTGTTGGATTGTAGTCTTTGTTAATTAATAGTCATTGTCTTTAGGCTGAAGAACGATAATGATTTATTGCAAGAGAAATGGTTTGTGGACATTTTGAGGAAGAAAAGGCATGGATATGGTTTGGGAAAAGAGAGGTTTGTGGGTAACTGAAACAGCTGTGAAAAGTGAGTGAGTGGGTGAGTAGTTTGTTTGGAGGTAAGTCTCGTCCTTCCCATTTCTTCTTCTTGCATTGCTGTCCTTTGGTAGATTTCCGCCGAAGCTGCGTAGCATGTGCCACTGCCTCTACCAGGTGGTAACACAGCGCTTCCAGCAGAGTACGGTAGAGGCCGTCTGGATCGTCATAGGAACTGTTATTTTCCTTCGCTTTATCAACCCTGCCATAGGTACAGTTCGTCTGTCTGTCTGTCTGTCTGTCTGTCTGTCTGCTTTTGTGTGTGTCTGTCTGTTTGTTGAACTGTTGTGTGGTTTCTGCATTTGTATCTGTTGATAGTTGCTTGGTTGTTATCTTCTGTTTGGCTTTATTGCATTGCTTCTGACATTGTAGACGGTGGATCCAAAGGTTTCGTCAAGTCAAAAAATCTTTTTTTAAGCTTCAGAATGTTAGGATTTGCTCTGGTGCTTGACGTCTGTTTAAGACTCAATGCTCCAACTCATTAAGCACCACAACCCCATATAATTATCAATTGTTTGGAGGGTTATAGCCAGATTAATTGTCCACGAGAGTAACACAGATTTAGTTTAAGGACAAAACATTTGAAGTTTAGTGAAACTTTTGGATCCACTCATTGCATTTTTGGTAAGGTCTTTGCTACTGGAGCCATGCACAATGTGTGTGGCTCCTGCGTACTAGTGAATGCTAAGCGCCAATTGCACCAACACGGATCTGAATGTAGATGCACTGATCACTCTCTGCTTAGTGCTTTTGACAGCAGAATGAAAGATGTGCATGGCATCTTCTTCATATTATATTATTCGATTTTATATCAAGTGTCATTGCATTTGCCTGCATGCTGTTAGATACTGTGATGCCAGTTCGCTTTTAGATATATAATCCGTCTCTGCTTTTCTTGTTGAGTTTTTAAATGTGGCTGAAACGCAGATAATGTTAAACATTGCTGATATGTCTTTCCATTCAGTGTTTCTTTCTGCTTGCTGCTGCCAGACACTTTGAACCTCAGACACTTTGAACCTCATTGCTGTAGTTGTGTCTGTGTGTTCATTTCAAGTCAAACAAGATCCGTATTGTTGCAATTGGCTTTTCATGCTAATCTGGTTTTTGTACTTGTAGAACTGTTGACAATGCAATGCTTTAGTCATAAGATATGATAGTTTTACTGTAACATTTTCCACTTACCCGATACCATAAGTTGCATTTCTGTTGATCTAAAGAGAGATTTGTTAAAGATGAGCACTCTAAAGGTAAGATGCCAATTGGTTAGATCTCTTGCCTTGTAACACGGAGGGTACGGGTTCGATCCTCCTCCCTTGAAACGGTTACTGTGTAGGGACCTTGAGCAAGTCATTCACTCACAATTGCTCAGCGACATTGATTGATGCATAGTGGTGCTTAATAAATCAAAATAATAATAATAATAATAATAATGATAATGATAATGCTGTAAACACACTTAGGTACGTACGTACAATGTGAATTCATTTAATTTAAGATCAAATCCTGACTAGGACAGAGCTGAACCCATCGTGTGATTTTAAGAAAGCAATGACTACTTCCTCAGTCACTCTTGCCTGTCAATGCGATACTCGTTCTCTTTGGCAGGAATCATCTTCCCAGGTTGCTCTTCCCTTTGCCCTGTCTACCATTTGGAATCATCACCTGGTCATTGCTGGATGTAATGTATTGCATTTGGACATTTTTAAACACCAGGTCCTCTTAAACTCCTCAACTGAGTTATTGACAGTCAACATTAAACCATCCTTACAGGTGGGACCATTCTGCTTCATGCTCATCAAAATTATCATTTACAATAACAACAGAGTAACAGTACTAATGAGAATTAGATCTATAATAACAGTGAAGTTACTGTTAACATGAGGTGATGATGAGACAGGTGGTTGACGTGTGTGTGCATGTGATGTGCAGTGTCTCCGTGTGAGTCGGGCATCATAGACCAACAGCCAACCGGTCGGATGAAGAGAGGTCTGACCCTCATGTGTAAGATCATGCAGAACATTGCCAACCACGTCCTCTTCACCAAGGAACTCCACATGAGACCCTTCAACGACTTCCTCAAGACTAACTTCGAGGCAGCACGAAGGTCAGTCAACTGTCTGTCTACCTGTCTCTCTCTCTGTCTCTCTCTGTCTCACTCTGTCTTTCTTTCTCTGTCTGTCTCTATCTCTCTTTGTCTCTGTCTCTGTCTGTCTCTATCTCTCTTTGTCTCTGTCTCTGTCTGTCTCTATCTCTCTTTGTCTCTGTCTCTGTCTGTCTCTATCTCTTTCTCAAGCACTCACAATCATAAGAAGTGATTTTAATGAATAGGTAAACATTTCTGCTTCTCGTTCTTAAGCTCTGTGTCGTCATTAGCTGATCTATTTTTAGGTTTTTCATAGAGATCGCCTCGGACTGCGAGACGCTCGACACTAGCAACCACAGTCTGTCGTTCATAAGCGATGCCAATGTCCTTGCTCTTCACCGTCTGCTCTGGATCAACCAGGAGAAGATCGGAGACTACCTGTCGAGCAGTCGCGATCACAAGGCTGTCGGCAGGAGGCCCTTTGACAAGATGGCAACACTTCTCGCCTACCTAGGCCCACCAGAGCACAGGCCTCTTGATTCTCAGTAAGACCCTCATCATCACTGGTATCAACTTCATACTGATCATCATCTCTTCATCATCGTAATCATCCTCATCGTCATCAGTGCTACTGTCATTATCATATGAACAATAGTTTCTTTTGTTGGATTGGTTTCATTCTGCGATTAGCAATTCCTCATCGTAAAGTATTTTATTCCTTATGACTACTATTTCTCACTGACCTCAGACAGTTGCATTAGTATCCTCTTTCTGCTGACGTTTAACTGTCCATTCTCAATCCTATCTTAGGAATCTGTGCAACATTCTTTCATTCCTTCATTTGTTGATTCATTCATTGAGAACACTTGTTCAGCACCTCTACAAGACACATACTTCTCACATTACAATTGCAATTACCTACCGACAGACACTGGGTTATCATCACCTGGCAGCTGACTAACCAACTGTATTCATGTAATGAATATTCGTAATAATAGCAATAATAATAATAATTAAAAATAATAGTAGTAATTATAATAGTACTAGCATTAATAATTATAATAATAATATATATTGTTAGAGTAATAATAATAATCTCTGGTGACATTGTGTGGTTGTAATGTGTTGCAGATGGAGCAGTATGGATATGACGAGTACAAAGTTTGAGGAGATCATGTCGAAGCACAACATGCATGAGAAGGATGAGTTCAAGTCACTCAAGTCGCTCAACATCTTCTACCAAGCAGGAACAAGCAAAGCAGGAAATCCTGTCTTCTACTATGTCGCACGTAGATACAAGTCAGTCAGCTTCTCTTCTGATGACGTTTTCTGTCATTGTCTCTCTTCTGTCGATACCACGGACTAACCTTCTGCATTGTGGAGTTAGCTATAGACTACCATCTGTTCTATGTATCATCTGTTCTTTGAACCATCTGTTCTGTGTACCATCTGTTCTACATTCCATCTGTTCTATGTACCATCTGTTCTATGTACCTATGTGCATCTCAAGATGCTTGTTATTGTGCATTTTTAGTTGCAACCGAAAGTTGGTTCATTTTTGTTCTAGACTTGCCTTAGTATGATATGAGTTGACTGATAATGACTTCTGCAGAGGAGGTAAACTAGGTTTAGGATTGCATATCACTAGCGCACTGTGTGCTTTCTGGTGCTGGAAATGAAGGTGCATTTGATATTTTGATTATCTTACATCTGGGATGTTATACTGATTGGTTGAACTGGCTCTTTCAGTTACAAACTGAACTGCAACTTTGATTTGAATCAATTAAATTGATAACCTGGATGGAGTACTTGTAGTGAACCTATAATCAAATGCTGCTGATCAATTTTTATGAACATTTGTTTCAATCTGAAATGGATGTTTAACGCAACTCACCATTACAGTAATTTAGAGTAATTGTTGTCCACTTTGTTACATTTCCTATATTTAGATGTTGTGTCCGAGCACTTAACGTTCAATGCATTGCACAGATTTTGATATCTCTGATGTTCTTTGAAGGGTTCTTGACATAAACGGTGATCTTCTCATCTACCATGTTCTCCTCACACTGAAGCCATTCTACCACAAACCGTTTGAACTCGTCATTGACTTCACCCATACCTGTGCTGACAACAGATTCAGGGTAAGGCCGCACTTCACTCCACTCAGCGCATCACATTAAATTATGGAAAATTGCTTTATTTGTCTAAACTGGAGTTTTTCAAATTGTTTGCTGTACCACGAAAGAGCCAGAGTTGTTCCACCAAATTTTTTAGTAGAAATATTCTCATATAAATTAATTAAATTACAGTGCACTTTTGCCTAGTTCTACAATTATATATTTTTTCATAAAAACTTTCATCATCTATATGTATGTAACATTTAATACTAGACTACAGTGCCACCAATGGACTCTAGAAATACATAATTTTAGTAGGATTTGAATACTGTGAATGTAGCGTCAACTGTAAGTTACTGTAAATTTACGGTTAATTCTACGAGAGTCCAGCGTTAAGAACTGAGGAGTGCCATGACGGAAATGTTCATTGCCAAGTGTGCCAGATTGGGAAGAAGTTTGAGAACTACTGGTCTAAACCATTGTGTTTGTAATCATTTTGACCTGGTTTTGAGCCAGATGTTGTTTGATGGTCGATTGGAAGTTTTTGATTGATGTTTACAGACCGACTTCCTGTCAAAGTGGTTTGTGGTGATGCCTGAGGTCGTCTACCAGAACATCTACCAGGCCTACATCTACAACTGCAACTCATGGGTCAGAGAGTACACCAAGTACCATGACCGCATACTGGCACCCCTCAGAGTAAGTACTTAATGCACGATAACTAATACTTGTCCTTTGCAGTAGACAATCATTATTCTCTTGCAATTTATCAGTCACTCAATACTGAGATACTTCTGGACATGTATTTAATAATTCCAGTACCTAACACATAATATCAGTTCTCTTACATTACTTCTTGCCTTCTTCACGTAAATCATCTATATCTCATATTACACCAAGATATTCGTATAATTATACAAATTATCAACTGTGTTTGCATTTGTGAAGTACTAAAGACTTAATCAGTAACTTAAGTTGCGCCGGTGTCTCATGCACAAGGCATCAACCGATGGCACATTAACACCAAGCCGTAACCAGGTCAACATCCAGAAGGTCAGTCTGTATATGACAGAGAGGCAGCCTATAGCGGATAAGCAATTTGAAAGAGGTAAGGCTTATCACGTTATCAGGTACCCTGATAAATGCATCCCAACAGAGAAATGTCAAAGATTCAGTGGACTGAAAAATTGCAAGAGAAGAATGATTTTAAGTTGTATATATCGTATTTAATGTTGTTATTTATTGACTGTGTTAGAATCTGCCTGTGGATAATTGATTGCTGAATATGTCACAGAACAACCGAAAGCTGATCTTCATAGACCATCCGGCCAAACTGAATGAGTATATAGACGCTGATCAGCAGAAGTTGCCTGGAGCGACCCTCTCACTCGAAGAGGACCTCAAGGTCTTCAATAACGCCCTCAAACTCTCACACAAAGACACCAAAGTTGCCATCAAGGTTACACCACTTTCTCTTTCTCTTCTTTAGTCAATTTTCATTAAGAAATCTACAGATATCTGTTTATTCATGACAGTCAAAACACTTGCAGCATACTCTTGAACTTAAAACCCACATAATCCTTATAACCCACACATTATTATTACATGAATTCTGATATGAATATGACTGATGAAAAATTGATTCCAGATTTAATTAGCTTCTGAATGCAGCCTCATTGTAACACAACCTTTTTCTAATGCACCACTTAGAATGGATCTCAAGTGTAGCACTACAAGGGAATTTCAATATAAATGTGTTTGTCTTTCAGTGGCAGTTTATTTCACATAAGTGACAATATAGATGTCGTGGGTATGTTCTTGTGTCATCTTAGATGTGTTGTTTTTTGGTCAGACATGTTCTAAGCTGTGGTTCTTGACTATGTTCTTAGAAAGTGTTCTAAGTTCCTAGGAAGTGTTCATAAGTTGTTGGCTGTGTTGTTGTTGTTAGGTTGGTCCAAATGCGATCCAGGTGACGTCTTCAGAGAAGAGCAAGGTCCTCTGCCATTCCGTTCTTCTCAACGACGTCTACTATGCTTCAGAAATTGAAGAGGTGAGAAGACGGCCCTTCTCTTCCTCACTCTTCATCAGTCTCTCATAGTTTTCTCATACATGCGATAACTTAAAACCCAGGAGTCGAGCACTAAAATACGGTTTCTGATATCTCTTAATGACTTGTAATTACAAATTTATATAGCACCACTTGTAGAGAGTCGGGTGAGAGATGACTATCAGGGCACAAGAACATCTTAATGCAAGCTGTAGCAGCTTAGAACTTAGATTCATCTTACCCCCCATAGCCTGACTTCTCATTTGTCTGACTTAGCGTATTTCAACCGAATAGCTTCTCTGATGGACTATGACTTCCGTTTCAGTTGAAGTGACCATCAGTTGATGTCTTGTGTATTATGATAACATTGGCACAATAGAAGTCATTAGATTGGATTTTATATGTATGTATATATATATGAGTGGATGGAGTGGATGAGGAAGATGATCGCTCGATTGAAAATGCTTGCAGACCATTTTGTTTGGTCGTCGTTTCATTGTCGTAGGTCGGGAGCTCTCTTGAAGTGGCTATATATAAATTTGCAATTAAAATTACAATAGTGACTACGTAAGCAAGTCTTCTTGTAACCAAATGAATTTCTTTGTCGTTGCTGTGGGATTTTCTGGTTGCATCGATTGTGATCTGTGGCTGAGTGGTTGTCTTGTTTGTTGTCGTTGTGAAACAGGTGTGTCTAGTGGATGACAACCAGTTTACGCTGACGATATCTAACGAAAGTGGACCACTGAGTTTCATTCATAACGATTGTGACAGCATCGTCCAAGCCATCATCCACATTCGCACGAGATGGGAACTCTCACAACCGGCGAGTTTCTTCTTCTTCTTCTAACAGTCAGACCTTGTGTGGAATTCTGTGCCTTAACGTTCTTAGGTTCATTGTTAATTGTTTGATGATGGTGAATGACGTACAGATGTGATGCACAGCAGATCTGTAAAAGTTTGGTGTCCAGGATGGATGAGGGAGTAAGGGAGCTGTTATAGACGGCCATTATCTGAGCATTGATGTAGAACGTTTTGAGAGAGAGATTTGAGAGGCGGAGGAGGAGGAGGAGGGTGACTGCCGACCCTTGACCCAGATGACTCCCATGACCACTGCTGACCTTTGACCCATATGTGTCCAAGGGGTTCAAAGGATACAGCACCTAAGAACATCTTAGAATATTTTGTCAGTTGAAATTGTCTGAGTTGTTTTGTTGTTGTTGAGGCGACCATTGATAAATGCCTTGCATGTTATGATAACATCACTTTAGAAGTCATCAGTTGAGATTAGATTTCTAACGACTGCTTTCTCTTTAGGATTCTGTGACGGTTCACACGAAGATCCGACCAAAAGACGTTCCGGGAACGCTTCTCAATGTCGTACGTACAGACACAACCATCTCAGTAGCCAGTCATTGCAATCATCATTGTTGTGGTAATGGTAATGGCTGTGCTGGTTGTTATGGTGATGGAGAGTTGGCAGTCGGGCAGCAATGCTGATGGCAAGTGGCAGATGGTGGTTGTGGTGGCGATGCTGGTGGTTGTGCTGAGTGGTGGTAGTTGTGGTTGTGGTGATGGTGGTGTTGTTGGTGATATAGACAAATTGGTTGGCATGTGTTGTAGGCTCTGTTGAACCTCGGTAGTTCTGATCCTAGCCTGAGGTCGGCTGCGTACAACCTGCTTTGTACCCTGACGCAGACGTTTGACCTGAAGATCGAAGGTCAGCTGCTGGAGACAGCTGGGCTCTGCATCCCTTCCAACAACACGATCTTCATCAAGAGCGTCAGTGAACGACTCGCTGCCAATGAGCCACACCTGACGCTTGAATTCCTCGAGGAATGCATCCAGGGATTCCGTAATTCCAACATTGAAATGAAGCATCTGTGTCTTGAGTACATGACACCCTGGCTGCCCAACCTCACCAGGTCAGGCTCTCTCCTTCGTTCACCACTGCCTCAGATTTTCGTCTGTTTTCAGACACTGAGTGTGCATTTGACTTGTCTGGAGTGTATACACGTAGAATGAATATTTGAGAGATTAGCTCAAGTCAACTACACGCAATTTCATTCTAAAACCTGAAATTTTACTTGCCAGTTCAAGTACAGTTTGAGGAAGAGTGTGCAGGTGACATTTCTCAGTATTTTAATTACTGGCTAACTTACATTCCCAGAACTTCTTATAAGATTATAATAACGTTAGCAATAATAGCAATGGCACTGTGGCCTTTTTTGAGGTACGTTCACTGATGTTGCAGAAGACAAGGCCTAGTTTTCCAGATAACCTTTGAACATCATATATTTAAGATAAAATTTAATAATAATTTTATGGGATCATTTCTACCTTTGGTTAACAGAAACGGTAATTATTATAATGGTTGTTAATATAATAGTTGCATTATTAGTTATAATTGTGGCTGTAATACGAGGGGTGTTCAATAAGTTTTGAGCCTAACCTATATAAACAAAAGGTACACGAATGAGCACACATTTGTTTTTTAACATGGTCACCACCTTTGTCAATGTTTGTAATGGTCTCTGAGTTTTTCAATGCCAGTAAAATAGAATAGTTCTGACTGCCCCATCAACTTCCTTTGCATACTTGAGCCCATCATTAGTTGAAAATCGCCATCCACAGAGGTTTTTAAAATTTTGAAGCAGGAGGTAATATACTCAAATCAAAATCGTCTTGACTGAACCAGTGCTAAAGCCCGTAATTTACTGAGCTTAGCTCATAGCACAATATGTCTCATGGCACATTGCTTGAAATCCGCATTCAACTACAGCAGCTTGTCCAACATGTAACCCATGGGCAGGTGCTTCGTTAATCCTTCATTTTCTGTTAAGCATTCAGGAGACCCATCTTGCACAGACTTTAGTCATCAACAAGTGTTCATGCAAAATCGTCCTAACTGAACCAGTGCTAATGCCCACGGTGTCAGCTATCTGCTGCACACTGACTCAAAGATTCTGCAAGACAATATTTTCTACAGCACGACAGGTTCCTTGACAGACAGCTTCAGATGGGCATACAGACCGGGGGCTCATCTTCGAGACTTGTTCTGCCTCAACGAAACTCAGCAGCCGAGCGCTTGACCGTGGCATACGATGGCGTATCTTCACCGTATACAACAATCATTTGATTGTGTATCTGCTGTGGCTAAATCTTCTCCAGTGTCAACAATTCTTTCACTGCACGATTGTGAATTTTTTTAAAAATCCGACATACTGCACTACCACCTATATTCAATATATTGTACCTTGTAAAATGTAATATATTGTACCTTGTAAAGACGACAAGAAATTTTTTAGAGAATATTAACAGGACTCTGTACCTAAGGTCTGTAACAATTGTCCGCCCAAAAGTATAGCGGAAGCTCAAAACTTACTGAATATCCCGTGTAGTAGTTGCGATAGTAGTTATGATGATTGTCTGAAAATAGATTTCTTTGTTTTAGATTCTGTCGTCATACGGATGAGAATAAGCGTCAGAAGGTGGCTCTGATTCTGGACAAACTGATAACGATGACAATTGACGAAGTGGAGGTAAGAGAGTCTTTACTGTTCTAGTCACTTGGTAGAACTGCTGAAGAAGACCATCTCATGCCATTGTGATGTTGTCATTTAATTTCATTCAGAAGCCAGGCTAAATACATTATGATTAGATATAAGATGTTAATTAATAGTCTATCACTATCTTGATAATTATCGTTTATTATTATTAGGATTTATTACTGTTGTTTTTGTTATTCTTAGCCTGGCAATTTGTTGTGCAAATTGGCTTCCAGTGTTTGACGACATCTTATGGCTGCCAGGGCTGTGGACGTCGCCCTCCTTTGTTATCCAGTCTCGATACTGGCACTACTAGAGTACAGCCAGTTGCAGCGTGCAAAGAGTAACATAGTGAAGCTAATGTGATATTGGCAGCAAGGGTGTCTACAAGTTTTAAGAACATCATTGCATACAGCAGAAGTGAGTCAAGAAGGTAGATGGCGCTTTTGGTTGGGCGCTATATAAATGATTGGTTATGGTGCACTAGAGTTTGTCTGTTGATGAAGTTGGTATGTAAGTGAAGAGGTGATTGAGGAGTGTCTTGTTGAGGAGTGGCAAATGATTTCCTTGATTGGTTGGTTATAGATGTACCCATCAATTCAAGCGAAGATCTGGGGCAACATAGGACAGGTGTCCGATCTGCTCGACATGGTACTCGACAGCTTCATCAAGGTTTGTCTCTCTATCTGTCGCTCTCTTTATCTCTGTCTGTGTCTTTGTCTGTCTGTTTTCCTCTCTGTCTGTGTCTCTCCCTTCGTCTGTTGTCATTTGTGATTTTCAGCAGATGGCTATTCCAGAGGAAGGTCGTTTACAGTTGCATTTGTTCAGCTTACTTATGTAATTAAATTCAGTGTAATTATGATAACAGTTATTAGGTAAGCTGTGATGTAAGAGATCATGTCGTCTGTCTCTATGTCTCTGCCATTGTCTATGTGTGTCTGCCTCGCTGTGTCTGTTCTAAGCTGTGTTGTTGTCATTTGCTGCAGAGGAGCGTGACAGGTGGTCTTGGTTCGATTCAGGCTGAGATCATGGCAGATACGGCTGTTGCTTTGGCATCAGCCAATGTTCAGCTTGTCTCTCGAAAAGTCATCTGGCGTCTGTGCCGAGTAAGTGCTCAGTGCTGACTCAGATGCTGTCGCCCTCTAGGCTTCTCTTTGTTCACTGTGTATGAACCATTTCGGGAAAGTCAGAAGATGTTTGTTTATTACTAAGATCTTCCCATATTTGATCCTTTTGAGAAGACATTCAGTCTCATCAGCTTCAGTAATTATGATAGCATTTTGAGAGCTTCCTGTCATACAATAATGACCACTTTTCATATGGTCATAGGTTTATTTCCTACTATAAGTCATGTGTAAGTGATGGGTACCCATGACTCTCCTGTCTAATTGAAAGTCTATGAATCAATCTTCTATGGTAAATCTAATAATTGTTTGAGATTAGAAACTGTCAAGACTTCAGGCAGTTAGAAAATTCTCATAATACTTATAGTAGAGTGACTTGTGCAATGCTTTCGTTTAGGAGATGTCATGTGTGTTTTTTTACCTCTGCATGACTTTTGAGTGTTTCTGTTGGCTGTTGTATTGTTGTAGCTGATTGATCGGACTTGTATGTCTCCAACACCGACCTTGGAGCAGCATCTGATGTGGGATGACATTGCCATTTTACTCCGATATCTCCTTATGCTCTCCTTCAACAATTCACTTGATGGTCAGAACTTAACTAATCGCTTTCTCTTATCCTCTTCTTTGTTGTCTGGAAAATTCCTCTGCATTCCTCATTCAGTTCAATGCTGGATTGCATCACCTGCGTCTCTTTTCACTCATCTTCTCTAGCTGGATATTTCCATTGTATTTGAATTGACATTTATTTAATGCCAAATAATTTAAGCAATATTATATGTAGGAGGAGGAAAGATTTCTTATAGCTATTACAAAGACAGACAGACAGGAAGTGGATTGGTCTCATACTGCAAGGGGACTCTCAACTGAGAACTATCATGGAGATGGAGATTAGAATGGAGGAAACGAGAATGAGAGGAAGACTGTCAAGCTGCTGGAATGTATGATGGTGGATGGATACAGTGAACTGAAGGAGGAAGCCCAGCATCGAGAGGAGTGGCATCATTGGACGTTTGAACCTTGGGCAGAGAACTTGAAGAGGAAGAAAGTCATGTAATACAAATAAAAATATTAATATGCATCGAAAGGTTAGACGGAATGTACAGTAAGTCCTGCTATTGCTTTAGATTGTTTCTGTGTTGTATACTGCCATGCAGTCTGGATGTATTCTATCCTCAATGTTGTTCTGCCTTAGAAATAATGAGCGATGAGTAGGAACGCTCTCTGGACGAGTGGTTTGAAGTGGATTCCTTCAGAAGTCAGACTAGGAGAAAGAATGTCTGAATTTGCTTCTGTAAGTTCTGTTGTTTTATTTTGTGTCTAGTTGCCACTCACTTGCCGCTGTTGTTTCACGTCGTGACTCTTCTGGTCTGTACCGGTCCATTGTCCCTTCAGGCGTCAACACATGGCCTCGTCATCAACATCATCCACTCACTCTGCACCTGTTCACAACTCAACTTCAGTGGTATGCATTGGAATCTTTGCCAAAGAAAATCAGATGGTTGAGGCAGTTGTGTTTATGAAATTCTCACCTGAAGAGCACAAGGTTATTGATGAGCCCCAGTGCAGTGGGTCTCTTGGCCATTTTCCTCCTCTGTTGCACAGATGGTTTCACCTTGAAAGTGGAAGAGAATTTTCCTGGAGTGAAGAATTCCAGTGACATAATTGAATTCAGATTTTCATATATAGATTTCTATTCATTATCCAAAATTGGTTGTTCAGCAATGCAAAATGCATGTTTGTAATCAAATGCTTTCAAACCAAGAAGAAGAAGGAAAGCACTGCCCCGTATGCTAGCCTCAGAGGCAGGCATAGGTATGCAGTGTTAGCAATTTCATTTCCTTGCTCTCTGCATATGAAGGCAGGGGCTAGTCCTCACCATCACTGTCTCATCTTCCCACACCCCACTGTACAGTCAGTGTACTCGATATAGCAGAGTTGGTTAGGGGTGCAGATGGAGCAGAAATCTAAAATCAAATTTCTGCTCTGATGGGGATTTGAACCTCTGACTAATAATTGAAATTCAAGTCCTACTTTTGGTTTGAAGCGTCATTCCCATCAAAGCCGTAGATGTCTGAGGAGTTTATCTGTTGTGTTTGTAGAGGACATCTTGAGAATGTTGAAGCTGAGTCTGACGGAGTTCTCTCTTCCCAAGTTCTACCAACTGTTTGGTATAAGCAAGGTGAAGTCGGCCGCGGTCAGTGCTTTCCGGTCAAGCTATCGTCCAGGTGACCGGTCATTTGCCTACACTCCACCGGAGCAAGAGAGAGTGTCTCTACAGTCGCTGGAAATCATCACAGACTCACTGCTGGAGATCATGGAGGCATGTCTTTGTAATTGTAATTGGTAACTTCTTTTGCATTACAGGCAATCATTCAGTCAATTAGGAGATCATAATTGTGATTGTAATCAAAGATTTACATAGCGCCTCCTCTTCAAGAGAGAGACACATCAGAGCCACTTCTGACCTAATGACGGAAGACCAAGATTGAACAAAATGGCACTTATGGAATAGATGTAAAGAAAGAGAGGTGTTCATGTCATAGGGTTATAGGTAAGTTAGTAATTAGGAGGTTCTTATTGTTCAGTTGGAGGTTGTAATCTATTACTATTCATACGAGTTCTATATCGGACTTCACTAGACATTAATCGATGTTTGAAAACACAGATGTTATCCACTTGAGACATTTGAAATCCAGTTGATAAGGAAAGCTAGAAGGAATCAGGCAATATCTGCTATTTAACAAGTTGAAACGGGTGTGTTTATAGTCCGTGTTTGGTTTCATTTCTGTAAACTCTAAGATAAGAATTCATTGGATTAGATTGGATTATATTGATGCTTACTTACTTATTGACGCATGTAGGGTTGTATGAAGGAGATGAAGGACTGTCAGTGGAGACAGCACTGGACTGAGTTGGCTCGTGGCTTTGCCTTCCAGTACAACCCGGCTCTTCAGCCGAGAGCCATCATCGTCTACGGCTGCATCAGCAAAACCGTCACTGACTCAGAGATCAAGCAACTCCTAAGAATCCTCGTCAAGGTAACTAGTTTGGCTTCTTGTCAAGTGGTCATCATGACAGGTGGTTGGTGTCATCTCAGGTTGTTAGGCGGATGAATGGGTGGTGGTGGTGGTGGTGATGGTGGTGGTGGTTATGTTGGTCGTTACATTGGTAGTTTACTGGTAACCATTTTCTTGGTTCTGATGTCATAGAGTGTTGTTGTGTGTTGTTGGGAATTAATTTCTCGTCCCAAACTCGCTGGTCCAACAGCTGCATTGCTATTTTCTATATGCTGGTCTGTTAATATTAGTAAGGATGTTCTTCTTAACATCTCTTAACGCTTGTACTATGCATCTCTCTCTCTTTGTACAACTACTCAGTGCTATTGTTGTTGTTAGGCTCTGGAGTCATACACTGACCTGACGTTGATTGAGGCGATCATCATGTGCCTCACACGACTGCAGCCACTTCTAAGACCAGTGAGTGAATTGTCACCAAAAACTTGAAGCTTTTACTGAAGGAAACAGTGCTGGAATGCGAAATGATTTCCTAGTTAAACAACGGTAGATACACTTCGACTGCCTTCCAAATGAATCAAGGTCACTGTTGTGAGCTTTCCTGAGTCCCCTTTGCTTCGGATAGATTCAAAGAGTCATAGCCATAATAATTGGGTTTACCAATAAGGAGCATAGCCCCTGAAACGAAATGGAGTATATTGATTTAGTTAGCGATTCTATGTAAAATGTAACGTCTAGGCTTGTCAGTAAGAAACTTGATGACTGTGTTACTGCTTTTAAAATGCCCTAACGGAAATCACAGGCAAGGGACTGCTTTTGGAACTGATATCCCCCTATGAGATGAGGAGAGATGTTGTCTTTAGGTTGTTGGGCAGATTGTAGATTCTTGTCGAAGGAAGAGAACTGGTATTACTAACCATTCTAATCTGTTTAATCCAGTTGTAATTGGACATTTATATAGCGCCACTCAAAGAGCAAAAGAAATGAGAGGCACTTTCTGTCCTATCCTATATGATGTTAAATGTCATTAAGAACTAGATTGTTTTACATCAGTTAGCAAAACAATTCACAGTCAACTGGAAGATTCAATATATTTACTTCTCTAGGATTATTATAAAACTGCACAAGCCATTGTCGATCATTAAATGCTTTTGAAATTGGAGTCATTGAAGATGGGTGAGTCTTTTGTGTCTGTTGTCTTGAGATGAGGAGTTGATTGTCGTTTGGCTTAGGATTCTCCGATCCATCGTCACTTGTTCTGGGTCGCCATTTCAGTGCTTCAGCTGGATGAGGTGTCCCTCTACGCTGCCGGTCTGGCCCTTCTCGAACAGAACCTTCATATGCTTGACAGCATGGCACTGTTTGAAAATCAGGTGAGCATAAAGCATCCATCTCTTGAAGCATTTCAATTTGATTGTGGTTATTTCTGTCCTACTGACAGCTGGTGAAGAGATGGTTATCACATTAAAGCATTGATCAATGGTCACTTGAAGTGAAATTGTAATAAGAAATCAGTTATTCTGTCTGTCAAACGTTGAAGTCTTTTAATGTGTCTTATTGTCACTTTGTAATCAATTCCATCCGGTCATCATTAGATGGCCATTCCATCTTCATCTTATTATCCTCCTCCATTTCTAAAGGAAATAATTGTCTATTCAATTAACCCGGTCAAACTCCAATACTTAAGTTAGAGTTTAGAGTCAATTTAGAGATCTTTATTGCTGTGTGTTTAGGTACAACCATGTTTATGGTATCACTGCATGAATGTATGAATGACAGGCCTTTTTCTTCCTCAATAAAACCCCCTTAGCAGTTTCTCTGCCTCATCCTCCCTCAGGTCTCTCTGGTAACTGGACTCTGATCTTTCATGACATCTCTCAAAAACTCTTCTCACACAATGCAGTGCTCGTGAATAAGCTGGTGTCCTAGAGTAGCGCTTTAGAAATGTAGAGATTACTACTGCAGAAACTGGTCAAAGAAGCGACTAACAGAGGAACCGTGCTTAATGCACGGTATTGCTTCTGACCATATTTATGTTGCACTTGGATATGAATAGATGTAGAGATTATTAATTGTAAAGGAGTGTCGATGATGTTTGCCTGTGCAGAGTCTGGAGAGGATAATGATGGAGACGAGGGAACCTCTGGAGTGGCATTTCAAGCAGCTCGATCACTCAATGGGACTCAGTTTCAAGACCAACTTCAACTTTGCTCTCGTTGGCCACCTTCTCAAAGGTATCCATCATCATTCCTTTGTACCTTCTCAAAGGTATCCATCATCATTCCTTTGTACCTTCTCAAAGGTATCCATCATTGTTCCCTTGCACCTTCTTAAAGGTATCCAGAAGAAGAAGAAGAAATTGGAGAAGGAGAAGAAGAGCAATCCCTTCAGCTACCCTGAGAGGCAGTCATGGGTATGAAGTGTTAGTGACTTCATTTTTCTTACCCTCTGCATTTGAGAGCAGAGGGCCAGTCCTCTCCCTTGCTGTCTGATCTTCTCACCAACAGTGTACTCATTATAGGTGAGTTGACTACGGAGTGCGGATAAGTGTTGAGGGAAACTTCTGCCCTGGGGAAGCCCAGTTGAAGAACTCCAGCGGGTGAGGAAATCAGAAGTTAGGCTGTGGTAAGTAAGCAAGTTGAAGGAGGAGAGTTGTGTCTTCAATTCCTAGCAGAACTAGGAATTCACTCAGACAAAAGGACACAAGTTGCCGTCCATGTCAGAGATATTAGAAATGGAAAACGTTTGGAATGAATGACATTTTAAAGTCAAAAGTTGCTTAGGTGCACTTCTTAAGACTTCTTTGAGTTGTTTAGTTTGTGGCTGTTTTTTTTGTTTTCTAGGCACTCGTCATCCGATTACAAACACTGTCTCTCGCACGATTCGAGTTCTCAACATGCTCCTCTCGATTATTGCCAAGCCTTCCAAACGGTTATTATCTTATTAGTAGTCATTGTCTTATCATTATCTTAGTAACTCTTATCATTATGTATTTGTAGTAACTCTTCATTTTCTTATTATTACTCATTGGTAACTCTTAGATAATTATGATAAGTTACCATGGTCTTATTAGTAACTCTTATTGTTACCCGCACTGGGCGTGACAGGTAGCTGACGATGTCTACTGTTGTATGCTCTGTTCGTGACTTGGGGATTGTCCTTGACCCTCACCTTGTCACCTTGTGCTGTCAGCTCGTGGAGCTCTAGCGATCGTCCTGGTGAACACACTCCACCGTCTCCTATTCGATGACAAGTCTCTCAATTCCGCCAAATTCATGCCAGTTACATCTTGTATCTCATCCATCCATCTCCTCCTTGGGCGACCCAGTCTTCTCCTCCCCTCACCGCACGCCAGCATCATTTCCTTCTCCAGACCATCAGATCGCATAACATGTCCAAAGAACCTTAGCTTCATTCTTGTCGCAGTTTGTTTTAACGACTCTTCATTCTCAACTCCAATCTCCTCTCGTATTGATTCGTTCGTTCTTTTCTCAGTCCAAGATATTCTCAGCATCTTCCTCCATATCCACATTTCACAAGCGTTAACCTTATTTTCCATGTTCTTTGTCATTGTCCACGTCTCGCAACCGTACAGTACCGTAGGAAAGATTAGTGCTCTCACGAGCCTTTTTTTGGTTTCTATGCTCACATGTTTGTCTTTCCATATCTTTTCAAGTCCGGTCATTGCAGCTTTCCCTATAGCAATCCTTCGTTTTATTTCTGGATCACACTTTCCCTCCTTTCCAACCAGTGATCCTAGGAATGTGAAGCTTTCTACCACCTCTATTTCCTCTCCGTCTATCTCAAAACTATCCCAATCTGCTGTTGTCATGACCTTTGTCTTCTTTATGTTGAAGTATAAACCAGCTTTTTCACTTTCTCTCCTGACCCTTCTTATCAGTTCTGCCAGATCCTCTTTTCTTTTTGCCATTAATGTTGTGTCATCCGCGTATCTAAGGTTATTCAGTGTCTTTCCAGCAATTTTTACTCCCTCAATTGCCCCTTCCAGTTCTGCCTTTCTCATTATTCTTTCAGCATATAGATTAAACAGGAATGGAGACAAGATGCATCCCTGCCTCACTCCTTTCTTGATTCTGAAATTGTCAGTGTCTCCGTATTCTGTTCTTATCACCGCTATCTGGTCTTCATATAAACCCTTTAGTAACATTATCAGGTGTTTCGGAATTCCCATTTCAAGCAGGGTTTTCCACATTAAATCATGGTTAATGCAGTCGAATGCCTTGCTATAGTCAATGAAACAGATGTGAACCTCCTGTCCATACTCCCTTTGTCTCTCCATTATCCACCTCATGTTGGCTATATGGTCTCGAGTTCCACGAGATTTCCTAAACCCTGCCTGGTTCACCGGAAGTTCTCTTTCAATTGTGCCTTCCATTCTTTTGTGAATTATTTTCCTTTACTGATCAAGTTAACCTTGTATCCAGATCTTGCTTTTATCATCTATGCCAGCTCCGATCCATCCGCAAGTCTCTTTCATTTCATGCTGTTACTACACTGGTCCATGCTCTGATCTGCACTAGGGTAGACTTTGGCAATGCTGTGTACATTGGCCTTTCCTCCTCCAATATGCACAAACTCCAGACTATCCTTAATGCTGCTGCTCGGCTTATAGGTGACATTCCTAAGTTTGCCCACATTTCTGCCTTTATCCGTGATTCCCTCCACTGGCTCCCTGCTCAACAGCGAATTCAGTTTAAAACCCTCACCCTCATGCGCAACTGCCTTACTGCCTCTGCTCCGTCTTACCTAATGAATTTTTGCAACCCAGTTTCTTCCTTGCCTGCGAGGGCTTCCTTGCGATCTTCGGCTCGCGGCCTTATGGTTGTCCCTCGCATGCGATCTTCCACGGCACAATCCAGAAGTTTCGCCTATGTTGGCCCCTCTGCTTGGAACTGTCTCCCCTTGTTTCTCCGCCAAGAGCTTCTTGCCCTCTCTCCTCTCCAGTTCCGTAGACGCCTGAAAACTTTCCTTTTTGCCGGTGCTGGCATTGATGCGGGTTGAAAGCGCCGCTGATTTGAGTGGCGCTATATAAGTTTTTGGTTACAATTACAATTACAATTATGTTGTTTGTTGTGGACATTTTTACTTCTGATGACCAAATCTTTGTTTCGTTTGTTGGCTGGATTGCTTGATTTGTTAATTAGTTTGGAGGTGAATTGATGATAGTAAACTATGTTGTTCTTGTCTTTTCAGAGACAAGTTTGAAGTTACTCCACAGAGCGTTCCATATTTGGCTGGTAGGCGATGGGGAGGGGGTCGTGGGATTTCTTTCAATAACCTTCCTTTTATTAGAAATCTTATGGAACATCTGAGATGATAAGATTTGATAGTGTTTTTTTTATAGAAGTTTGGAAACATTGACAGTGAGGAATTCTTTTTAGTATCATTTCATGCAGTTGACATTAGTTACAGCCAAGGAGAGCTTTGATAACTCTAGAAATCTTTGTCCATGCACCTTGATGATACAGCTTTTTCGGTGGTTGGGTCATCGACGTGGAAGAGACTTCCTTTAGATCTGTGTGTTGTCTTAGCTAGGGATTCTGCATGCACTTTCTACAAACACGTGACCACCGTTCCTTTGCT